>OU343223.1:191896787-192068634 GCA_910596185.1 Chrysanthemum makinoi
CATATGTGATTAACATAATGCCACCGTAATATTCAAATTAGTGTTTAATCACATATGATTTTTTAATACAAATTTCAGTAACAAAAAAAACGAAAAAAATGTAAAAAAGTGAAAAATACAAAAAAAAAAAAAAATGTCAAAAGTATATCAAGGTGGTTATTTATAGAAAGATAATTAATTACTTATCGTAATTATATATTTTTTTCGCTTAACGATTAACGGTTTGAAATATATTAATATTTGAAAAAAATGATGATAGTGGGTTTTTTAAATTATTCTGATTAATCTCATCTATTAGATCAAATAAAAATGGAGGAAAGATAAATGGTGAAGATTGATCCATTGGTATGTAAAAAATTTTTTGTCCTCAAATGATCTTAAATCTTTAACAAATTTAATAGAGGAGAGTTATTTTACATACCAAACTTTTCTCACATAACAAGGGACTCATCTCCACCATCCATTTAAAAAGAAATCAATTGCTGAGATTAAAAGCATTTTATTATTTCACATATTTTTTATAATTTAAATATCTCTTAAACCGTTAATTGTTAAGCGAAAATATTTACACCGTCGCGACGAGCATTTAATTATCTTTCTATAGACGGGCACTTTGAAATACTTTCGAAAAAAGAAAAAATTGTTTTTTTTCACGTTTTTGTTTTTTACGTTACTAATTTGCATGAAAAAAATAATTATGAATGTGTAATATCAATTATGATATTAGTGTTATCATATATATATGTAATATCTATGTGATATGATATGTATATCATATGTAATTTTACACTAATATCACATGTGATATTACATATCATATATGATTTAACATTAATATCACATGTGATATTCAATTTAGTGTTTTATCATATATGATTTTTTAATGCAAATTTCAGTAACGTAGAAAATACAAAAAAACTTAAAAAAAAAAAAAAAAAAAAAAAAAAAAAAAAACGTGAAAAATACGAAAATTTTTTTTTGTCGAAAGTATATCAAAGTGCCTATCTATAGAAAGATAATTAAATGTTCGTCGCAATGATATATTTTTTTTCGTTTAACGGTTAACGGTTTAAAAATTATTATTTGCAAAAAGTATGATGAAAGTGGGTTTTTTTAATTGTTGAGATTAATCTCATCCATTAGATCAAATAAAAATGAATGGTGGAGATTGATCTCTTAGTATGTAAATAATATTTTGTCCTCAAATAATATTAAATATTTGTTTATAGATTTAAGATCATTTGAGGACAAAAGATTCTTTACATACTAAGGGATCAATCTACATTCTCCATTTTTATTTGATCTAATGAATAAGATTAATCTCAACAATTTAAAAAACCCACTTTCATCATTTTTTTTCAAATATTAATATCTTTCAAATCGTTAATCGTTAAGCGAAAAAAATATATCATTGCGACGACATTTTAATATCTTCTATAGATAATGCACTTTGATATACTTTCGACAAAAAAAATTTTTTTTCGTATTTTTCACGTTTTTTTTTAAAGTTTTTTCGTTTTTTTTACGCTACTGAAATTTGCATTAAAAAATCATATATGATAAAACACTAATTTGAATATCACATGTGATATTAGTGTAATATCATATATGATATGTAATATCACATGTGATATTAGTGTAATATCACATATGATATTACATATCATATATGATATTACATATCATATATGATCTAACACTAATATTACATGTGATATTCAACTTAGTGTTTTATCATATATGATTTTTTTCATGCAAATTTCAGTAACGTAAAAAAAACGAAAAAACTTTAAAAAAAAACGTGAAAAATACGAAGAATTTTTTTTTCCGAAAGTATATCAAAGTGCCCGTCTATAGAAAGATAATTAAATGCTCGTCGCGACGGTGTAAATATTTTCGCTTAACGATTAATGGTTTAAGAGATATTTAAATTATAAAAAATAAGTGAAATAATAAAATGTTTTTAATCTCACTCATTGATTTCTTTTTAAATGGATTGTGGAGATGAATCCTTTAGGGTGGTGGCAGTCATGCCTACCAATTTTTTTCATGCCTAGTCATCTACCAATAATATCTCGCCAACTCACCTCATACCAATCTCATACCTAACAATAGATTTGTAGTGACAACCATGCCTAATCCATACCTCAACTAAATATATCCATACATTAATAAATATATATGACCTTTAATGTCCAACGGTTAGTTTCTTTGCATGTAGAATCGGCAAAGATTGCCGATTTTGCTTTCCCTCTTGTCATGCCGAATCATGCCAATTCGTAGGCATCACTATTGCCGATCGGCATTAGGCAAACCGAGCCCCAAACCGACTCCATTGCCACCACCCTTAGTATGTGAGAAAAGTTTGGTATGTAAAATAACTCTCCTCTTTGTTTATATAGTAAAACCCTACGGTAGAATAGCGCAAGTCACAAAAAGTATAAATTCACGAAGATATGTGTTAAGTAAATTTAGAGAACATATAGTGAAAAAGATTAAACATAATACAACAGTATTAATACCTGCACTCGACACATTAAGGGTTTTTTTTTTTCTTTTTTTTTTTAATCAAAAGTCTTTGTGTCTAGCGTTCTTATTTACGGAATTTTTTTTTATAAGTTTCATTATTTTTTATCGATTTAAAACTCATACCTACAAACAAAGACACATAAAGAATCATATATGTTTTCCCATTCTCGTACCATTCAACCGAACATCTTTATAACAAATCATACTCATACTCACAGCTTTCACACAAGTGAAATGGTAGACACACTCTATGTTTTTATCAAGATACTCTATTAAACAAACATTTAAAGCAAGTTATATTTAAATTACAATTGTCTAGTACATACAATAGTAGAGTGTGCCAATAAAAGTAAAAAGTGTGCAAATCAATTTCTTTGAGACGAACACCACCTCGCTAGTACGGAAACCAGTTTGTTAAATAAACATAATAGTGAGTGATACTCACACCACATTTTTTGATGCATGCACAAATTTGTGCATTATAATATTGTACAGTATAAACTATAATACATAAATTATAATGCATGTATCAAAAGATGCGGTGTAAATATCAATTTTCAAACATAATATATTAGTTTCATAATCATTTGAAATGATCATTGTAAATCATTACACTAATATATTTGGATTAGGATTTTTAGTATAACATAATTAAATTTATTAGCTAAAAATTCAATCATTGAAAATGATTACAACACTCAAGATAATGTGATAATTTCATTTAACATTCAAAGTTTAAAAAAAAATAAAAACTCAAACCGTATCTTAAAAGTGGTTCGATCAACATGCGAATGCCAATTTAAGGTGACTTACTGTGGTACTGGTGCACCTAACCTAGAGTTAGAGCACACGGTGTCCTCTCGTTGTAGCCTTTCGTCGTACACGCTGAAGGCTCGCCGTGCCTCGTCGAGACACAGACCAACCTCGTCGTCATTCGCCGTCGGCTGCCTCATCGTGGTGACGACGAGAGAAATGCACTGACACAAGGACTATATTTCAAACGTATATATATCCGTTATTAAACGGATATGTATAATATATATATATATATATATATATATATATATATATATATATATACTACTTTATAAAGGGTTTAGGACTTTCTAAATGAAGAAGTCTTAAAATTTTTAAGACCAAAAAACATTTCTTTAATAAGAAAGATGCATACACATATAATTAAAAACCTAAAAATTTAAGTGCCTTGAAAAAGTCTTGATTGTTACAAGTATAGCTTTCATTGCTTGTAATATTTTAATAAGCTGTTACGCAACCCATTTGTAACAACCCATTTATAACCATGTAACAGCCATCACCAAAAGTCATATATAACCAACCCAAGAGTTACACACAACAACAACAAAAAAAACTCTCTGGTTCAGTTTTCATTCTCTCTTCTTTATCTCGTTTTCAAAAATTTCACTAACACAATTGGTCACTCACTTACAAAATAGGCCACGCAGTCCCCAAAAGTCATAGAAAATTTTTTATTCGCTTGTGGCCTCAATCACATCGTCAACTACAACACTAATCCCAACTCCACACAACAATGAATCGGAACAACAAGAAAATAACAATACCTCGGCACTTTTCTTTCGCATTTCATGCGCAAGTGTAAGACTCTTAAAGATCTTAAGAAAAAATATCTTGGTTTATCTCTTAATATTATAAACGATTCATCTTTAAAAGAGAACCATACGAGAGTTTTTCATCATAGATCTTTTTCGAAGCTTAACTTCTTTTTAATTTTTGAAAGTTACAAAGAAAGAACAAAACATACTTGTTTCATTCCACTCTTTCTTTCAGTCAAGATTAACTAAACAAAAACAAAAAGAAATAACCTACCTGTGAGCTTTCAAAGATCTTAAAGACAAGAAAAAGGGGTTTTAATTTTTGTTCAGTTATAATAAAGAAAGGAAGATACATGTTTGTGTTTAATGGCTTGTGACTTGTAGTTTCTTTTTGGGAGATTTAGTTTAGTTTTGTGACTGCGTGTAGTGTTTTTAGGTTAGAGTAAATTAGGTTTGTGTTGTGATAAAGGTTATTTTATACTAGTACCAAACTTTTAGGGTAGATTGTTGATATTAGTAGCATTCATGGGCTCCGGATATTAAAACATAAAATTGGATTGTTACTGGACTTCGACTGTTGGGCTACTAAATAAAAAAAAGGGACGAATTTTTAAAAAAGCTCTTGATAGACTTTTCATTTTGTCCAAATTTTTTAGTGGTACAATCTTTGGTTGGACTAAATTATTAAATAAAGAACAAAACAACAAAGTTTCGTTCCACTTTTTCTTTCGTTAAGATTAACTAAACAGATCTGTATGTGGCGTGATTAGGTGAGAGTGAATTTAGGGTGTGACTGCGTATTGTGTGTGAGAGTGTGTTTAGGGTATAACGAAAAACTAGGGCAAGTGAGTTTAAGGGTCTTTTATATCACAAGACTAACCTTTTATTTGGGCCTTAAGTGTTATCATCCGATTTCCAAAATTTCTTTATTGGATTTTTCATTTGGGTCGAGTGTTAATTAAAGGTTGTTAATGGCCCGATTGTTGATCTAACTAAAAAGTGAGCTGCAAATTTTTGGTTGTAATTAATATATCAAAAGGCTCATAGTTTACATCTATACTTCCATTCTATATTTATATCTATATCTATAATCTATAATCAATCAATAGTACATTATAAAGATTTGAAACTTCTTATAAAAGAAAGTTTTAAAAATTTAAGACAAAAAAAACATTAGTATAAAAGGAAGTTAAAAATCAATGTAAAATTCGAAAATTTAAATCTCATTTAAACCATAAAGTAACCCCTCCAATAATGACATATTTTAATAAAATTGTTTATAATAAAAGCTCATTAAACTTATAACCACCAATTTAATGCTAAAATTTAAAAAATAAAAGTGCTAATTATTTACACCATTAATAATTTAGACGTTCTGCATTTGCTCATCACAAAAATAGTCACCGGGTACCCGCCGCCGCATTGCGCGGGTACCCTTCTAGTATATATATATATATATATATTAAAAAAAAAAAAACCCATCACCCCTATTTATATCATCTTCATGTTCACCATTTACAAACATCTTCAAACCCAAAATCTTCCATTCTTACTTAACCCAAAGAAAAAATATCTCACAATATCTCAAAACCCAAATGACGGAGGGTACTTCACAAACCTACTTAACTCAAACCCACCACAATACGGGGGTTCTTCAAACCCGTCTACCCCTTCCTCGACCAATTCCAACCTGTCTCCACAAGAAATAATGCTTAACCAACAATATCAGTTTCAACAAGGTTTCGCAAATTACCCCAGCCGATTTCCATCACCTCAGTTTTTTAACCCGTCACAACCTCCACAGTTTTTTAACCCGTCACAGCCTCCACAGTTGCCCCAAATGGAATCACAACCGTCCGGTTCACAGTTCAAAGTTCCAAAGCACGTGACATGCAAAGGCAGAGGCAAAAGACGAAGGCAAAAAAATATGCTGTAGATTTGGACGCAGACGCGACGACGTGTTGAAGTCATAGCCAAGCAGACAGGAGGAAGTGGAGCAAGTCTGAAGAAATGTTACTTCGCAGTGTTGGTTGAGATAGAAATTTCCCAAGATAGAGATATGGGAAATGACCGTCCTGAGGAGTACTTTTGGAACGACATTCTCGACATGTTCAATTCTAATACCACCGATAACCAGCGTGGCAAGAATATGATAACTGATAAATGGACAAGGATTAACGGTGATTGCCAGAAGTTCAACGCTGTTTACAAACACTCAGCGTCGAATGGTGAAAATGATCAAGATCATGTCGAGAATGCCAAAGTTAACTTTACGCAGCGTTTTGGTGGGAAGGAGTTTGCGTATGAAAAATGTTGGGGTGTTTTGAAAAATTATCCCAAGTGGGATGCCGAAGATCCTATTGACATTACATGTCTCGAGGATATATTCGGGCCGGACAGACGACCTCGGCCTGAAAGAGATGGATGCAAACGAGCCGCAAAGAAACAGAAGTCGACTTCAACGTCAAGCGCTGCAAGCTCCGGTGGAAGTCAATCGAGTAGTTTTTTGGGACATATATCCGAAATATATGCTCAAAAAGCCGATGCTCAAAGGGCTTGTTATGAGGCGAGGCGGGAGAAGGAAAAAACTCTCCAAGAGAAGATCGAGATGGATTTTCTGATGATAGATCCGAGTACGAATCCTGACCCAGTAAAAGCAGAAATCATCCGCAAGAGGCAGGAACGTCTAGTCAAGAAATATCATCAAATCCTCGACTAGGTTACGTATTATTAGTATGTGTTGTATTTTTTTTACCCGTGTCATTTTTTTTTCTTTTCGTATCGTTTTTATTAGTAAGTGTTGTTTTTTTATTTTTGTGTTATGTATTGTATTTTTAATTTGAATGAAATGAATTTATTTAGTTTATTTGGAAATGAAAATTGAATAAAAAAAATAAAGTGGTAGTGGTGGGCCCCAAATGAAGAGGTTGAGGTTTGTTATGAGTGAGGAGGGGGTTTGTTGTGGTTAGTTGTGGAAAAATGGGATGCTGATGTGGCGCTGAGGTGGCACGACGACGAACCTAATGCTCGTTTTGACACCTAGTGCTCTTACTTCTTATGCGGAGACAAGGATCTCTACATCTATTAATTACATGAAATCGATACCTTTCACTAATGATTTCCTCCAAATTTATTGATTTCGGGTAAAAGTCATTAATGCTCTATTCCAGTCTCATTAGTTTCATTATGCATACTGAACTAACGAAAAACTTAATATATACAGCGAAACTTGGTTGTAACCTTTATGACTAGTCAACAAGGGTATTTTGGTCATTTATAACTCATATTCTTCATCATTTTATTATTCTATTTTACAAATTTCTTTTTAACATCCTCACCTCTACGACACCCATTACCACTCCTCCAGCCCTCCTCTTCATCCTCAATTTGCATGCATCTTTCACTCTTAATTTTTTTAATCAAAAGATGACAGTTACCTCCGCTGTTGGGATTATATGTAATCAATATTAAAGTGTCGGTCATTACTTATTGTAATAGGTTGCTTAATATATAGGCTTGTATGTTAATTTTAGCCCAAGGCTCATGAAGCAAACCCATGGGCCGTGTATTTAAGCTTCTAGAAAGCCCACTAGGGCGTTGCCCTAGTTCACTCACTAAAAATAGTTCATGTAAACCTTACGTTGAGGTTGTTGGTTCATTTTATGATAATACATTTTTCTTATTCTTAAACATAAAGTGTTCCACACCATCTCCCTCTCTAGTTTATATGTGTATGTTGATGTAAAATGGTAACCTAACATGTGGTATCAATCGCTAGAAGATGGTTAGAGGTGTTATGTGTAGGGTTTTTAGTTTAAAAGTTTTATTTTATACACTTATTCTTTAAAAACTTTGTTCTTTTCTTTTTTTATCCTGTGTTTTATTATTTGATTACAAACAAGTGTTATAAACTTTTTGGAACAAGAAAGTTACAAGCTTTAAGGTTAAAATTGGATTTGTGAAATCGTACCTTTTATTTTCTTCATAGTTTCGAAAACGTTCAAATTTCATTTAAGGTGTTAAAGTTTGCTACTTTCGTTTAGTTTTAGTCTTATTAGCTTAGTTGTACAAGAAAATCGTTTTTAAAAACAATCCTTGGTTGCCTTTAAGTGATTTTTAAATATGTCAAAGTTTCGAGCAAGTCAAAAACCCTTAAGTTTCGAGTAAATCAGTTCTGACCAAGTTTCGAGAAACCATAACCCTAAACTTTCGAGCAACTTCACCAGGCGTTATCTTCAGGATTTTTGGATTACTCAGTGCTTCACTCTCTTGTATAAGTTGAGAAGCACTTCGACTCTTGGGAATTATTCTATTTCGTACGAATTAGAAAGAAAATTTTGAATTTGAAACATTCGAGTAACTCGCAATGTTTCGAATTGAAGAACTTTCTAATGAGTTCTAAAGTTTCGAATTTTTGGTTTTTCGAGTAAGTTGCAAACTATTGAATACATGAACTTTCGAGTAAGTTAAAAAGTTTCGAGTTTCTCCTGCTACAGTAAAGTTTCGAGCAACTTCAATGAAAGTTCGAGTAACCTTTCTAGGAACTTTTGTTATTTCACTTAAAGGACCATAACTTATCAACACACTTCTTAACCGTCTACAAGATCCATGCTTAATCAACAAACAATGTCTTAACCACCTTATTCCAACTACTTTTCTCAGCAATACCCATTGCAACAACAATTTCTCCAGCAACAACAATTCAATCAAGAACAATAACCTTCACCACAACAATTCTTTCAACTACATCAGCAACAATACACTCAGCAGCAACAATTTTCTGGTATGACTCCAAAGAAACCACAAATGTGTGAAGCTCTCATCAGTCAGAAATCAATATGTGAAGTTGGTTCTCTTGACAGACCTCCAATGCTCACACCAAGAAATTATGTTCAATGGGCAAGCATATTCTTAAGGTTTATTGAAAACCAAATGGCGAACATCTCAAACGTGTCATCCTTAAGGACCATATCCCTGGCCTACAATAACGGTTCTAGGAGATACCACTGTTGTTCTACCACGTGCCGCGACCTTAACTCCTGTTGCAGAGAGTCATCTCACTCCTGATCAAATACTACAAGTTGAAGCAGATCAAGTAGCCATGGAATAAATTTGTCTGGGAATACCGAATCCAACTTCCTTAGGTCTAGATTGGGAAAAATACGCCACGTTTGTTCGTCAAACCAAGAATCTCCATGAAGCTAAACACGAGTTGTTGTTTGATTATCTGAAGCGTCATGAAAAAGAAGTTGCAAAAGATTATGCTATGCGTGCAATGCTTCAACCGTCTACACCTCAGAATTCACTTGCACTAATGGCTTAATATCAACAATTTCTAATGTCTAATGACGCTTTTGTCCAGCAACAATAGAGCTTTACTCATCCTCAATCATCCTCCATCAACCAACTCGTTCCACAACAATCAACTCATAATCAAATGGTTCAATACAACAACTCAGACACAATGTACTATGCACAAGCAAATGATCAAGATGAAGATGCATTCCAAGAATTGACTGATGAATTTACACTTATTGCTAAAGCTTTTGGGAGATATGTTAACCCATCTAACAAACATCTACGAAGCTCATCCAACACTAGGAATCACGATGTAATACAGGGTGGATGGGTTGAAGTTCAGAACATGAATTATGGACGTCTGATGAGTGTCTAAATACTCATCATTTTTGTACAATATAAACTGCAAAATCATCTGAAAACACTCAAAAATGCTTCAAAATGATAAAAATATCACAAATCAGTGTTTTATGTGTTTTAAATGCAAAAGTATCAAAATCAGATGAAAAACGTATCAAGTTTGCAAAATTGGCAGTTTTAGTCCCCCAAGTTTCAAAAGTTGTCAAAAACAGTCCCTGGTATATCAAAATAAAGAAAAATGTCATTTAAGGTCCATGGGACTCAAAAGTTGTCAAAACAAACCCTTGAAATGTAAAATTTGCAAAACTACAACTTTGGTCCCTCAAGTTTGAAAATTGTCAAAAATGGTCCTTGGAAATTTTGAAAATGTCAAGTTTAGTCCTTATACTATTGAAGCTTGTCACTTTTAACCCTTGGATCAACTTTGATGAAATGGCAAACCTGGTCCCTCATTTTCAGAATTGGCAACTTAGGTCCCTATGTTATTTAAGCCCTTTAAGCCATTGACCCCTTGTCATTATCCCTTTGTGACCCTGCCTAACCATTTTGACCCCCCTCAATTTGACCTCCCCTTTATATTATCCTCTGGTCAATCCCAACAAGTCAAACAAACACCCACTTGGCGCCAATAAGTCTCCCCCTCCCAACTGCTGCCTGCAACACTCCACACAACCATCCCCCCTCCTCTCCTTCACATTTTCTTGTCCCCTCCACCTCAACAAGCCTCCAAGAATCATTAATTGCCCCCCCTCATATCACTCAACCTCTCCACTATTTAACCAATTTTGGCGCCAAAATGATCAAACGGCCAATATCGACTCAAAGCATCCAACGGCCAAATTTATTGGTGGGAAAGGTTCAGAGTACAAGTGGAAGCAATTTTATATAAAAGGAAAGAGGAGAGAAGCAAGGAAGAGTAGTAGAAGTTAGTTTTAGTTTTTTCCTTAATGTCGTTTTTCTTAATAAATGTTGTAGTTTAATCAAAATGGTGTAATTTCAGTTTCCATGTATCACTTTCAAGTTAACAAATCATTGTATTAAGCTTTTGAGTTTTCAATCCAAGTTTTAGATAAAATTCCATGTTTCATGTACTGTTGCAAAATTCATTCTCAAAATCTTATGTTTAAGCTTCCAGTGGCTTGTATTTAATCTCAAATAAGCTTGTATAAGCTTATGATAGCTTTGTATAAGCTTACATTCAAGGTTTAAGTGATTTTGGTTCATGGTCAATAATAGTCAACTGTTGGTGCAAATTGGACTTGGTGATGGTATGTGGGTGATGCAGATGTTGATTAGGGTTGGAAATAGCTTAGTTTAGTGATCTTGGGTTTTGGTTTTGGTCTGCACTTAAGCTGGATCCATGTGAGTGAACTTTTCACTTTCAAATTTCTAGCCATTTTGCATGTTATCCTTCTATGAATCTGTGATCATGAGTAGTTTTAATCTGTTTCATTAAGTTGTTTTTAGGTCTTATAACTCAGTTTGATCAATTGTTTTAAGGTGGTTAAGGGTTTAGCTTAGAATTGATTGCAAAACAGTCAATTATAGGTGTGTTTGGAATTGCTGATTTAACTGTGTTCTAGGCTTGTTCATTGGTTAAAGTCTTTTGGTTTATGCTTGTGTAGTTTATATTAACTCTTATTTGTCTTAGATTGTGCCTGCAACATCTTGAAAGTCAAAATCCCATGAAATATTTCCTAATGACTTAACTTTGAGTTGTGCAAATTCAAAATCTTGTTTTATGTTCAAATGTCATAAACAAAGCTTGCAGAGGTTCCATTTCTTCATATTACATCATATTCTGTCCACAAATCTAGATTAAAGTTCAATATAGTCAACATTGCAGTTTTGTTAAAAAGTCAAATGTGCAAAACCAGTTTTTAGCTCAACTAGAGGGAATTTTCATGGACTCATTTCTGAGCCAATCTAAGTGAAATTGTGGGTTAAATAACTTCAGCTGGTCTTGTTTCTTATTAGCATTTTTCCAGATTTTTATCAATTTTTCTTAAGCTTCATACTTGCTTGTCAAAATGGGGTCAAGTGCCCTGTGCAGGGCACTGAAACTGCACAGGGCTTGTGCAGTTTTTGCAACTCTTGCAGCCTGCTCATTTGAGCTTCACTAGGTCTGATTTTTGGTTTAGACACTCTCACCCAGGTCTAGTATAAGTTGCAAGTTTTAGTTTTTGGTTGCTAGCTTATTTGAGTGCTTATTCTTGGGCTTAAAGTAGGCACCCTCTTAACTGTTTTTTGCAAAGCTCAATTTCATCAAATCTGTGTTATCAGCTTATCAGAGGTTATAGCTTGTTGATTCTAGTTGCATTTTGGTTCTTTAAGCTTATTTAAGTTCCTGTTTTGGTTTGGTGCTTTTTGGATTCCATTTGCTTATCCAAGTGCTTATTTCAATAAGCTCTTGCTCATCAGTTCCATAATCTTACACATAACCCCATGTTTTTCTATTTTTCCTAGCTCCCATATATTATTTTAGAGTTATCCTGAATTTTTCATATTTTTCCTGTCCTGTTTAGTATTTTTCTTAATTTAAATTAGTTTTTAAGCATTTTTAAATAGCATTTAATACAAATAATTAAGAAAAGTTTCAAAAAAATAATTTTTCATTTTTCTTAAGTTAAGATAAATATAAAAGTCATAAAAAATATTTTTCCATAATTTTATTAGTTTAAAAAGTATTTTCTAGCATTTTAATTAGTTTTAAATAGTTTTAAATTAATAATAAATATATAAAAGTCTAAAAAATATATTTTCAGTTTTAAAATTAGTTTTATCATATTTTAGATTTTTCTAAGTTATAATTTTATTTTTCTAGCTTTATTTCATATTTTCTTGTATTTTAAGCTTTTAATAAATAGTTTAAATAGTTTTTAATTAATAATAATTAATTAAATAGTCATAAAAATAATTTTCCTTTTCTAATAATTTTCTTTTATTTTTAGGATTCCAAAAATGTTATTTTCATATTTTTAGGTCTTTTATTTTTTATTTTGTACGTTTACGTAGTTTTTAAACGTACTTTTTACGTTTGTTTCATCTGATTGTTTTGCTTTCCAGTTCTGTATCCTATTCCTTTCCTATCAATCAGTAGTTTAGTTATCAATCCAAAACCTTTATTGATCACTATCCTTAGTGATCATTCTATCGTCTGATTAGTGTTTGCACACCATTGAGTCTCCGTGGGACTTAACGACCCGGGAATTCATTATATTCTCCAGGACTTCATTGCATTTGTTTCTGAGCTGTTTTAAGCTTCTTACGGTCGGCCATTCACAAGTGGCTGGCTTGTGTGAGGTAGCTTGACGGTTCGGGACCGATCAAATTTTGGCGCCGCTGCCGGGGAGGCTTTAGCGTGTGTTAAGCCATTTTCAGACCCATTCTTGCACATATCCCATCCTTTGTAAAAAGTTTTTTGTAAAGTTAAAAAAAAAAAATACAAAATATTCATATCTACCCTCTAATCTATTTAATTCCTCCATCTCTTATCCTCTATAAACGCTTAATTTTTCCAATTCTTATCCTCTTATCTGCCTAATTTTCATGTCATGGTTTTCATATGTTCCCTGGGTAAGTGGAGGTTCATTTAATCGGTGGAAATTGGTCTATGTACCAATGTGAGTTTCGAGACATTTGCCGGTAATCCCGATCCCATTTCAAATGAAAACACCATTTTCCTACCTACCCACAGCCCCAATATGAATCCTACTCATGCAGTTTTATGGAATGACTATTATGGTTTGATCATTCACCACGTCTCGCTTGTCTATGAGCCGTAACCATGTTACAATTTAACTTTGGTGAAAGTTATTTTCCCGATTATCTCAAGTAGTAATTGTGGGGTCCTCATACTTTTGAATCAACCGATGAATCAAAATTTTCTACAATTCCACTCTCCTGCTTTGACAATTTAACCCCCAAAAGATTCCATCATTCATCAATATCATCATGATAAAACTATTGAGAATTACTAATAAGAACTAACGCTAATCCTAGTAAATTTAATTCTCCTCAGCCTTCACAAAGATATCAATGATTACGAGGAGTGTAATCTTCACAAAGCTCAAGAAATACGCATTCGAAAGAAGCTACAAATGAAAAGAATGGTGTGTAAGCTTCAGCGGATGAATATAAGAATCCGATATGATGACGATGATGATGAGGATACTATTCAAATGAGGGATTATGAGGACGACGGGAGAGTGCTATTCAATTGAACGATCTTATTTCTCAACTCCCTCATATTGCTATCACTACACCTATCTTACCTATTATTGCTTCCAAAGACTCCTCTCAATGGAGGATGAGTCTTGGCACACCCGAAACGAATCGCCTAATGTTGAGAACTTCTCCCCAATCCCAGTGAGTCCGAGGATATATCCGATAGTGATTGTGATTTGCCCTTTTGTGATTCTCTTGACATTTCGAGTTAACTCCCGGATTTTCTCAAATCCTCTTTTTGAAATTCATAATGACTACACTTTTGGGAAAGTAAATCCTCTTTTCGGTGAAATGTCCGATTACTGCAGACCATCACGAAAGTGGTGGAAATTGCTAGCTCTGAGCACACCACTTGTCCCACCCTCAGATTCTAACTTATCTCTTCCATCATGTGATGACGATTCTATCCTCATCATGAGATTCATGATCCAAAAATCATGAATTCCCATTCTGATAATGAGGAGTTAGTCATGATTTTTACTATGATTTTCTTTCTTCACATACCTGCGTGTGATTTCTCCATGTCTTAACTCCCACGGAGTGAAGATACTATCTTTGACCCTGCATTTTCTTTTATCATTTTTGCTTCGCCTATGTATATCTCATCAGTGTGGAACTTTCACGTATTTCAATGTTTATACAAACATCTTGAATGAAAGTCCGATGGAGATTGTCTCTTCCACTTACTTCCCCATGAACCATTTAATTCGGGTCGAAGTAAGCTAGCCACTGAGAATCAAAAATAAGAAGCACACACAATATGGGTTTTCACCCATATTTCGCTTCTTTCTCTCGTTTCAACCCTATATTCCTAAAGATGCCCACATGTTATATATATATATATATATATATATATATATATATATATATATATATATATATATATATATATATATATATATATATTAAAAAAAAAAAAAAAAAATCTCTTCTAAATAAATGGCCGTAGTATTTCCCTTTTTACGTTCTTTGTTTTATAATACTTTAGGTTTTTGATATTGAGGGCAATATTCATTTCTAGTGTGGGGGATTCTGTAATTTATCATGTTATTATCCACCCAATTCCCCCGTTTTTGGCCAAAATTTTTTTTTTTGGAGTAAGTGTTTTGCACTTACTCAATTGGTTATCAGTCCGCCATGTCTAATAAACAGAAGGATTGGCTAATCCAGGAGCAAATGGCTCTTGGTAAAGATATATATCAAATCCGTTTATGGCTTGCAATTTGCCCAAAATTGTATGGTTTTCAGCTCACCATATCCTAAAAAGTGAAGAGTTGGCTAGCCCGCAAGTTTATGGCTTGTGGTAAAGGCAAGTGGAAAATCCATAATTGGTAATCAGTCACCAAAGATAATTCGATAATTTATCTAAGAGTTGGCTAGTCCGTATGGGTACGGCTTCGGTAAAGACAAATCAAATCCGCATTCTGACTTATGATTTGCTCAAAAATCATTTGGTTATCAGTGTACCAAGGTTCTTACTTGAACTGAACATTTGGCTACTCCAGAAGTGATGGCTTTTGGTAAAGAGTCTTTAAAATCCATTAAAGCTTCAAATCATTGCTAGGAACTAGCAATATCTTAGTGTGGGGGATTGATGAGTGTCTAAATACTCATCATTTTGTACAATATAAACTGCAAAAATCATCTGAAAACACTAAAAATGCTTCAAAATGATAAAAATATCACAAATCCTGTTTTATGTGTTTTAAAGCAAAAAGATCAAAATCGGATGAAAACGTTATCAAGTTTGCAAAATTGGCGCTTTTAGTCCCCCAAGTTTCAAAAGTTGTCAAAACAGGTCCCGTATATCAAAAATAAAGAAAAATGTCATTTAAGGTCCATGGGACTCAAAAGTTGTCAAAACAAACCCTTGAAATGTAAAATTTGCAAAACTACAACTTTGGTCCCTCAAGTTTGAAAATTGTCAAAAATGGTCCTTGGAAATTTTGAAAATGTCAAGTTTAGTCCTTATACTATTGAAGCTTGTCACTTTTAACCCTTGGATCAACTTTGATGAAATGGCAGCCTGGTCCCTCAATTTTCAGAATTGGCAACTTAGGTCCCTATGTTATTTAAGCCCTTTAAGCCATTGACCCCTTGTCATTATCCCTTTGTGACCCTGCCTAACCATTTTGACCCCCCTCAATTTGACCTCCCCTTTTATATTATCCTCTGGTCAATCCCAACAAGTCAAACAAACACCCACAGCGCCAATAAGTCTCCCTCCCCCCCTGCTGCTGCTTGACACTCCACACAACCATCCCCCCTCCTCTCCTTCACATTTTCTTGTCCCCTCCACCTCAACAAGCCTCCAAGAATCATTAATTGCCCCCCCTCATATCACTCAACCTCTCCAAATTTGTTAAACCAATTTTGGCGCCAAAATGATCAAACGGCCAATATCGACTCAAAGCATCCAACGGCCAAATTTATTGGTGGGAAAGGTTCAAAGTACAAGTGGAAGCAATTTTATATAAAAGGAAAGAGGAGAGAAGCAAGGAAGAGTAGTAGAAGTTAGTTTTAGTTTTTTCCTTAATGTCGTTTTTCTTAATAAATGTTGTAGTTTAATCAAAATGGTGTAATTTCGGTTCCATGTATCACTTTCAAGTTAACAAATCATTGTATTAAGCTTTTGAGTTTTCAATCCAAGTTTTAGATAAAATTCCATGTTTCATGTATGCTTGCAAAATTCATTCTCAAAATCTTATGTTTAAGCTTCCAAAGGGCTTGTATTTAATCTCAAACAAGCTTGTATAAGCTTATGATAGCTTTGTATAAGCTTACATTCAAGGTTTAAGTGATTTTGGTTCATGGTCAATAATAGTCAACTGTTGGTGCAAATTGGACTTGGTGATGGTATGTGGGTGATGCAGATGTTGATTAGGGTTGGAAATAGCTTAGTTTAGTGATCTTGGGTTTT
Organism: Chrysanthemum makinoi; assembly: GCA_910596185.1. Lineage (NCBI taxonomy): Eukaryota > Viridiplantae > Streptophyta > Magnoliopsida > Asterales > Asteraceae > Chrysanthemum > Chrysanthemum makinoi. Next base: position 191,913,693 of record OU343223.1, read on the forward strand.
GGTTTTGGTCTGCACTTAAGCCGATCCATGTGAGTGAACTTTTCACTTTCAAATTTCTAGCCAATTTTGCATGTTATGCTTGTCTATGAATCTGTGATCATGAGTAGTTTTAATCTGTTTCATTAAGTTGTTTTTAGGTCTTATAACTCAGTTTGATCAATTGTTTTAGTTTGGTTAAGGGTTTAGCTTAGAATTGATTGCAAAACAGTCAATTATAGGTGTGTTTGGAATTGCTGATTTAACTGTGTTCTAGGCTTGTTCATTGTTTAAAGTCTTTTGGTTTATGCTTGTGTAGTTTATATTAACTCTTATTTGTCTTAGATTGTGCCTGCAACATCTTGAAAGTCAAAATCCCATGAAATATTTCCTAATGACTTAACTGTTGGAGTTGTGCAAATTCAAAATCTTGTTTTATGTTCAAATGTCATAAACAAAGCTTGCAGAGGTTCCATTTCTTCATATTACATCATATTCTGTCCACAAATCTAGATTAAAGTTCAATATAGTCAACATTGCAGTTTTGTTAAAAAGTCAAATGTGCAAAACCAGTTTTTAGCTCAACTAGAGGGAATTTTCATGGACTCATTTCTGAGCCAATCTAAGTGAAATTGTGGGTTAAATAACTTCAGCTGGTCTTGTTTCTTATTAGCATTTTTCCGGATTTTTATCAATTTTTTAGAAGCTTCATACTTGCTTGTCAAAATGGGGTCAAGTGCCCTGCGGTAGCACAGGGCTTGTGCGCTTTTGCAACTCTTGCACCGCTTCATTTGAGCTTCACTAGGTCTGATTTTTGGTTTAGACACTCTCACCCAGGTCTAGTATAAGTTTCAAGTTTTAGTTTTTGGTTGCTAGCTTATTTGAGTGCTTATTCTTGGGCTTAAAGTAGGCACCCTCTTAATCGTTTTTGTGCAAAAAGCTCAATTTCATCAAATCTGTGTTATCAGCTTATCAGAGGTTATAGCTTGTTGATTCTAGTTGCATTTTGGTTCTTTAAGCTTATTTAAGTTCCTGTTTTGGTTTGGTGCTTTTTGGATTCCATTTGCTTATCCAAGTGCTTATTTCAATAAGCTCTTGCTCATCAGTTCCATAATATTACACATAACCCCATGTTTTTCTATTTTTCCTAGCTCCCATATATTATTTTAGAGTTATCCTGAATTTTTCATATTTTTCCTGTCCTGTTTAGTATTTTTCTTAATTTAAATTAGTTTTTAAGCATTTTTAAATAGCATTTAATACAAATAATTAAGAAAAGTTTCAAAAAAATAATTTTTCATTTTTCTTAAGTTAAGATAAATATAAAAGTCATAAAAAATATTTTTCCATAATTTTCTTAGTTTAAAAAGTATTTTCTAGCATTTTAATTAGTTTTAAATAGTTTTAAATTAATAATAAATATATAAAAAGTCTAAAAAATATATTTTAAGTTTTAAAATTAGTTTTATCATATTTTAGATTTTTCTAAGTTATAATTTTATTTTTCTAGCTTTATTTCATATTTTCTTGTATTTTAAGCTTTTAATAAATAGTTTAAATAGTTTTTAATTAATAATAATTAATTAAATAGTCATAAAAATAATTTTCCTTTCCTAATAATTTTCTTTTATTTTTAGGATTCCAAAAATGTTATTTTCATATTTTTAGGTCTTTTATTTTTTATTTTGTACGTTTACGTAGTTTTTAAACGTACTTTTTACGTTTGTTTCATCTGATTGTTTTGCTTTCCAGTTCTGTATCCTATTCCTTTCCTATCAATCAGTAGTTTAGTTATCAATCCAAAACCTTTATTGATCACTATCCTTAGTGATCATTCTATCGTCTGATTAGTGTTTGCACACCATTGAGTCTCCGTGGGACTTAACGACCCGGGGAATTCATTATATTCTCCAGGACTTCATTGCATTTGTTTCTGAGCTGTTTTAAGCTTCTTACGGTCGGCCATTCACAAGTGGCTGGCTTGTGTGAGGTAGCTTGACGGTTCGGGACCGATCAACGTCAAGCGGTTACTAGTAGTTATGCAGGGAATCTAGGCACTGGGCAAGCGATTACTGGAAATGTGAACAACACGGGTGCTCCTTAGAGAAGGATTCAAATTGCTAAAATTGGGAATACAAAACTTGGAAATGCAGGCATCAAGTGCTATAACTGTAAAGGAATGGGTCATCGAGCTAAGGATTGTCCGAAACCAAGGGTTAGCGGCAGTGAATATCATAAGCAAGCTTTGCTACTCGCCCTCAAAGATGAAGCTGAAGGAGATATTACTGATGCAGGTCATAACTTCTTAGCTGATTCTGGCTCGGACGGTGACATGGAGAATTTGGAAGCAAAGGCAGCTGTTGTTCTTATGGCCAACATGCAGGAACTACACATGATTGACACATGGCGCTTTATGACACTAATGGTCTGTCTCAGGTACATGATCCAAACACATGTCTAATACATGATATAGTATCTCCATCTGCATCTGCACCAGACAAGGAACAACATGTTCAAAGTGATTCATCGATAACTCTTCAAGAAGATGATCAAATTAACACAGTGGTTATTTTTGATGATCCAATCGATGAAATTATCAATATAAAATTGAACAGATTAAATCTTTGCATGGTCCAGATCTAAATCTAATGGCCTTATTCTTGACCACCCAATCCCAAGTTGAAAAGTGCACTGAAATGAACAAGAACTTAAAACTTAAATTTGCATCATTAATGGATGAACTTGAGAGCTGTATATTCCAACTCATAAATTTTGAAAATCTTGCAAAAAGGGAACAGAGTTTTGAAGTCGATTTCAAAAATCATACGTAAAAGAACAAGACTTGCAACATCAAATGAGAGAATTTGTGACCTTCTACAAAGACTTGATTTCTAAACTTGAAAACGAAAGACTAAAACAAAAAAAAAAAAAAAAAAAACAAATTGACCAACTCACAACCGATCTTCACAAAACAAACTTGGAGTTGTCTCTTTGTCAACAAAGTTTTTTCGAACATAAAAAAAGTCTAGGAGATTACTTGATTCTCACCTTGATGAAATCGTCACTTTGAAAGGAAAGTTAAAATATTTTAAAAACGTTTTATACAAAACTGGTGACTCAGTTAAACAAATACAAATGTTAACTTTAAAACCAAATCCTGATGGTAGAAAAAGTTTTGCTCTAGGATTCAATGCTCCAACGTTTCTTCACACAGCTCTCAAGGAAAATCCGAAAATTATAGTAAAGAATGTTTAGATGATGATGCACTTATTCGTGTAGTTGTATATGATTGTGAGGAAGAATGGGAACAAGAGGACGAGAGTCGATTAAAATGAGTAAAGTAAAATATAATAAACCTTTTGATTATTCAAAATTACCAAATCTTTATGAAACTTTTGTCCCTAAACAAGAGAAAATAGAACAACCATGGTTTGTTTCAGAAATTCATGACTCTTCTTCTGATGTTGGTCCTGTTCAACCTGTTGCACAAATTAATGGACCTTTACCATCCTCTTTCGATAGCAGACCTTTACCTAATCTTCCTAAATGATGTCTGATACTTAGGTATTTTGATACGTTTTTGGAAGATATCAAATTTTTAGAAGAAGCAATTGAACGACATTCTAAAATCAAAATTGCCACTTTTCAATCTGCTTACGAAAAAAAATGAAAAAATTTTCAAACACAGTTTTTACCTCATGTCAAACATTTGTGTTTATGTGCAACCCTCTTGGAATAGGAACTTCAAAAGGAAGTAGCATCCATGATGAACACTTTCAATGCAACTGAGACTTCGATTTCAAACAAAAAACATAATAATAAAATTCTTCGTAAACATGTGAATCGACTCTTGAAAGATGTTCTTTGTTCTGATATTATCTCTGTTGTGTTGTTGTATACTGTTCATTCATAATATGAAAATGTGCCTGTTCTTTGAAACCAATGTTGAAACAACAACGTTGGACGAGGAAAATCTAAAAATGAGACAAGAAATCCAGAGTTTAAAAGAGGAAAAATATAGAATTTGGTCACATAATGATGATGTTCAAACAAAACTTTCACTCAAGCTTTCTCAACTTAATCAAAAGTTTCAAAGGTGTCAAACTCAATGCATTAATTTTGAACTTGAAGTGCAACATTTAAAAGAAAAAATGTCATTTAAAAACAAAAGCGCAACAAAAGTTGAAAATCTTGATGATGAAAACGCAGTTTTAAAATGTCAAAATTTCAAATATTAACAAGAAATTGAGACTCTGAAAAACGAGTACAAAACCATCTTTGATTCTTTGTCAAAAACTCGTTCTCAACTTTTATATGAAATTAATGAATATTGGAAGTGTTACCATAATACCTTTCTTGTAACTGTAAATAGAGCTCTCGCAGCAAAATACAAGAACAACAACAAATTATCATTGAGTTAAAAGTGAGTTTAAATGCGAAAGAAAAAGAGAAGTTAGTAAACGCAAATTTCATTGCACCAGGAATGTACAAAGTAGACACTTCCACTAGGCAAACCACAAATGCAATCACTCAGATACTAATTTGTTGGGATTTGGAAAATCCAGTAGTTAAAGTGTCGGTCACCTCAAGTATATGTAATCGTTAGAAAGCTCGTAGTCGTAGTTATTTGATGTTAAGTAGTATTTAGTTTAGTAACACCGTGGAGGACGGACGGGTCTTTATCCACTGTATGCCTGATCCACAGCCCGTCAGGTGGCGTTTTATTGTAAGACTATAAATACTCTCTACCTCCCAAGGTAGAGAGTTGGAGCTCATAATAAGATTTTTCTTTCTTTCACTAAAGTTCCCAACTCTCTTCCATTTCTCTCTCTAAACACATTGTACGCCTCATATGACTATGGTTTAGTGTATTTGTGAAATCCAATATGTTACAAATGGTATCAAGAGCCATGGTTTGATCACTTATCTTTCATGCTCTTTGTTTTGGTGGATTTCATAAGGTTTTTGGGGTATTAAGTGTTTAGGTGAGCTTGAATCATTTGGACAAATTCTAGTGTTAAAGTTTGAATTTTGCTTGTACTTTTGTGTTTAGGATCATCATATGTGTTTATGTTTTGAATTGGAAGGCTTAAATCATTGTGGTTTGGTTGTTTTTGATTGATAAAGTGGTTATTTTGAACTTTGTACTAAGCGAGTTGAGTCTCGGATATACATTTCTTGGCGAGTTGTTGTGTTACTTGGATGCGAGTTGTTATATGCGACTTGGCTATTTAGCGAGTTGCTTTTAGCGACTTGGTGGTTAAGCGAGTTGTGTCTGTTTGCGACTTGCTATTAAGCGAGTTGATTCTTAAAGAAACTTGTTTCATTAAGCGAGTTGATTGTGTTGCGAGTTGGTACTAAGGCGAGTTGGCTATCTAGCGACTTGTTTCATTAAGCGAGTTGATTGTGTTGCGAGTTGATACTAATGCGACTTGGCTATTTAGCTAGTTGATTCCTTAAGCGAGTTGATTCTTTGAGCGAGTTGGTTGTTTAGCGAGTTGATAGTTAAGCGAGTTGAGTGTTTAGCCACTTGTCTATTGAGACTTGTTACTTATTCGTGCTACATTCTTACGGTTGTTCTTTTGGTTTAGTAAAATCCCGTGAAAGAATCAATTTCCCGGTTTAATCAAAGAATAGTAAAATCCCGTAGAACTTGTAATCATGGCAAACATCGTTCCTACTATTGTTTCTTTTGTAGCTGAGGACGTTCAAGCAGCTGGATCAGATACTCGTCCACCTATGCTTGACAGAACTTATTATGACTTATGGGCTCAACGAATCCGATTGTACTGTTTGGGAAAAGAAAACGGAGTCAACATTCTCAAGTCAATCGATGAAGGACCTTATCAAGTTGAGACTACAAGAGACTTACTTGATACAGCTGCAGATGGAACTATGATCTATGGATTAGACAGACCAAAGATGTATGATGAACTCAATGATAAGGAGAAAAAGAGATTCGATTATGATATCAGGGCTTCTAACATTATACTTCAGGGTCTTCCAAAAGATATCTACAAGCTTATCAATCACAACACCGAAGCCAAGGCAGTGGGGGATAATGTCAAGATGCTTCTTTCTGGTTCTGAATTAACTATGGAAGACAGAGAATCACAACTCTATGATGAATTTGAGCACTTCAAGATGAAACCAGATGAGAGTGTCTATGAGTATTACGTGAGATTCCACAAGCTTGTTAATGACATGAGGAACATTAGAATGACTATGCCAAACATTCAGCTGAACTCAAAGTTTGTGAACAACATGAATCCCGAATGGCACAAGTTTGTCACCTCTGTGAAGCTAACCAAAGGATTGAAGAATATAAACTATGAGCAACTGTATGCCTTCCTTCTTCAGAATGAGAGACATGCCATGTTTGAAAAGAGGATTCTTGAACAATTCAAAACAAATCTAGGAGAAACAAGTTCATCAAATGATTCCACTGCCTTTTACACCAATGTTGGGATTACTACCAAAGCCTCACAAGTTTGTCACCTGATCCAATGTTCAAACAAGCTGATGCTGATGCGTACCGTGGGAAACTTCATTAATCAACTCGCTCTCATGATTAGTCAAAACATGAACTCTCTCCCACACACCAACAACAAACTCGAAAGATCAAATCTACACAATCAAGCCACTGTCAGAGATGGGAAAGTTATGGTGCAGCCAGTTCAAGAAAGGCAGTACGAACAAGGAAGAGGTGGAGTCGGTAGAGGATATGTGGCAAATCGAATAGGGAAGGAATGGTAATCAGGGACAAGCAAAGCCCATCAAGTGTTACAACTGTGGTGGTGAGGGACATATTGCAAGGAACTGCACATCGCCAAAATGCCCTCAAAATGCGAATACTTCGGATAAGATGTTGCTTGTGCAAGCTCGTGATAATGGTGCGCTTTGGATGAAGAGGAGTTGTTGTTTCTGCTGAGGGAAATGCTAAGACATATGATGCGATGTGGATGAGCAGCCAATTCGTGAGATAGGCCACAATCATCGAATGCCTTTTAAGTCGCTGATTGTGATGCATACGACTCGATGTGGATGATGAACCAACCGCCCAATCTTCATGGCTAAGGATCTCTCCAATGGTCTCTCCTAAGGTTCCTTCACCAACAAGCGGGTCCATCCAAAGAATCAATCATCTCAGAGGTATTAAAACTATATGATGATGTTGATCAGCAAAAGATATATAATGAAGTACAATCACTTGAAACTTATGACTCAGATTGTGATAATGTGGGAAATAGTAATATTGTCCCATATGATCAATATGTGACACAAAGTGAAAATGAGATTGTACCACATGATGTATCTTCTGCAGTCAATAATGACTGTATGTTTGATGAATACACTGTATGTGCTCCTGATGATTATGTTATCTCTGAACTCAATGCCTATAAAGAACGTGTTGCTATTTATGAACAACGAGCTAAGTTTGAATTAACCACCCGTGAGTAGGAGATGGATGACCAAATGCGTACAGTTATTAGAAAAAGTAACTTTAGAGAAGAAGTCTTAAAACAAGAGTTAAACTCCTTACAAGAAAAGCTTTCTAAAACTGCTAAGCAAAAACAGAAACTTCAAGAAAATGTTAAAATGCTTAAGCAAGAATTTAATGCTAAGGAATCAAAACTTTTGAATGATTTTTCCAATCTAAAAACTTTGAAAACAAGCTTGAAAATAAGTTGTAATGCACAAGGAATACCATTCAGACGCCACTTGATCACTAAGCATAGAGTTTTGAGTGATAAGCATAGTACTCCCCTTGTTGAGGAACCAAATCCAGAGGTCATTAAAAGGCTAGAACTGCTCATAAGGTAATTTATGATGGCAATGAAATCCTTAAGCCTAGACAGAAACCTAGTTGCGATGAGTGCATGAGGAAGATAAGAAATCGATGAGGTCACTAGGAGAAAATGAATAAAAAACTCAACAACCCTATATGTAAAGAGAAAAACATAACCATCAAACCTCATGATTACACTAAGGAAAATTGATCTCCTTAACATATTTAAGCCTCAAACTCAATTAACCCCAGAACAGATTGTTTGGAAGAAAGGTATGGAAAAGCAAAAAGCAGAGAATCTTGTTGTAACAAACCCTCCCCTTAGAAAAATGCCTGCCGCGACTGTGTATCCTCCAAATACACCAATGCATTTAGTTCCTAGAACTATTTCCACTAAGAGCAAGACCTTAATCAGTCAATATGTTATTTTTCAACTATTTGTCGATTTTGAGAAAACTTGTAAGAAAAGGATCACACCCACTGGGATAACGTAAGGGGAAAGGGGTTTTGAGCAAACAAAAGAATGCTATTTAACTGAGGTCATGCATTTCTTTAAACAACTAAAAGATCATTTTGAGAGTCTTAAAAAGGGGATGGATTCAGATATTAAAGGAATGGAAAAGGAATTTGATGCAATGATAGTTGAGGTTAGTGACTATGAGCGAGCATTAAAATATAATGAGATTGAGAGGAAGAACTTGCATACCTTGAATGAGAATCTTATTTCAGAATGTATTGCTCAAGATGTGTTTTACATTGCTACAAATTGTTCCATTAATGCTTCTCAATTTCATGAATTATCTTTGTTCTCGAAAGTCTCCCATGATCGTGTCATTGAGCTTGAAAAACTAATTTGCATGATAAGGTTGAACAGGATGATCATGATAACTTGGTAAAACAGTTTTCTAAATTAGAAGTTGAGCATCTTGCTTTGCAATTAAAATATCAACATCTAAAGGAAAATGTTAAAACCTCAAATATCAAGACATCCTTGGATGTTCCTAATTTGATGCTTTTTGAAATTAGCAAACATGATGAACAGATTCGAACTCATTGTAACACGATCAGAAAGTTGAAAGCCCAAATCTCTCAATTAAAGGGTGAAAGAACAATGTGACTGGCTCCCAAATGCCTCCTCCTTTAGATTCTCAGTACTCTCAAACTTTTCATCTTCAAAACTTAGTTAATGCCTTACAAAAGGAAAACGAGAGTTTTCTAGAAGAAAATGAAAAAGTTAAACGACACTTTAAAGACTTATATGATTCAATGAAAGTCACTCGTGACCAAAACAATGAAAAAATAACGTCTTTACAAAAGGAAATTGAGAATCTGAGGAGTCAGGAAAATGGGATACTGCCACTTGTTTTTAATAAGAATGTTGCATCAAAGTCATCCTTAGACTGCAAATACATTGTGACTGTTAAATACATTCCTCCTCATCTTAGGAATAATGAATCTGCGTGTCATGACTATTGTGCTCTACTTACGGATAATCTAGAATGTTTCCGTGAGATTGTTGAAGAGGACTTCATTAATAAACCTCTTGATAGAGAAATTAGGTTTGCTTGCATTCAAGCCAAACGATCTCAAGAGCTGCTAGAATGTGTAATTGCAACATGTCCTAAATCCTTAGGTGCGAAAGGTAAAGCTGTGATGCCTTGTTCTATGCCCAGTTTTAAGAAAGTGAACACCAATGTGCCTTCTAGTAGTACAGACCCTTGCACATCTAGTTCAGGAATGCAAAAAGTAGATCAACCAACTAATGTTCCCATAATTCCCTCTACAGAGTAATCGGTGACATTAAAGCAAGCGGGTCAAAGCCTCCATGCAATACCAAGCAAGATAGGACCTCGCAAGCTAAGAATGTGCATTGGAAGAGAGTAGAAGACCAACCTAGGAACTTTAAGTTTGTGTTGAATAAAATGAATCGTGTTGATTCTAGTATTAGCCATAGGCATCAGTAATTAATTCAATTCTGATACTATTTGCAAACCATGTAATGATGTCTGTTTGAATTCTGTTGCTATTCATGAATATGGTGTGAATGCTTTGTCTAATGATGTCAAATGCTCAGTTAAAATTGTTCATGCTAAAAATCATGAAAAGAAGGCTAAAAGGCAAAAGCAAAAGAAAGTTAGAAAATAGTGGAAACCCACAGGAAGAACATTTTGTAAGATAGGTTATGAATGGATACCTTTTGGCCATAAGGTCAATCAGTTTTGCCCTCAAACTGCTAAGACAATGCCCACTAGAAAATGGATGCCTACTGATAGAAATATTCCTTTAAGAAGTGAACATACTTTGAATAGGTCAAATACAGACACCAAAGATCTGCATCTATTCCTAATGATTCCATTGCTTCTAGTTCCGATATGGGTGTTTCTATTTCGATGTGGGTGTTCCAATCATCATTACTAACCAAGTGGAACCCATTCTTGCATGGGGATCCCAATTATCTAATTATCCATTCTTGTCTGTGTTCAACTGTAGATCGTTCAAATCGCTCGTGGTACTTGGACTCGTGTCGCTCCAAGCATATGACTAGAAACCGGTCGCGGCTCATGAACTTCGTGAGTAAATTCATTGGGACTGTTAGATTCGGGAACGACCATTTTGGAGCAATTATGGGTTTTGGTGATTATGTAGTTGGCAAAAGTGTAATCTCCAGGGTATATTATGTGGAAGGTCTTGGTCATAATTTGTTCTCTGTTGGTTAATTCTGTGACTCCGATCTAGAGGTGGCCTTTAGAAAACATACTTGCTTCGTTAGACAACTTGATGGTGTGGAATTATTAAGAGGTACTCGAGGTTCTAACCTATACACCATCTCTATCGAAGACATGATGAAGTCTTCTCCAATCTTCCTGCTGTCAAAGGCCTCTAAAACAAAGTCATGGTTATGGCATCGTCGTCTCAATCACTTGAACTTTGGCACCATTAATAACCTTTCCAGAGAGGATCTTGTCAGAGGCTTACCCAGATTAAAATATGAAAAAGATCATCTTTGTTCAGCTTGCCAATTGGGTAAAAGCACGAAATATGCCCACAAACCAAAACCCACAAATTCAGTAATGGAAATTCTTCATACCCTTCATATGGATCTGTGCGGACCAATGAGAGTGCAAACGCTAAATGGGAAGATATACATTCTAGTAGTTGTTGATGACTATTCTCGATTTACTTGGGTAAAGTTTTTGAGGACAAAGGATGAAACTCCAGATGTCATCATCAAACTAATCAAATAGCTTCAGGTTCGACTCAACAATACAGTCAGAATTGTTCGAACAGACAATGGCAAAGAGTTTGTTAACAAAGACTTAATTCAGTTTTATGAAAGTGTTGGAATCAGCCATCAAAGAAGTGTTCCACGAACTCCTCAACAGAACGGTGTAGTTGATAGACGAAATTGAACTCTTGTGGAAGCTGCAAGAACAATGCTAATTTATTCAAAGGTTCCAATGTTTCTATGGGCTGAAGCCATTGCCACTGCTTGCTTCACCCAAAATCGTTACCTTATACACACCTCTCATGGAAAAACTCCATATGAACTTGTTCATAAACGAAAACCCGATCTCTCCTACCTTCGTGTGTTTGGTGCTTTGTGCTATCCAACTAATGACGGTCAAGACTTAGGTAAATTAAGAGCAAAGGCAGATATTGGAGTTTTGTTGGTTATGCACCAAACAAGAAGGGTTACCGAATCTACAACAAGAGAACCGAAATATCATGGAAACAATTCACGTTACATTCGATGAGTCGACCGTCAAATGGCTCTGGACAATCCAGTTCACGGACCCGCACTTCAAAACACTCCCATTGGTTCATCACTTGTACCAAACTCATTTCCAAGAACTCCATATGTACCTCCATCGAAGATGATTTAAAAAAATTGTTTGATCCAATGTTTGATGAAGACTATGAACCAAATGCTGATGAAATGTCAATTCCATCAACAGAGGCTGCATCCATCCATGTGAATGAAGTCAATCCTTCAGTCTCAATATCATTAAGTCAGGAAGCGCCTGCTGCTGATCACTCTGTCTCATCAACAAATCATCAATCATCTAATATACATCATGGAATTATTTCTGGCATCAATGATGAAGTTAATCCCTTTGCTACTCCCGAAGATGCTCCATTTGAAAATATATTTGATCCTGAATCATCATCAGAACCTTCTTCATCAAAAGATATCGACTCTGCTACTTCAGTTCCACAACAACAACCACATGAACACCTTAGAAAATGGACACATGATCACCCATTGGACAACATCATTGGAAACCCCTCTCGCCGTATCCACACGAAACAACTTGAAACCGATGCCTTATGGTGCTTCTTCAACTCTGTACTCTCTAAGGTCGAACCAAAAGACATTAAAACCGCCATGAATGAAGACAACCGGTTCAATGCCATGCAAGAAGAAATTCATGAGTTTGATCGACTTGATGTATGGGAATTAGTACCTGCTACAGATTGTGCTATGATCATTGCTCTAAAATGGATCTTCAAAGTGAAACTTGATGAGCATGGTGATGTCTTAAAGAACAAGGCTTGATTGGTCGCAAAAGGATACCGTCAAGAGAAGGGTATTGACTTTGAAGAATCATTTACTCCAGTTGCTTGTATTGAAGCAATCAGAATCTTCTTGGCTAATGCTGCTAGCAAGAATATGGTTGTGTATTAGATGGATGTTAAAACCGCCTTTCTGAATGGAGATTTAAAAGAGGTGGTTTACGTCGGTCACCCAGAAGGGTTTTGTGAATCAAAAGCATCCTACTCATGTCTATCGCTTGAAAAAGGCCCTTTACGGTTTGAAGCAAGCTCCTAAAGCATGGTACGATACGCTATCTAGGCTTCTTCTATCTTCTTCGGATTCAGACAAAGGAGCGTTGATCCGACATTGCTCACCAGGAAGTCAGGCAAACATTTAATTCACGTTCAAATTTATGTTGATGATATTATCTTTGCCTCGACCGACCCCAATGAATGTGATCGTTTTCAAATGAAATGGGTTCCAAATTTCAAATGTCAATGATGGGACAAATGTCATTTTTCTTGGGATTACAAATTTCACAAAGTCCCGGAGGCATTTTTATAAATCAATCTAAATATGCAAATGAGATTTTAAAGAAATTTGGATTTGTATCATGTGACACCGCTTGACACCCCATGATTGAACGTACTAATGGATGAGGAAACTCGGGGATCATGGTAGATCAAACGAAATATCAAGTATGATGGATCCCCGATGTACCTCACAGCTAGCGCAGACTGCATATCTTGTTCGCTGTATGCATGTGTGCTAGATATCAGGCTAAGCCTACTAAAAGCACCTTGAAGCGGTTAAATGGGTCTTTCGGTATCTCCAAGGAACCATCAATATGGGACTATGGTACCCGGAGGACACCGGTATGTCACTAACCCTATGCGATGCCGATCATGCAGATGTCAAGATACACGCCGGCACGTCCGAGGTGCTCGTTTTTGGGTGATAAACTTGTGAGTTGGTCTTCAAAGAAGCAAATGAGTACTTCTATTTCCTCTACAGAGGTGAATACATAGCCATGTCATCTTGTTGTGCTCAAATCCTTTGGATGAGATCCCAATTATCCGACTATGGCTTTGAATTCAACAAAATCCTCTGTACTGTGATAATAAAAGTGCTATTGCTCTCTCATGCAACAACGTACAACACTCAAGAGCAAAGCACATTGACATCGGACATCATTTCATCAGGGAGCAAGTGGAAAACGGTGTGGTGGAACTCTATTTTGTGAAGTCGAATACCGCTTAGCGACATCTTCACCAAAGCTCTTCCGAGAGACGCTTTGAGTTTATTCTTCCCGACTTGGCTTGAAAAGCCTTCAACCAGAAACACTCAAACGCCTTCAGGAGGAAGACGAGGAGTAAAGGTCTTTCCTTCATCTATATTTTGTATATATTTATTCAAAAAGCAAAATACAAAATTATAAAACCAACTAAAAGCAAATAGAAAAATATAAAACTTTCAAAAAATCCATAAAATCTGAAAATCTCGAAAAAATCTCAAAAATATTGTCCTTTCTGTCTTTTCTTTCTTGATTCGATATATATCTACGGTCTTTGTGCTGTTAGTCAAAGAGTGACACGGGACTTTAGATGTTGTTCGAATGTTTAAAATATATATATATATATATATATATATATATATATATATATATATATATATATATATATATATATATATATATATATATATATATATATATATATATATATATTTTGGGAGAAAGTAAAACAATGGTTTATTGTTATTTCAGGCAGTAACCCGCTTTTCATAGAAAGAACAGAGCCATGCTTTATCTCATATTTCAAACCTAATGCTCTGATTCTAAAAAAAAATGTTTGTCATTAACAAGACAAATGCTTAATTTCAAATATTTTTCCTTCTAAATGATTCCCCTGAAAAATATTTATAATCTTATGAAAACTCAATTGTCTTGAAAACACTTCGGACTCTATTTTTGAAAATCAAATGAACTTATCAAGTGTCAAAATCTCAATCCATCAATCAACAACTTTCGTCATTGATTAAGGGGGAGAATGATTTTTCAATTAAATCAAAAAAGTGTTATTTTCAAACAATTAGCACTTAAATGAGTAAGGTCTACTCTAAATGTTTTACAATATGTTACACAATTGGTTCCAGACCTTGGTTATTATTATGTTTTCACAAGATAATTATGCATGTTTAATCAATGGAGTTTAAAGTCTCAAAATCCAATCCTTATCGCTAAAACGCTTTCATAATCAAGTCACAATTCTCCTTAAAAAAAAGCTTTCAAAATCAATTTAAATCTACAGAGATCACAAATCTCAAATGATTTGATAATTGTGATCGGGGAGAATTTGTGATTTAAATTGATTTAAACCGATAATTCGATAAATGGTTTCATAAGTGTTTAGCATGTTTTCCTCCCCTCAAGTGACAAACGATTTCAAATTTTCCATGCACATGTTGAGGGGGAGCATCTATTAATCTCAAATTATTGAAATATGCATATGTGCAAAACTCTTTCAAAATTCGAGGCACATATTGAGGGGGAGAAAACTTGTGAAAACCTCATCCTTCCTCAAAATGTTTTATCTACTCAAATTGATTGGGAAGTGATGATGATCATTTTAGAAAATGTTATTCAAAAGATTGGACCTTTTATTCTTAATATAACGATTTCAAAGATCTCTTGCCTCCATGTGCTAAACAAATTCTGAATTTTTATGCATATGTTGAGGGGGAGCATTTCTAAAATATCAAAACAATTAAGATACAAAATGCTTTGATTCTATATCACAAGTATCTTGATTGATTTTTCAAATGGTTTTCAATTGGTTTCAAGGCGGAAGAACTACACCAAAAAGACCGACCAACTCTACTTTATGCATGGTGATATAAGGATGATAAGGTTAGGTCGAGTTCCCATGATCCGCCTGAACCGGAGGGATCTACCCAGGGACAATCCACTAGAAAGTGTAGAAGTCCTTAGGTATATGAAAAAAGGAGAAAAGTGAGATATGGGAAGAATGCGGACTGAGACTGAGCTAGTACTGGAATAAACCCAACAAGGTTCTAGTTATAAAGTCTTGGCAAGCACTGAAGGGGTTGAAGAATGAAAAAGAAATGTATATGAAAAGGGTGAAAAGAAATAGCCCTCCATTAATTCAACCTTAGTGCGTAAAACCGGTTCAATACATATGATACTGGTGTTTACTAAGGTAACACTGGTATTGAAGACAAGACGTCATGGACCCAGTGATGCACTACACTTCAACTTTCCAAACCACTCAAGTTCCTCTTAAAAGGGATTGTTTCATTCTCACGGGGAACCGACATAATCTATCGACTTTCTCTTAGAGATTACTGATATTGAAGTAGGAGACCCTATCCCTAGTCTCCGGCATAGGAACCAAATATGCACAATTGAGTCTAGAGCCACGAGATCATCAATAAATCTCATTAGGACACTTTCAATGAAGACTTTCTGTTTCACACAATGTGGAAAGAGAGATTATATCTTATGAGTCCTACGCATTATCCTTGTGGTATTGCTAGAACATCTGAGTGATATGCATACATATTCACAATGAAGATGGAAAGCCTTCTTAAGCCAACATCAAACAAGCTCTCGGTAGGTGGCATGTGAGATCTATTCAATAAATCAACCATGTGACAACTGAACAGAAACAATGGGGCGATTCAATCTTTTGAATCAATCCCGGTTCAAAGTTATGGATTGACAGATACCTTTGAAAAACCGGTCTTTGTGCTTAAAAACTCTTTTCTTTAGCACATCGACCGTGTACTTATTTCTCAAAATAAAAGGTGTTTATGATTGATAATTGATTTTCATTAAAACCTTCGTTGTATTGCAAAACAATTTCTATTGAGCAATACACGATTGTTTTTCAAATCTCTTTTCATCAATCGTGAATCTCATTTCGGGTTCACTCACTCCATGTTGTCTTCTTTGAGACGCTCGTTTGAGAACAGCTAGAGCACCGCGAAACCCTGTCAAGGAAATTCTTCGAATTATACCCGATCACGTGCAAGATTGTACGATCAACGGGAACCGTGGGCCGTGTACCTCAATTCATCGAAAGTGATCAAAGACACTTTCGTGCGCTTTGTTGCTAATCGCCTTATGCAGGTACACCCGACGCTTGCATGATCGTAATGAAGCGGTCAATCCATAGCCGCATGCTTACTCAACACATTCGGTTCCAAAGAAATCATGATTAGTGCATCAATGACTCTGATATTTTCACTCCATGCTTCGCTACGCCAATATCATGAATCAACGAAAGCTTCCGCTACTCTGATAAGAATATATCATGATCAGAATGTGAGCATGTCGGTCCAAATGTCACAACATCACATAATACCAACACCACAATGGATGAGTCGAGATTATTGTGGCCGATGATCTCAAACCGCACAAAATTCATTATCACGTGGATCGCTTAAAGACCTCCACTCAGATTATCCAAACATGCGAAAATGAAGAATCAAAGACTACGAGCTACCGAACAAAGAACATGAACAAGAATCCAAGAACAATCTCAATGTAATATCTGCTTGTATTCTATGTAATTTTAATATGTGTTTGAGGTGACCTCCCTTAGGGGGAGATTGTTGGGATTTGGAAAATCCAGTAGTTAAAGTGTCGGTCACCTCAAGTATATGTAATCGTTAGAAAGCTCGTAGTCATAGTTATTTGATGTTAAGTAGTATTTAGTTTAGTAACACCGTGGAGGATGGACGGGTCTTTACCCACTTTATGCCTGATCCACGTACCCATCAGGTGGCGTTTTATTGTAAGACTATAAATACTCTCTACCTCCCAAGGTAGAGAATTGGAGCTCATAATAAGATTTTTCTTTCTCTCACTAAAGTTCCCAACTCTCTTCCATTTCTCTCTCTAGACTTTCTCTCTCTAAACACATTGTACGCCTCATATGACTATGGTTTAGTGTATTTGTGAAATCCAATATGTTACATAATTTGGTCTCTTCCACTTCTACAGGAATAGTCACCACTACTAACGTTAGTGGACCAAACTACTAATCTGCTAAACGGAGGATAATCAGCACAGCTCCCCGGCAGCGGCGTAAAATTTGATGCGTGCAAAACCGTCAAGTTTTCTCACGCAAGCTGACCACTTGTGAATGGCCAACTGTAAGAAACTTAAAACAGCTTAAGCACGAATGCAATGAAGATCCGGGAGTATAGTGTTTCCCGTCGTTATGTCCCAAATGAGCTATGCAATGGATCACCAAACGTATAGTGATCGAGAAATTTGAATGGAAAAGAGATCTGATATGATTATAACTACAGAAAAAACCAACAAATTACAACGGCTTAAATGCAAATTAAAGGAAATTAAAAAGAATAAAAAAAATATTAAATAAACGCTATCACTATTTTCAAAATGATGTTTTTGTTTTTATATTTTTATAAAACTTAATTAAAAACTACGTAGCGTACAAATGAAAATGTGGAACTAAATCAATATTAACCCTAAAAATATGAAAATGATATTTTTACAAACCTAATGATAAAAGAAAATATTTATAAAAAGAAAATTATTTTTATAACTAATTATCTATTTACTATTAATTAAAAACTATTTTTAACTATTTAATATTAACCTAAAATACAAGAAAATGTGAAATAAAGTTAGAAAAATAAAATTGAGACTTAGAAAAATCTAAAATATCAAAAGAGAATTTTCAAAACTATTTTGTATTTTTCGAATATTTTGGATTTTTATGAATTTTAAACTATTAAAATCTACTTAAATTACTTAAAAATACAAATTTAACTAAGAAAAATCTAGAAAAATATTTTTTTGTCTTTTTATATTTATATTAACTTAAGAAAAATGAAAAATTAATTTTTTGAACCTTTTCTTAATTAATTGTATTAAATGCTAATTAAAAATGCTTAAAAACCAATTAAAAT
Organism: Chrysanthemum makinoi; assembly: GCA_910596185.1. NCBI lineage: Eukaryota > Viridiplantae > Streptophyta > Magnoliopsida > Asterales > Asteraceae > Chrysanthemum > Chrysanthemum makinoi. The sequence continues at coordinate 191,931,959 of OU343223.1, forward strand.
CAAGAAAAATAGCAAACTGACTTGGAAAAATCTGAAAATTTCAGGAAAACTCTAAAATTATATTTGGAATCTAGGAAAACTGGAAAAACAGGTGCTTATGTGGAGGAATTTGAAACTGATGTGCAAAGTGCTTATGAAATAAGCACTTGGATAAGCTAAATGGACAGATCAAGCACCAACTGATATACAAGCTAAAATATGCTAAAAGAACTCTAAAACAACTAAAATCAACAAGCCATAACCACTGGATTGCAAGATTAACAGATTTGGCTATTTTGAGACTATAAGCTAAAACAGCTTTTCGTGTACTACTTTGGACACAAGCACAAGCTACAAATTAAGCTAAAACTGAAAACCAGCAATTGAAACCTATCCTAGACCTGGCTGAGATCAAGTACACCAAAAACTAGACTTAGACAAGCAGTTGAGAGATCTGTGCAACCTTGCAAAGAACTGAGAAAAACTCAGACTTATCTTTGAAAATGGTGAACAGGGAAAAAGGACCTAAAAGAGAAGCCGTTTTTGACTTATAAAAAATTTGTAAAATCCCACAAAAATGATGATAAGAAAGGACACCAGCTGAAGTTTATGAAGCCACAAATTTTACTTGATAAGACCCAGAGATGAGCTCATGAAAAATCCTCCTAATCTAGCTCAAATCCACTTTTTAGTTTTGACTTTTTAAAGCAGCTTAAGAACTTTGACCAAAATGAAAGTTGAGACCAATTTTAGACCGATATGGATGTAATATGATGTAATGAACACAATGCAAGCAATGTTTAAGACTTTTAAACACAAATCAAGAGTTTGCAAATCCAAAATCTCAACAAAGGAAGACAAGTGAGATGATTTGTATTATGTTTGACTTTCGGTGTTTGCGGGCTCAATTTAATGACTCAAATGAGTTCAATTGGACTAAACAATCATGAACCAACAGAAATTAACCACTGCATATACCTCCGAGACAGTTATGACAAAGAATGCCAAACACACCTATTTTAACTGTTTTGCAAACAAAATCTATACTAATTACTGAAACAACAAGGAACAATGATCAAACTGAGTTAAGCTCACTTAATGAACACTAATTGAACAGGTTTTAACAGATTATGACTACAAACACAGTATATGCAAAAACTTTTGAAGATCACTTACAAAAGTCCCCAGCCACTATGGCTTGCCACTGCACACAATGGACCACTAGCCTAATCTAACCAACCCAGCTGTTTCCAAATCAACCCATTTTTATGTCTGCATCACCCATTGACCATTTTCTTTTCAATTTCTGCCCAGTTTGACTTTCTTTGACCAATTTCCAAACTTGCTAGAAACTTGAACTTAAGCTTACAAAAAGCTATGAAAAGCTTGTATAAGCTTATTAGAACTGAGAAACAAGCTTATTGAAGCTTGGGTGTAAGGAATAAAAACTGAAACTTTCAACAGTGGTGTAAAAATTTGAAATGTAAACAATAACTTGAATTGATACTAAAAGTTGATTATACTGATACAATAACCTTACTTTGATACTTAGAAACAAAATATTACAGATATTACATTAAATTAAAAGCTTTGAATTAAAAACGACATAAGTAAAAAAAATAAAACTACTAGACTCTTTCTTTGCTCCTCTTGCTTTCTTTTATAATCCAAAAGTCTTCTCTCTCTCTTCTGAACAGTTCCGAGTATAATTGATAGCCATTGGATGGTTAGGAGAGATACTGGCCCTTGGATTGAATTTTGGCGCCAAAACAAGTATTAGCCAGCTAGGTTGAGTGAGGGGGGGGGGGGGAAAGGAGCATTAAATGCTCTTTGGAGGTTAGTTGAGGTGGAGGGTAAGGATGATGATGGAGGTGGGAGGTTGAGTGTGCAGGCTGGTGTTGTAGGCAGTGATGATGGTGGATACCCGTGAGTGGGAGGGAAAAGAGAGTCAAAGTGGGTTTGACTGGTAATATTAAAAGGGGTCCAAATTGTATTTGGAGGGGGTCACTTGGGTGGCGAGGGTCAAATGTAATTGTGACAAGTCCAAAGGGTATAAAGGGTTTTAAATACAAGGACTTCTTTTGTAATTTCAGAAAATGCAAGGACCAATGCTGCCATTTCATCAAAGTTGCTCTAAGGGCTAAAAGTGACAAGTTTCAATAATGCAAGGATCAAACTTGACATTTTTCAATTTTCCAAGGACCATTTTTGCCAATTTTTAAACTTGAAGGACCAAACTTGTAATTTCTCAAAACTTTTAATATTTTTCACCAAAGGACTAATTTTGACAAGTTATGATTTAAAAAGGACCTTTGGTGATTTTTACTTTTGAAATTAGGACTCAGGGGACTATTTCGACAATTTTAGAAACTTGGGGGACTGCAACTGCCAATTATGCAAACTTTGCTCATTTTTCATCTGATTTTGAACATTTTGCATCTAAAACATATAAAATGCAATTTTGGAATATTTTCAGTATTTTGATGCATTTATGAGCATTTTTAGACGCTTTTGCGTCAGATTTAACCAAAAATGACGAGTATTTACACACTCATCAATCCCTCACACTAAACTATTGCTAGTCCCTAGCAATGATTTGAGAAAATTTAATGGATTTCATCTCTTTACCAAAAGCCATTACTTCTCGAGTAGCCAAATGTTTCAGTTCAAGTAAGAACCATGGTACACCGATAACCATGTGATTTTGAGCAAACCACCACCTTCCAACGGATTTGATTTGTCTTTACCGAAGCCGTTTGCTCGGACTAGCCAACTCTTAGATAAATTGTCAAGATATCTTTGGTGAGCTGAATACCAATTATGGTTTTTCCACCGCCTTTACCACAAGCCATAAACTTGCGGGCTAGCCAACTCTTCACTTTTTAGGATATGGTGAGTCGAATACCATACAATTTTGGGCAAATTGCAAGCCGTCAACGGATTTGAGATATCTTTACCAAGAGCCGCTTGCTCTCGGATTAGCCAATCCTTTTGTTTATTAGACAAGGCGATCGATAACCAAAATGAGTAAGTGTAGAACACTTACTCCAAAAAAAATTTTTGGCCAAAAACGGGGAATTAGGCGTATAATTACATGATAAAATTCGTGAGAATTTCCCCACACTAGAAATGAATATTGCCGTCAATATTCAAAGTACGCGGTTATGCGAAACCGAGAACGTAAAAGGGAAATACTACGGCCATTATTTAGAAAGATTTTTGTTTGTTTGTTTGTTTTTGAGGAAACTTATATACACAACATGTGGGGCAAACCCCCCCACACTAGGGTGGTAGAAAATAGAAAGAAGTCAGAAATATGGGTGAAAACCCATATGGCATGCTATTTTTTGATTCCCGAGTCGCTAGCTTGACTCGACTCCGAATTCATTTGTTCATGGGGAAAGTAACGTGGAAAACCAATCTCGATCGGACTTTCGCTCACAATGTTAATAAACATATGAACATCAGAAAGTTCCACACCGACGAGATACAACCGCTGTATTGTTAATAGTAGAAACTATAAGGGATGATACCGGGGTCAAAGATGGTGTCCTCATTCCCGAAAGAGAAAAGGGACAGAGCAACCACACCATCGGTGAAGAATGGAATAAAGATGTGCATGAGAATGCATGTCCATTCCTCATCAGAGAGAAGCAAATCACCAGTGTTGACATATTTAAGCTTAAACTTGAAGCTTATATGGTGATTGTCAAGAAGATGTCCGGGAGGGAGGGTGGGAAACGGTTCTTCAATCAATGATTTTCCGTAAAAGGATGTCTCCTTCCGGATCAAAGTAAGTATTATCAATTCCCGTTGGAATTGACTCATCACTAAGAAATGCATCGACTTCATTCCAAAGTTGTCATCTTCCTCATCAAGAGTGAGAGAAGGGATGGAAGAGTCGGGAATAAGACTAGAAGATGATGGATTCTTTTTGAGCGATTCATCAATGGGAAAAATGTCTCCCATTGGATCACAATCATCATCATCCAATCAGATGAAACTAAGAGAGTTTGGTTTCATCCACGAGTTAACAAACTTCGATGCGACAAACCGATTCCGGAGGTGGGACAAGTGGTGTGCTCTTAGAGCTAGCAGTTTCCACCACTTCCAATGAAGTCTCCGATTCTAGATCATCATCATCATCAAGAACACTCTTGACTTCCTTGGTACAACTTTCAAACCATTTGTTTGAACCAGGGGTGATTTTCAAAGCTTTTAACTCCAAGACGCTTTTGGTGACTCGCCTTAACCGTGGAAATTTGAGAGTGTTGCATTGAATCTTCTGATCTTTGATCAATTGTGGCAACACTGCTTTGGACAGAGGTTTGGAGTTCCGTTGATATTCAATGTGAGCTCTTCGTTGTCAACCCGAATGGTCAACTCTTCAACAAACACATCAATCGACACCCACTGCTCTCAAGAAAGCTCTCCCTAAGATGAGGGGACTCTAGGATCCGCGATCGAAGTCTACTACCACAAAGTCAGTAGGAAAGTGAAACTTTCCCACTTTCATCACGACATCCTCGGCTATCCCAAGTGGACGAGTTATGGTACGGTCCGCTAGCTCGAATGTCATACAAGTGGATGAAAGCTTAGGAAGAGACAGCTTTCTTCCATACCGAGAGTGGCATGAGGTTAATGCTAGCGCCAAGATCGGCCAAGGCGGAGCATTGAACCATCCCCAAGAAATCACACGGATTAGAAATCGCCAGGGTCTTCAAGCTTTTTGGGAAGCTTCTTGAGAAGGACCGCCGAGCATTGCTCATTGAGAGGAGTTTTAGCCATGTCGATAGCTTATCTTTGTTGGTCAAGAAGCCTTTAAGCGCTGGATGCAAATTTAGGCATTAGAACGAGAGCATCAACAAAGCTTATATCAAAGTGTAGCTCATTGAATATTTGGAAAATTTTTTCCATTTGCTCTTTGTTTTGTCCTGAGCTTCTCATCATACATTCTTGATGGGTAAGGAAGCTGACTAGACTTTTGAGCCGGGATGGAAGTATTTTCCTGGCTCAAAATTTTTCTTCGAACTTCGGTTCCTGGACTTAAAGCTTGACTACAGGGTGTGGACGCGTACTCGTGGGCTTGAGAATTGCACCTTGTCCGTTGTTTCCTGGTAACTTGACTCAATGCTACGGAGGAGGAGGGGGCATTGGAGTCGAAGGTCCATTGTGCGCCTTACCACTATGAGTGGTGACGCTTTCAACTTCGGCATTGGGATTAGGAATTGTATTGCTTGGGAGTCCTCCAGAAGATGACGAAGCTTTGTTCATATTCATGTTCATGAAACCGCTCATCATATTCTTCAACTCATTTGTCTGCCGAGACAATGTGGTATCAATTTCCTTCCTTAGCTCAACTCTCATGTTATTGATCTGAGTTTGCATTGAACGATGCTTGTCTCAAGTAATTTTCATGAAGTCATTTGGTATGGGAGCTTGAGAAGGTTGTTGATAACTTTGATGATTTGGAGCTTGATATGGTTGGTTGAAATTGTTCCGGCTTTGATTGAAATTTTGAGAGTTATTGAAATTTTGTCCTTGATTCGGAACAAAGCGATTTTGATTGCCATGGTTTTGCAATGTGAGGAAAACCGGTGGTGTCATACCGCTAGGTGCACGGTAGTGAGGATCACCGTGGGTCGGTATTGATTGTGGTTTACCGGCTACGGAGCTTGGTAAAAGGAAGCATCGGTTGCTTGACAATCATAATACGCGTGAGGACCACTACAAGTTTCACACACCTTGTTTACGGCTTTGATTGGTTCCGGCTTATGAATTTCGCTTTTGATTTCCTTAACATCCTTAATCATACAACGGATGGCGCCGTTAGAGCGTGCTATCGGAGCCGCTAACTCGTAAGAGTTATTGGATGAAGAAGTAGGAGTGTTCAGAATATTGACTTTGTTGCGAGAAATAGGAACTTTTGATTTTTGCTCGCAAATCTCAATCACATCTTTAGGCTTACGATTCAAGATATTGCCACATTCAAGGAATCTTGATCGCTACCGCTCAACCCATTATAAAAGATATTAACTTGTTGAAGCTCCGTGAATTCATGATGGGGCATTTCCTGAGGAGATCTTTGAATCTCCCATGCCTCTCCAAAGTTTTCATCGAAATTTTGACGAAATCCGAAATTTCATTTTAAGATTGGTCGTCTTTGATGGAGGAAAGAAATAATTGACAAACTTTTGAACAAGATCCTCCCAAGTTTCGATGGATCGAGGGGTTCTTTTTCCAACCAAATCCGGCCGCCCCTCAAGAGAGAATGGAAAAAGCATCAACTTGATAACTTTTTGTGGCACATCTTTGAAATTGATCGCTATGTCAACTTGTTAAACCAACGGATGTGTGCATACGGGTCTTCTCGATCAAACCTGTGGAATTGATTCGTAGACACAAGTTGGATCAAATGTGTCTTCAATTCAAAGTGATCGAATTGATTGTCTGGTAGAACGATGGCATCTCCATAACCCTCGGTGGGTGCCTGGAGCATTTCCGCCATAGTTCGCTCGTCTGCCATATTGTTGTTTGTAATAGTACGAATCTCGGTTCGACTATTTGGGCACACTTCTACGAGAACGCGTCTAGGAATTTCGCTAGATCACGCAAAGGACTCAATGATCTAGAAGAACGAAAGTCGCATGCACTAGACGTAACTCGAGGAAACAAGAGAATTAAGGAAGGGAATGGGAATTATGAAAATGGGGAAAGAAGAATCTTTTGGTTTTCTGTTTTGACAAGTAGATATAACAACAAATCCAATTAAAACAAAATCGAGGCAAAACAACAAAGGAACTTAAACCAATAATCACAAGATGAATGGCTTCTTTGAAAAGGTACACCAATCACAAGGACACAAAGGCAAGTTTTAAATCTTTAGTTCGGGAACTTATTATGGTCGCATTCCCGCTAGGTAGTACACTGCCTTGGTTTGCGGTGGTAATCTTTTAAGTTGTTATTATTAAGAAAACGACAAATCTTTTTGTATTTTTAATTTTTTTTGATACATATATAGAAACAGAAGGAAAATATTTTTGTTTTTTATACGTTTTTAGCTGTTTTTGGGTTTTTGAATTTTTTTATAAGAAAATATGGATATATATATATAGATAGATATGGATGATATAAACAAAGAGTGAGTATTCAAACTACTAATCTGCTAAACGGAGGATAATAAACACAGCTCCCCGGCAGCGGCGCCAAAAATTTGATGCGTGCAAAACCGTCAAGTTTTCACGCAGTGACCACTTGTGAATGACCAACCAGTAAGAAACTTAAAACAGCTTAAGCACGGAATGCAATGAAGATCTGAGAAGTATAGTGTTTCCCCGGGTCGTTATGTCCCAGCGAGCTATGCAATGGATCACCAAACGTATAGTGATCGAGAAATTTGAATGGAAAAGAGATCTGATATGATTATAACTACAGAAAAAACCAACAAATTACAACGGCTTAAATGCAAATTAAAGGAAATTAAAAAGAATAAAAAAAAATATTAAATAAACGCTATCACTATTTGCAAAATGATGTTTTTGTTTTTATATTTTTATAAAACTTAATTAAAAACTACGTAGCGTACAAATGAAAATGTGGAACTAAATCAATATTAACCCTAAAAATATGAAAATGATATTTTTACAAACATAATGATAAAAGAAAATATTTATAAAAAGAAAATTATTTTTATAACTAATTATCTATTTACTATTAATTAAAAACTATTTTTAACTATTTAATATTAACCTAAAATACAAGAAAATGTGAAATAAAGTTAGAAAAATAAAATTGAGACTTAGAAAAACCTAAAATATCAAAAGAGAATTTTCAAAACTATTTTTGTATTTTTTTGAATATTTTTGGATTTTTTATGAATTTTAAACTATTAAAATCTACTTAAATTACTTAAAAATACAAATTTAACTAAGAAAAATCTAGAAAAATATTTTTTGTCTTTTTATATTTATCTTAACTTAAGAAAAATGAAAATTAATTTTTGAACCTTTTCTTAATTAATTGTATTAAATGCTAATTAAAAATGCTTAAAACTAATTAAAATCAAGAAAAATAGCAAACTGACTTGGACAAATCTGAAAATTTCAGGAAAACTCTAAAATTATATTTGGAATCTAGGGAAAATGGAAAAATAGGTGCTTATGTGGAGGAATTTGAAACTGATGTGCAAAGTGCTTATGAAATAAGCACTTGGATAAGCTAAATGGACAAATCAAGCACCAAACTGATATACAAGCTAAAATATGCTAAAAGAACTCTAAAACAACTAAAATCAACAAGCCATAACCATCGGATTGCAAGATTAACAGATTTGGCTATTTTGAGATTATAAGCTAAAAAGTTTTCAGTACTACTTTGGACACAAGCACAAGCTACAAATTAAGCTAAACTGAAAACCAAAGAATTGGAACCTATCCTAGACCTGGCTGAGATCAAGTACACCAAAAACTAGACTTAGACAAGCAGTTGAGAGATCAGGTGCGGCAACCTTGCAAAGAACTGAGAAAAACTCAGCTTATGCTGAAAATGGTGAACAGGGAAAAAAGGACCTAAAAGAGAAGCTGTTTGCAGCTTATAGAAAATTTGTAAAATCCAACAAAAATGATGATAAGAAAGGACACCAGCTGAAGTTTATGAAGCCACAAATTTTACTTGATAAGACCCAGAGATGAGCTCATGAAAAATCCTCCTAATCTAGCTCAAATCCACTTTTTAGTTTTGACTTTTAAAGCAGTTAAGAACTTTGACCAAAATGAAAGTTGAGACCAATTTTTAGACTGATATGGATGTAATATGATGTAATGAACACAATGCAAGCAATGTTTAAGACTTTTAAACACAAATCAAGAGTTTGCAAATCCAAAATCTCAACAGTGAAGACAGTGAGACAGATTTGTATGATGTTTGACTTTCGTTGTTTGCGTGCTCAATTTAATGACTCAAATGAGTTCAATTGGACTAAACAATCATGAACCAACAGAAATTAACCAATGATATACCTCGAGACAGCTTATGACAAAGAATGCCAAACACACCTATTTTAACTGCTTTGCAAACAAAATCTATACTAATCTGAAACAACAAGGAACAATGATCAACGGGTTAAGCTCACTTAATGAACACTAATTGAGCAGGTTTTTAACAGATTATGACTACAAACACAAGATATGCAAAAACTTTTGAAGATCACTTACAAAAGTCCCCAGCCACTATGGCTTGCCACTGCACACAATGGACCACTAGCCTAATCTAACCAACCCAAATGCTTCCAAATCAACCCATTTTATGTCTCAGATCACCCATTGACCATTTTCTTTTCAATTTCTGCCTAGTTTGACTTTCTTTGACCAATTTCCAAACTTGCTAGAAACTTGAACTTAAGCTTACAAAAAGCTATGAAAAGCTTGTATAAGCTTATTAGAACTGAGAAACAAGCTTATTGAAGCTTGGGTGTAAGGAATAAAAACTGAAACTTTCAACATTTGTGTAAAAATTTGAAATGTAAACAATAACTTGAATTGATACTTAAAAGTTGATTATACTGATACAATAACCTTACTTTGATACTTAGAAACAAAATATTACAGATATTACATTAAATTAAAAGCTTTGAATTAAAAACGACATAAGTAAAAAAAAATAAAAACTACTAGACTCCCTTTCTCTTGCTCCTCTTGCTTTCTTTTATAATCCAAAAGTCTTCTCTCTCTCTTCTGAACAGTTCCTAGTATAATTGATATCCATTGGATGGTTAGGAGAGATATTGGCCCTTGGATTGAATTTTGGCGCCAAAACAAGTATTAGCCAGCTAGGTTGAGTGAGGGGGGGGGGGGGAAGGAGCATTAAATGCTCTTTGGAGGTTAGTTGAGGTGGAGGGTAGGGATGATGATGGAGGTGGGAGGTTGAGTGTGCAGGCTGGTGTTGCAGGCAGTGATGATGGTGGATACCCGTGAGTGGGAGGGAAAAGAGAGTCAAAGTGGGTTTGACTGGTAATATTAAAAGGGGGTCCAAATTGTATTTGACAGGGGGTCACTTGGGTGGCAGGGGTCAAATGTAATTGTGACAAGTCCAAAGGGTATAAAGGGTTTTAAATACAAGGACTTCTTTTGTAATTTCTGAAAATGCAAGGACCATTGCTGCCATTTCATCAAAGTTGCTCCAAGGGCTAAAAGTGACAAGTTTCAATAATGCAAGGATCAAACTTGACATTTTTCAATTTTCCAAGGACCATTTTTGCCAATTTTTAAACTTGAAGGACCAAACTTGTAATTTCTCAAAACTTTTGATATTTTTCACCAAAGGACTAATTTTGACAAGTTATGATTTAAAAAGGACCTTTGGTGATTTTTACTTTTGAAATTAGGACTCAGGGACTATTTCTGACAATTTTAGAAACTTGGGGGACTGAAACTGCCAATTATGCAAACTTTGCTCATTTTTCATCCGATTTTGAACATTTTGCATCTGAAACATATAAAATGCAATTTTGGAATATTTTCAGTATTTTGATGCATTTATGAGCATTTTTAGACGTTTTGCAGTTCAGATTTAACAAAAAATGATGAGTATTTACACACTCATCAGAATGCATCTTGTGTTTTCTGTCAAAAAAGTATGTTGTCTGGTAATCATGATAAATGTGTAGCTAATTCTCTTTTATCTCGTGCTCGAAAACATACAATCGGCTCCACCTCTAGGCCTACTATAGCTTTCAAATCTGTGCTAGGAAAAGCGCCCACTGTAGTTTCTGAGAATGCCTTAGATAATCCCATAGTTGCGAATAACAATTCTAAGAAAGACCAATCACTTAGAGAGTTCACTAAGATAAAAGCACGAAAAATTTGGATGTAGAAATGATGGCTACAAGACACACCTAGTTTTAAGTGGATCCCTAAAATCTATAATTTGTGTGCTTCTGCTGTTTCAAAACCCACTAGCTCTATGGGTTCCAACTCTCCACCTACGTCGTCTTTGTGTGATGCAGATGATTCAAATCGTACTCTAGATTGTTGATAGCGATTGTACCCGACATATGACAGGCAACCTCAAACTTCTAGTAAATTTTGTTTCAAAATCCATCAGAACTATCAGATTCGAGAATGATCACTTCGCTGCTATCATGGGCTATTGAGATTATATTAATGGCAATATCGAGATAAGTCGAGTCTACTACATCGAAGGACTTGGGCATAACCTTTTCTTAGTCGGTCAGTTCCGCAACGGTGATTGGGAAGTAGCATTTCGACAGAAAACATGTTTTGTACGTGATTTGGAAGGAAATGATCTTCTAACATGAAATCGTGGCACAAACCTGTATACTATTCCAATGTCCGAAATAATCACCTCTTCACCCGTTTGCTTACTTTCCAAAGAAACCTCAATGAAATCATGGTTATGGCACAAACGTCTTTCTTATCTAAACTTCTGAACCATGATTTATCTCGCAAAACAGAAGCTCGTCAACGGTCTTCCAAGATTTCAATATGCAAAAGATTACCTATGCTCCGCTTGTGAACAAGGGAAAGCCCTCGCGCTCATTTTTCATCAAAAACTGAACATAATACCGATCATGTTCTTCACCTTTTTCATATGGATTTGTGTGGCCCAATGTGTATATAGACAATCAATGGCAAACGCTACATTTTGGTAATTGTTGATGATTATTCAAGGTGGAATTGGGTTTATTTTCTTCGTAGTAAAGATCAATCACCTCAGATGGTTATCACATTGCTCACTAAAAATCAAGTTCAACTCCGTAACACGGTCAGAAAAGTCAGAACAAACAATGGGACTAAATTCAAGAATCAGAATCTCGTGCTTATTTTGAGAAAACGGGAATTGAACATCATACATCCATTACAAGAACTCCATAACAAAATGGTGTTGTTGAAAGACGCAACAAGACGTTAGTGGAAGCTACAAGAACGATGTTGATTTTTGCAAAATTACCAGATTTCCTATGGGTTGAATCCGTTTCAAGTTTTAACTGCCGGCTACACTCAAAACCGTTTAATATCCAACAAACGCCACAATAAAACACCTTATGAGCTTGTCCATAAATGGAAACCCAATATCAAACACCTTCATGTCTTTGGTGCTCTTTGCTATCCAAAAAATGATCGTGATGACTTTGGCAAGCTCAAAGCAAAAGCAGGCATCAAAGTATTTGTTGGCTATTGTGAAAACTCCAAGGTTTTGAAATTTGGAACCGTCGTACTCGAATGATTAATCCATGCTCACTTCGATGAGCTTACTGAAATGGCTTCTAAGCAAAACAGCTTAGAACCCGGATTTAACTGTCTAAACTTTCCTGAAACATCTGCTATAACACAACCTGAACTTACACGTCGACAAGTGGAAACGTAGTTTGCTCCTTTATTTGATGAGACCCTCGAACATCGTGCTCCAGTTGTACCCGATATTCCGTTGCTCACCCTGATCAAAATCTATTACCTGATACAACTAAAGCTACAAACAACAACCGTTGCTGCAGAAGCACCTTGAATCGAGTCTCCAACAACAGTCGAACAAACAGCTTCCAAAACCAATGATACATTTGATGATTCACAAACACAAAAAGTACCCACACCTGGAGATTATGATGTGAATGCATTCTTCAATCCATTCACACCAGCCACAACTATTCTAGATATTACAAAATCATCCACAACAAATTTAGAACCATCAAATCTATAGTCAGTATATCGACACCAACCCTCAACTCATAAATGGACTAGATACCATCCTTTGATAAACATCAATGGAAATCCTGACCAACTAGTCATGACGAGACAACGACTTCATACAGATGGTGAAAACTGCATTTATGCCCTCACAGTTAGTCATGCTGAACCCAAAAACATTATAGAAGCAATGACCTATGCCAACTGGATCGAATCAATGCAAAAAGAACTTAATCAGTTTAAAAGAATCCTCCGATATATCAAGGGAACCATTAATTTGGGGATCTGGTATCAGAAGGATTCTGGTTTTACACTAATAGCTTTTTCAAATGCGGATCATGCAGGTTGCTTAGATGCACGCAAAAGTACTTCTGGCAGTCTTTAGTTCCTTGGTGATAAATTAGTGTCATGACAGACAAAGAAGCAAGACTGCACATCCTTGTCCTCAACTGAAGTAGAATATGTAGCCATATCTGCCTGCTGTGCTCAATTCATCTGGATGAAAACACAGCTGACGGATTACGATTATATATTTGAAAAGATCCTATGTATTGTGACTCTAAAAGTGCCATAGTAATCTCATTCAATACAGTTTTACACTCCAAGTCAAAGCATATCGCCCTCAGATATCATTACATCAAGGAGCAAGTGGAAAAGGGTTTTGTAGAACTTTACTTTGATGGTACTAAACACCAATTGGCGGACTTATTCACCAAAGTTGCCCCATACAAGATTTTTTGATTAGGTTCACCGAATTGGTATGCGGTGTTTGACTCCAGAAGAACTGGACAATTTACTTACTAGTTAAATAAAGAGTCAAACACCAAAACACTTTTGTAAATATTTTATCAAAAACAAAATACAAAATTATAAAACCAACAAAATTCAAAAAGATTTTATCTTCTCAAGTTTTTTTTAAAAACAATTGAAAAACAGAAAATTCAAAAATATGTTTATCCTGGTTACGTGGTTGCAAGTACTTATTTTTCTCATATTCAACACATTCTCTCTGCTTCAAATATTTTAAACAAGTCCTTATGAAGCATGTGTTGATGGGGAGAATTGAGAAAAACACTTCAAAATATATTTCAAGTACTTGCACACTCATTTGAAAAAGATTTTGTTTCAAGTTGTAGAAAATGTGTTTAAAAAAAAATCCTCTCCCCAGTGATTTATAAATTTCAAAAGTCTTAAAGAAATGGCAGAGTAATCATTTGTTCTTTGTCAATTATGGGAAAATGTTATCAAAGTATCAAAGTTAGGGACTAACGGTGCAGATCATTCTCAATCTAGGACTAACTTTGTGATAAGGATTTAAAAGGTACACTGTTGAGGGGTCATTTAAGCCCTTAATCGACCACTTTTATATCCGTTACTGCTTAATTTCGTTCCTTTTCACTTTTTAGGTCTCTTGAAGGCAAAATGCTGGAATGACACTTATTTGGACGAAAAGGCATGAATATATGAAGAAAATGGCCAAAGTCAAGATCGAGATACTCAAGCTGCTGGAAATGCACCTGACGGCGTCACATATAAATTGTGACGACGTCCCTATAATTGCGACGGCTCAGAAGTGAAATTGCTATTTTGTACCTGACGGCGTCAGGCTTTAAAGAGTAGTGCGTCACAACTCAGACGGCCTAGATTCAGATTCCGACGACGTCAGAAGATGAAGCCGACGAAGTCACAACCACAACGTGAAGCCGTCACAAAGTTGACTTGGTCAAGACGAAACCCTAATGGCGGCGATCCGACGGTGTCACAATTAAGAGTGACGCCGTCGCAGTTGTAACTCTATATATAGAATTCGAATTTTCAGACTTTTAGAGAGGTAGAATTGTGGAGTAAATCCTAATAACGATTTTTGGCTGTCTTGGGCAGTATCTTAGGGTTCTCATACCCTATTTTACAACAAGATAAGTAATTTAGTTAATTGATTTAATTATGTCTTCAATTGTATGTGTGTATGCTTGCATGTTCACCGTGTCCGGCTAATTTACTTGTGTGTTTGCTTAGATCTATGAAACCTAGGTATTGAATATTGATTGGTTGTCTCTTATCTTAATTGTAATTGGCCTAGGATTGCAATAGGCCATCGTTGTGTTTTTAATGCTTGAGTTATCTTTGTGAACATTAGTTTATAATCGCATAGAGTTGTTGTAGGCTAAAAATCCAAAGATAACCTTAGAGTTAGTTTATGAATCCTAGAGATTTTGTAGGCAATAACCTTAAGGTAGTCTTAAAGAGTTAGGGAAACAAGCATACCCTACGACCTTAGAAGACACAACGCGTTAAGAATAAGGACGTGACAATTCAACCATCAATAGGAGATAACTAGGGAGTAATAGCATCTAGGTAAACACATCTTTAATCATCATACGAGCACACATCAATTAGACATAGACTACCCCTTAGCTTAGTTAATTAGATAATTAGAATAGTAGAGTAATAGGTAGAAATACCACCCCCCAAATCCAATACCCCGAGATTCGTAATTTCAATTTTCTGAAAAAATATAAAAAAAGATAAAAAATAATATTCCTCAACCCCAATCTTAGCATAGTAATTTCTCACTATCATTCCTATTCCCCTAGAGAATGATATCAATCCCGAGGCTTCCCCTAATACTACACTACAACGATTAGGTTCACTGCCTAGGTGGTTGAAAAAGTTGCTCGAAGAAAAGGAAGTTTCCTTTGACCCCGAACGCGCGTTGTATGCGTATCAAGTTTTTGGCGCCGCTGTCGGGGAATAGAATAGCTAGTTAGGAGTCTATCTAGTTTAGGTTCCCTTTCTTGATTCCTATCAAGTAAGATTTTTTTTCTCATTTTTAGCTTCCTTGTAGTCTATCCCCCTTCTTTGTGTTTGTGTTCGTAAAACCCTTTTCATTTGTCGCTATGGTAAGTGAAGTTGCATTTGAATCATTATCAAATGAGGAATAATTGAATTTCACTAGTTGGATTGCTTTTTATTGTTCTAATGAATTTGTGAGTGATCTTAGAGATATCCAAAAGGAGACGGGTGTAAGGTTGGATGGATTTGATAAATTTTGTGCTTGTGTGGCTTCTATTCAACGATCATTGTTAGGATCAACTCCTTTTGGTAAGACCATCTGGAAGTTTTTTGAGAAAAGCCTCCTAAGCATAAACCATCAGTTGAATGATCTTAGGCACCATGATAAAAAAGACCTAGTTTTTAAGAACATGGAACCTAAACCTGAACAAGATTGTGAGATGGTTGGAGTTTAAATACTTAGTTGCATGTGTGGGGATAGACTTCAAAACACATGACACACTTGAGGAATCCTTTAGGCAAATAGAACATAGTAGTCAAGTTTTTAAGAACAATTCTTATGAATCGGACCAAGAATTTGAAATGGCCAAAGAAGGATTTGAGATGCTTAGGAGTGTATTTGGGTTAGATCATATTAATGAACATTTAGGAAATCTAGATATAATGGAGAATGAGGTGGAAACTCCAAGCCCACAAGCCTTACCATCACTTGAGGAACACACATCGCCTATAACTTACCCGGAAGAAGTAGAAGAGACTATAGAAACCCCGATTGATATAGAACCTTTGTACCAAATGCCACTAGAGAATGTAGGTTTAGATGCTTGTTGTCATGACCTCTCTCTTAGTCTTAGGGAAGTTCCTAATTTTGATGAACCGGAGCCTCAACCAAAAACCTTACCTAATTTTCCGTCTTTAGATGTGAATCTAGGAATTGAATTAGGCCCCAATCCACCCATCAAAATAAATATTACAGGTAGTTGCTTGATAAAGGTAGTGGACTCTAGGACATGTAGAGTGGAAGCTAATATAGGAGTAACCCATGACCTTACACACTTACATCACCCATTCATGGTTGATAACAAAAAAACATTATGGGTTTAAACCAGGTTTATTGGGTCAAGATGGATCCTTAACTAAGAATATCTTGAAGTTGATAGAAGATGATCCATTTCTAGGAGAAATACTTGATTCACCCGCTACACCCATAGAATTAGGTAAGGTTATAATGAAGGGAGCACACCCCTTTGAGCATATAAATCACCCATCACCCTCTCCTCACGTAGCAAATTTCCACCCTAAGGGTGTGTATCGCTACTATCACCCGCACTTAAGCTTAAGTGTAGAAAAAACTTCCCCTTTATCCATTAAATAAGGGCAGAGTCAAGCTCGTGACTCGAACAAAAACAAGCGCTTCTTGGGAGGCAACCCATGTGTTTTTCTTTTTCTTTTTTATTTGTGTGTCATATATCTTTTCATTGATTGTTTATTCTCATGTTTGAATTTGTGAAAATGTTTTGTTTTGTCTTTAACCTCGTCTTAATTACATATAAAGGTATTTTACAAAAAGGATAAGTGCAGGGAGGATTACACACGTTTTCAAAAGAACGTGAACATGAGAATTATGATTATTGAAAAGATATACATGTGTGTTTGTTAGAGTCAAATGCTTGTATCGAGTCATAATGGATGTTTTGCAGAAATTTTTCCAGATTCTAAAGATGTAATTTTTCCAGGAAATCGTAGCAGACCAGTTTCTGTATGGTAAACCTGACGGCGTCAGGATTGCAACCTGACGGCGTCAGGAGGAGCAAAAAAAACTTATCTTATTTTCTCTCATTTTCTGTGCTACTTATAAATTCTTGGAATTTTCCAGGTCTTAATTTTCCCGA
Organism: Chrysanthemum makinoi; assembly: GCA_910596185.1. Classification (NCBI taxonomy): domain Eukaryota; kingdom Viridiplantae; phylum Streptophyta; class Magnoliopsida; order Asterales; family Asteraceae; genus Chrysanthemum; species Chrysanthemum makinoi. Next base: position 191,949,324 of record OU343223.1, read on the forward strand.
AAACCTGCAAACATCCATTCCACAAGCATTGTATCCTAGTTTAGTAGAGTCATATATAGTGTTACCGCCGATTTTACGTGAAGGTTTCGTTTGTTTTCTTAAAGTGTGCAGGTTTTATTTATCAAGAAGAAGAAACATAAGATTGGAAAGAGCTTCTCACGCATACTCTCTTCTTGAAGAAGAATTTAATCAGCAGAGTATTAGTTTCTTTCGTTTTTAATTACCTTCCATTATCATAACTTTGATACTTTCAGGGAACATTGGGGACAATGTTCAGTTTAAGTGTAGGGAGGGAAAATAAAACGGGAACTTTGAAACTATGCTTATCCTTGATTATTTGCCTTGTCCAATTTTATTTGTGTAATAAACCATGAGAAATATCGGTTAGGGTAATTTTGGCAACAAATTAAAAAATTTTCATGACATGTAGGAGTGGGCCATTAGTCTTAATAAAGCGTCTCATGGATAGGAAATTATATGACTAGCATAAAACCCTTTACCACTCAAATTCCACCCCAAAAATGTGGTTCGCCCTTAGATTTGTAGGAATTAAAGCATTCACCTTCAATGCTTAGAGAGTGTACCAGTAGTATAATAGATTCTAGAACTTGTTTTGTGATGCATTCCGAGATCGCTAGTGAGACTACACTTATGTAGTTAGGAATAACTAAATGATAAGAGGCATTAGGATAACCCTTGTTTGATACCCGTATTATAATTACTTCTTCCACATCGGTTGAGTAATTCCCCCACACCCTTGCGTTGTACTCATCTTTAGTACACGATACCCCTAGTTAACCGCTCAGAGCCTATCCTTTTCGCGGTTCTTGTGATGTTTTGGCTTTTCGGAATATCAATGAAGAGCATTGTTTACAATCCACCCCCAAATAACCCAAATCGCCTTAGCCTACCTTGTATGCACTCACTTTTAGTGCATTATTGTTATCATGCTAAACCCTTAGTTCAATTATCTAGTTACTTGCATAAGTTGCTAAGTCGAGTCATATCCTTTGTACACAGTTTTGGGACGATTGGGACTCATGGGAAAAGTTAAATTTTATGAAGTGACGGGAAGGAACTTTAAATTCAAATTCCCTTTATTTATGTAATAATGTACTCCAAGTGTTTTGATCTTTTCAATTCGGGTCAAATTAGTGTTAGATCGTAGAGGATGGTAGAGTAAAAGTGTATGAAAAAACAAACATACTGGGTACCATCCTACATTTATCTTTAAATTTATGTTTGTTTGTTTCAAAGTTATCTAGAGTTTAGAGTGTCGAGTCTTGGCTTAGCAACGCCATTCTTATCATGCTTGTAACATAAAGATTTTTGACTTGCCACCACTAAATCGCCTATCCAACCAAACCCTTTGTTTCCCTACCGCAAGCCTAACATTACAACCCTTTAAAAGACCTCTTGGATAGTTTTTCCTAGGTGCTTACGCCAAAGCGATGGAGGTTTGATCTAGTCTCAAGCCTATGGTAATCTATGTACTAGGACCGGTTAATGAGTGTTTATCTTCCATTTCCAATTTGATATATTTCATATACACCCGAGAGATGAGAGTATCCAAACACCACTTGTGAGGTGCTAGTATGTAATTTCCGTGCTTGTTATGACTTTTGCGGGGCTTATACTTGTTGTGAATAGTTCTAAACTAATGCTTCACGACCCCTAACTTATAAATTAATTGGCCAAAAGCACATTTGCTTGAGGACAAGCAAATAGCAAGTGTAGGGATATTTGATAAGGATTTAAAAGGTACACTTTTGAGGGGTCATTTAAGCCCTTAATTGACCACTTTTATATCCGTTACTGCTTAATTTCGTTCCTTTTCACTTTTTAGGTCTCTTGAAGGCAAAATGCTGGAATGACACTTATTTGGATGAAAAGGCGTGAATATATGCAGATAAGGCCAAAGTCAAGATCGAGACACTCAAGCTGCTGGAAACGAACCTGAAGGAGTCACATATAAAGTGTGACGGCGTCCCTATAATTGCGATGGCTCATAAGTGAAATTGCTATTTTGTACCTGACGGCATCAGGCTTTAAAGAGTAGGGTGTCACAACTCAGACGGGCTAGATTCAGATTCCGACGGCGTCAGAAGATGAAGCCGACGGAGTCACAACCACAATGTGACGGCGTCACAAAGTTGAATTGGTCAAGACGAAACCCTAATGGCGGCGATCCGACGGCGTCACAATTAAAGAGTGACGCCGTCGCAGTTGTAACTCTATATATAGAATTCAAATTTTCAGACTTTTAGAGAGGTAGAATTGTGGAGTAAAACCTAATAACGATTTTTGGCTGTCTTGGGCAGTATCTTAGGGTTCTCATACCTTATTTTACAACAAGATAAGTAATTTACTTCATTGATTTAATTATATCTTCAATTGTATGTGTGTATCCTTGCATGTTCACCATGTCCGGCTAATTTACTTGTGTGTTAGCTTAGATCTATGAAACCTAGGTATTGAATATTGATTGGTTGTCTCTTATCTTAATTGTAATTGGCCTAGGATTGCAATAGGCCATCGTTATGTTTTTAATGCTTGAGTAATCTTTGTGAACATTAGTTTATAATCGCCTAGAGTTGTTGTAGGCTAAAAATCCAAAGATAACCTTAGAGTTAGTTTATGAATCCTAGAGATTTTGTAGGCAATAACCTTAAGGTAGTCTCAAAGATTTAGGGAAACAAGCATACCCTACGACCTTAGAAGACACAACGCGTTAAGAATAAGGACGTGACAATTCAACCATCAATAGGAGATAACTAGGGAGTAATAGCATCTAGGTAAACACATCTTTAATCATCATACGAGCACACATCAATTAGACATAGACTACCCCTTAGCTTAGTTAATTAGATAATTAGAATAGTAGAGTAATCGGTAGAAATACCACCCCCCAAATCCAATACCCCGAGATTCATACTTTCAATTTTCCAAAAAAATATAAAAAAAGATAAAAAATAATCTTCCTCAACCCCAACCTTAGCGTAGTAATTTCTCACTAGCATTCCTATTCCCCTAGAGAACGATATCAATCCCGAGACTTACCCAATACTACACTACAACGATTAGGTTCACTGCCTAGGTGGTTGAAAAACTTGCTCGAAGAAAAGGAAGTTTCCTTTGACCCCGAACGCGCGTTTTACGCGTATCACCTTGAAGTTGTAAGAGTTTAGGAAGTAATTCTGTCAAAAGTCAAAAAATTTAAAACTGCCACACTTACACCCCTCCCGTTTTTTACACTTTGCCACATTTTCACAAAACTTAAAAAGAAAAACTAAAGACTATCCAAGCGCTGGAAATCAATCCTTCAATCCTGTAACTTTTCTTCAAATCTGTAAGTAAATTTGTGCTCATAATCCTAATCCTTTCAATCATTCCTAAATCCAACGGTTAGAAATGTTTCTAGAAATAATTTGGGTTTAGGGCGTTAAATTGGGTTCTTTGATTTTGAGTGTTTCAGTCTAATTAATGTGGTGGGAAAGGCTTAGAATCTCTTAAACTACACTCGACTAACATGAATTTTAACAAACAAACAACTTTGAGAGGTATTCGAATTAAAAAGGGTTTAAGAGGTTTCGAATAGTGTGTTTGGGTGTGGGTTGGTATTAGATATTGTGCATATATGTTTAATTGGGTGTTAGGAGTGTATTGGTAGCAGTTAAACATGGTTGGGATTTGATTTAGAATGAAGTTGAAATTTTGTATTCTTAAAACTTTCGAGTAAATGGTCTGATGTCTATGGTTAGGTTATAAGTTATTAGAAATGTTGTAATAAGTGATTAAAATGGTTTGTAACATTTGGAATTTGTTTGAATCAACAGGAAAAGAAGTTTGAAATTACCAAGTTTCAAGGAAGTACGTCTACAGTAATGTTTCGAATTTCTTGTATAAGAAACTTTCGAATAAGTTCAAAAGTTGTGAACAACTTCCAAAAGTTTCGAATAAGTTTAAAAGTTTCGAGTAATCTCCAAACTTTCAAATAAGTTCCAAACTTTCGAATACGTTCCAAACTTTTGAATACATTCCAAACTTTCGAATAAGTTCTAAAATTTCGAACAAGTAAAAAGTTTCAAGTAACTTCAAAAGTTTCGAGTAACTCAAAAGTTTCGAGTAGCAAAAAGTTTTGAGCAAGTCTAAAATTTTTCGAACAAGTAACAAACTTTCTAATAACACATTCAAATGATCATTTTTCCTAAATTTCATGGACATATAAGGACTTGGACTATAACTCTTGGACATGTAGAATTCAAACAATAAAACAAGAATAAGTTTAAGTCATATTAAATTCGTAACTAAGTTCAGAAAACCTAAGTATTCATTTATAGAAGGAAGGAAATCAGTAAAACAAATGAATACAAAGTGCTAACACTTAAACATTTATGGATGTCTGTTTTGTGATTGTTTCCTTTCAGAAATAGCTGAACAAATTATGAACGCTCCAGCACAACCACTCCCCAGACTCAACTTTGATGACATTGTCCCTGAAGACTACAAAGTAGTCAATGGAAAGAATAACGCAAGGGTTCATTTCAACAAACTCAACATCATTGAACCAACTTGCCGAGTTGTCAAGAACATTCTGTTGATACATCCTTGCAAGCACATGTTAGATAAATCAGCTTCGGTTCCAACATTTTATATTCATCAATTCTGGCATACAGTTAAGGTTAATCTGGACGACAAATCATTCACTATGACATTGGATAGACAGAACTACTCAATTGATATCGAGTTTCTACTAAATTTACTTCTTCTACCAAGACCAAAACAAGCTTATGCCCTATACCCACAGAAGAGGAAGTGATGAAATTTCTCATAGACATTGGGTATGATGTTCAAGCTGACGTGTCATTAACCTCACACTCCAAAGTTGATGTGAAGTACATGCCACAACCTTGGAGAACATTCTACCTAATCATCGTCCGTCCTGTATCTGGAAGACAAAGTGGTCACGAGCATCCCCGTCTTCAACACCATTTTTAGCCCACGGCTCATGAAGCAAGCCCATGGGACGTGTATGTAAGCTTCTCGAAAGCCCACTAGGGCGTTGCCATAGTTCAGCCACTATAAATAGTTCATATAAACCTCACTTTGAGGTTGTTGGTTCATTTTATGATAATACATTTTCCTTATTCTTATACATAAAGTGTTCCACACCATCTCTCTAGTTTATATGTGTATGATGATGTGAAATGGGAACCTAACATCCGCTATCTTCGCCACCGAGTTAATCACAAAATCTGGCGAGTTGACCATGAAATCCAGCTTCTTCACTGAATTGTTTCTTTTATCTCAATATATTTTGATTCGTTTAACAGTGACGCAATCAAAACTAACTGTAATCTCATCACTTTAGTTTAGTTTACGTCAAGTTTACAGCTCGATAAAGCTATTTTTACTGTTTTGATGACGTAATCACAAATAAGTGTATTCATTTAAATTTCACGTTGATTCACACTCGATTAAGCTAATTTTACTGTTTTGATGAAGTAAACAGAACTAACTGTATTAGTTTCATTATGCGTTGATTTACACTCGATTAAGCTATTTTTACTGTTTTGGTGACGTAATCACAACTAAGTTTAACTGTTTCAATTTCGCGTTGATTTGTAGCTTGATTGTTAACTTTTACTGTTTTTAAATGCTATTAACAGTTATAGACAAAAACGAAGCGAGATATCGATTAGTCGGAGAGTTTTTTGTTGCGTAAATCATTTTCAAGATCAACAGCTTCATCTATCGTGAGTAGCGATGTGTTTATTCGTCTGATAAAGCTTATGCACATGGTTTTGCGTATGGTTACTTCTTTTATTTCTCGTTTTGATCGTGAATTTAAGCTTAAGGTATACATTCATATGCTCTGTTTGTTAGATCTAGCTTATGATCAGATATTGATGTGCAATTTGATCCGCTATTGACGTATTATGATTTCAACGAGATGATATTATAAACCTAATTTACTATTATTATATGACTTATTCGAATATGTTTAATAACGTGATTAACGAACTTAATTATCCCTTTGTTTGATTCAAATTTGAAGTGGATATGTTCATGTGGAAAACTAGAAGGGGGGTTGAATAGTTTTACCTTAATTTTAAACTATTTAGATCAACTTATGTCAATCTAGTTGATGTGTATGTTGGACGTTGAAAGATAAGTATATAAATAAATAATGCAAAGGTAAAGAGTAAGAAACACAAAACCACGACACTAGTGTTTATAGTGGTTCGGCTACAACGAAACCTTCCTTGCCCTACTCCACTCCCCGAGTCACCTACTCGAGAGTTCGTAAGCACTACACAACACAAACTCCTTGTGACGGAGAAGCCTTCACAACGTCGCCTACTCTTTATCCGGTACAGGGCTAGACACCGGCTTCTTCCACGAGATAGAACCAAACCTATCACAACGTCGCCTACACTTTATCCGGTACAAGGCTAGATACCGAGTTCCATTACAAAGGAGGAAATACTACCCAATACACACTCCTTATTACAACATCATCAAGGATATCAATATCCTTTAACCCAAACTAACTATCTTGTACATCGAAGCACCATATCGATTGTACACCCTTGGCACCTTTCACTAATGCCTTCGAAACGACTCTTTGGCACCTTTCACTAATGCCTTTGACACAACTCTTCGATACCCTTCACTATTGCCTTTGACACGAACTTTCAGCACCTTTCACTAATGCCTTCGACACTGACCTTTGGCACCTTTCACTAATTCCTTCGACACGGACCTTTGGCACCTTTCACTAATGCCTTCGACTCGGAATTTTGGCACCTTTCACCTATGCCTTCAACACAACACTTCTAAGGAGGAAGAAAGAACTATCAACAAGAGAACTTCAGTAATCTTTATGATGACGAAGCTTGGCAACCCATGGACTTGAGCTTGCTAGACTTCAAGAGGTGGTGATCTCGCCTTTAAGAGGAACCTAGAGAATCACACAAACACAAAACTACATAGAAAGATCCTTTGGATCTGAGGTAGTGAGTTAGGCATTTGATCATGCCCTTTTTTTGCTTGAATTCTTCAGACTTATTTGGAAGAGTGGGAAGTTGTTCATAGTAGGTCATGGAAGTTAGAAACGGGATCGACTTCTTCTTCATATTCGTCTGAAGAGTCCTAGAGAGCACGAGGCCTTTTTCCATTGATCATGAGCCGTTTAGAAGGTTGTTTGGTGAGTGGTACCATAACATGGTTGGCAATAAAATGATCATCGTTGATAGGAGAAGGTTGCATTGCACTAACATACTCATGGAGTCGTGTCAGGAGCATACCATAAGGAAGTACCATGTTATTGACTTTGAACACACCTACCATTCTTTTAACCATATAATAGGCAAGGTTGAATGGTCTTTGGTGGATGAGACAATAGATCATTTGGACAAGACACGCATTGGGATGGTCTTTGTTCCCAACCAAGCAAATGACATTTTCTCTAAGGATTTCTTCCCACTTTTTGTAAATGGGAATTATCAAAGAGTTCCATTTAAAAGGGATCATGATGGATGAGTTCTTTGTTGCGGTTGAGACGAGATTGGTCGGCTCTTATCTTGAAGATGGTGTCTCGAACAACTATGGGGTCATCGAGAGGAGTGTGATAGATTGGTTTGGGGTCTAGTGCAAAGGATTGAGCGGCTATTAACCAATCTTGGGAATACATACAAGTTTCTTCACATGAAATGCAAAGAATTTGTGTAAATGTGTTGAGGGGTAAGGTAATGCTTTGGTTGTTAACAATAAAAGCGATTGAAATGCTTTCATCATTGTTTCGAATGATCCTAACACTTTTGTAAAACTCAAAGATAAAAACCGGACAAAATTGTTCATCAATATCTAAGAGACAATCAAAGTTAATTGCCGAGAAGACTTGATGAATGTTGGTGTTTTTAAGGAAACATTCCTTAACTACACGACCTTCATGGATAAGTCATTTTTCAAGCTTTTTGGAGATTTTGCGATTGGCTTTAGAAAGCTCTTCTTTTTGATAATATCTAGAGAGGTAGTGGACGGTGTCATGGTGATCTTGTTGAGTAGCTTTGGGCATGATTGATCCTAGAAAACAATTATTCCAATTAGGTAAAATTTGTCAAGATGGGTTTAGGGTTTTGATTTGTATTAACAATGTTATGAAAAACCTTTAATTATATAGAACCTTTTTCTAATTAATTTTTACAATACCTAATTTCTTTAATTGGAAATCAGTTGAATCTTAATTGAAAAATCTAAAACCATAAACCGTAGGATGAATATGATGATGAACAGAACATATGAGTGTAATTACTTACAATGATGTTCAAGAGTGAAATGCTTGAGAATATGAAGCCCTATGGAGATGGTAGTTAGGTCATTTTTGTGTTTTTCGGGAGAGGAAAAATGGATTATTTTTGTTTTGAAAAGCGTATAACTGATTTCTGTGACACGGTTCCCCTGGATCCCTTGTTTTAGGGATCTGGCTAGTACAACTTGTAGGATCCGGCTACTGTAGACAGAAAAAATATTTGGATTTATTCTTTTTACTTGTGATAAGTTAGCCATCAAAGATCTATTTTGCGAGGAAGGCGAAGAATTGATGATCTTTAGTATAATTGAGAGTATCAAAGAGGAATACTATTCCCGATGATGAGTAAGTAAGGAAAGTGGTGAAGAGAGACTTTTGAAAGACTTGGAACAATTGAAGTTAACGTCTTAATTCATGTGTTCATATAGTTTTATAAGACAATATTTTAAAGCATGGTTTTTATCATAGAAGAAAGACATATATCATTACCATATTCATATAAGCGTACTATAGATAAAGATTAGCTAGTTTGTGAGTAAGTGAACATACCTCTAACCTCTTGATATGGTTTTTAGAGACCATATACCCGAAATACTTCATGAGCTTTTAAAGCAATCCATTGTACTTAGTAGAAGTAGGTTGTGATTACTTTTGTGTTCTTCCTTGAGTGTTGACTTCATTTTTATTTAGATAGAAATGAAGATTTTGGAAGAGTCCTAGCAAGAAGATTTCTTAAAGAAGAATTGTTAGAATAATCTATCACTATCCAACATAAAATAAAAAATTCATTTTAAAAGATTTCCTTGTTTGTAGTTTTCAATCATACACGGATCATATCAACTTTTTAAAGTACAACATACTCTAAGAAACTTGGTAACAAAGCTCTGGTACCAATTGTGGAAAACTAGAAGGGGGGTTGAATAGTTTGTTAATACAAATAAGCCGTAAAAACGTTTATTTATTGATTGTACAATAATTCGTACGACCAGGCCTTCAATGGTGATCGAAGGGTATGAGGGGTGATATGCTTGCGCCAAACTTGTAGCCAACCAGCAATAAGAAATAATAGACACTTCGTTAAGTGATTGCGCAGGGGTTGGACCCTGCGAACCACCTCCGGTGTGAGAGTAAGTATGTGATATGTGTTGTAAGTAATATGAAGTATATGAAATACTGTGTTGAGTGAAGATACCATTGAAATGACTCTTCCAACCTATTTATAGATGAAAAAAATAAGCTTGGAGAGTGTTAACACACGTTTCGGAGATCATGGGGGCGTCCCATGATTTGTGGTAACCGCTAGGGCTTCATCCCCACTCTCTCTGTCTTGGCGGGGAAGCTAAGGAGATAGTGGGAACGTGGGGGAAGACCAAGTCAAGGTTCTCCTTTATCTTGGTGCCTTCAAGAGAAGACTCCGAAGGGCATAGACCTTTGGCTAGCGAATTCCCAACTGGTAACCATATCAATGATGAATGATTTTACGCCACCAATGACTTATAAGGAAAGACTTGGGTCTTCGTAATGCAAATTCAACTAAGGTCGAAGGGGCGTCCTTCGACCTGATCGGAGGGTACGTCATCAAGCCCCCAGTCGAAAGTGATATGTACGAACGAGAAATATTGCTTACGACTCAAAAATAGATACGAAACCTCCCCTCCGTCACAAAAACGAATGAAGATGAAAAGTCTAGCAACTATTGACCCGTAATTAATGCATGTATTTATCCTAACCACCTTTTTCTCGGTAAAATCAAAACGTCTCTTCAAAATTTAAAAAGGATTTGAAATCCGGAGGTTAGGTGATATCTTAGGACACGTGTAGGGCTAAGATTTAACATGTGTGAGGGTATTTAAAATCAAAAAATAGTAAAACCCTAACACAATTTTATCTCACGCCCAAATTTTCACCTACTAAACCTCCTTCCGAGCAAGCTTTCGAGCAAATAGGTAAAGTATTCCTTCGTATCTGCTACGTTTTCGATACTTTTTTGTCGATTAGAAGGATCATGTCTACCAATCAAAAGTTTGTAATCAAACAACAAGGTTGCACCCTGACTAGGGAGGAGCTTAAAGCGTTCCTTACTGATTATCCTATTCCCAAAGAATACAAAATCATGTTACCTAGCAAAAATCAAGGTATTTTTGATGCCCCAAAGAACTATGTAGGCTTATACACCCATGCATTCACCACCTCCAACCTTAGGATACCATTGCACCCATTGATTTTAGAGCTCCTCCAGTACTACGAAGTACACTTATGTAGGTTTAACCCTTTTGGCCTAGCCAAGCTCACAACGTACATTGTAATGTGTAAAGCCTATGGGTATGAACCGTCATTGACTGTTCTTAGAGGATTCTTGAATTTGTACCCTGGAGGAGACTGGTTAACATTGGCAAAAAGGGGTGAAAGGGATGTACCCATTCTCATTGATAGGCCTTTTACGAATATCAGGAATTGGAAGGGAAAGTTCTTTTATATCCAAAATACTATTGTTCCTCCACAATTCCCTGCTTTGCTAAACCCAGAATTTCAATATGATGAAAAGAGGTTTAATGATCCCTTGCCTTATACTGTGAGGAGGAATCCCTTGTATCAGCATCTAGCTCGTCATCCAGCTGATTGTCAAACATTCCCTGAGCCAATACTATTTATGGCTGGTCTTGCTGAAAGCTGGGAGAGATCTCCATTGCATCCTAAGATCATTTTTTGTGGAGAAAGTATGTAGATTTTTAATTAAAATAAGAGATAGGAACTTATCTTTCTGATATTCATTTTTTTTCTTTCTTTTTGCAGAAATGTCATTCAGGAATTTTGTTGTTGCTGGTGGTGCGAAGGAAGTAAGCTTTATCTCGAAGGATCCCCAAGAGACTAGCTATTGTGTGGGCTCTCCTTCGGTGTCTGTGAACAACAATGATGTTGATGCTCAGCCCATCGAACCTGTGTCATCTGCTCCTCCGTCAAAAGAGCCTATAGATGTTGAAGACCAGCTAGTGGAGAATGTGGCAGACTCTGAGGAACCTATCTCAAAGGAACAGTTAGCTATTGTAGGACCCTCCGGTATTGGTGAGAGAGTCCGAAGCAGGAAGGGTACGAGCGCGAAGGCTGCTAAGTCTGCATCAAAGAGGAAACTTATCCTGCCCACTCCTCCCTCTCGAACTACCCGGCAGAAGAGTGCCCAGGGTAAGGCTGTGGTGTTTCCAGCCATCGAAGGGCACAACACAGATGATATCCATGGTAAGATTTCTATCATGTTATAAAGGATTAGATGTAAATAATAACATATTAACAAGTTTATTTATGCTGCAAGACTCCCTGATACGAAGGAGCTTCCGTTCCCCCTGGCTTGTCATTTGCTTGTGGAGCGTGTGACCCCATCCAGCTGGAAAGGGGTGATGGACAACATGTCCATGGAAAGGCTATGTGATCTTCATGACAAGAGCTATGTCAGACAGTGTATGTTGGATAATCAGCTCAACACCAGGACAAGGGAACTTCTTCGTGCTGTCACCAAGGCTAGGGAAGAGATGGACGTCATGCTTGCCAAAGAGAAGGCTAAGGACAAGAAGTATGCAGACATGCAGACAAAGTGTGAAGAAGCTATGGAGGACTTCGACAAAAATCCCTTGGTTCAAGATCTCAGAGCTGATGTGGAAAAGCTCAAGGGTTAGTTAGCTGCAAGCCAAGCTGAGTGCAGCAGGCTATCTCTCGAAGGCGCGAAGGTCACAAGCTACAAAGAGCAAATATCCGTTCTAACATCCAAGTGTGGAGGCCTTGAAGAAGAGAGGGCTAAGCTAGTGGACCAGGAGATCAAGCTCAGGGAAAAGGTGGATTGGTTAAACCTTAGTTTGAAGATGCTCAAGAAGGATAGGGTGGATTTGGTAACCAAGGTCATCCCCTACATCGCCATGGAACTGTACCATAGTGAGGATGTGAGTATCGTGATTGGGAAATTGGTGAATGCAACCATATTTCATGGTAAGTGTACCACCTTGGAGGAGATAGCTGAGAAAGGGAAACCAGTGAAGCTTGCGAATATTCCATACTACAGAGCAACTCATGAGAAGGAATATGATGGTGCAGGCAATGCCTTATCCACTGCAGAGTTCTCCTTCCTTGCCGAAGCGACGAAGGACCCAACCGCCTCTATTGAGGACCTGCTAGCTAAAAAGCCAAGGAAAGTCCAGCCCGCCTCTCCTTTGAAGAGGACACCATTTCCCAAGGTTCCATCCCCAGGTTATGCTAATCCGACCCATTCCAAAGTTTGATGAAGGCTACCGTGTGGTAGTAATTTGATCCCTCAGGGTGGTGTGTACCCTGTTTTCAAAAAATTTGTTTGTGTCTCTTTCCAGGCTATATGCCTGATGAAACAATTTACATTTGATGTGTGTGGTAAAGGCTTTGGCCTAAGACAATATTTTGTTTGTTTGATCGTTAAGGCTACGGCCTGTTGGACTAGTTAAACTAGTCATAAATGAATATCTACATCAAGGCCACTAGGGCCTGTATTTTGCTATATGTGATTCTTCTCTTTACATTTCATTTGCACGTAAAATTTTTACAACCTAAGGCATATGGTAGATGCATAGCCTCATTGCGTGTAATTACTTCACCAAGAATATAGCAATCGTATAATTTAATTGCTGACAGAGGGTTGCGACCCACTCTATCTTAATCCTTTGGGCAGCGAAAGGCTTGGAATACCTTAAGGCCATATAGGAAAGTTAATGTAAAGTTGAGATGGATGTTATGCATGTGAGCAAGACGTATTGTTAGTCTTTGTACATCCCTTCGACATTGAAACTTATAAAAGCGACTTGGTGGACAAATCTTTGTTGTATTGAACGAAACAAGAGATTTGAGGGAAATGCGTTACATCATTAAGTGGGTAGGGAGGATTACATCATTTTAAGAAATGAATACTTGAATCCTACCATTAATGCTTCTTTCCCCAAGTGAGAAGAATGCAAATACATTGATTGAAAGCAAATTAAAAAATGTCCTTAGACATTGTAGGTTTCATATGTAAAACTTACAAAGGGTAGTGCCATTCCAAGTTCTATCAATAGCGTCTCCGTCGAGGGTTTTCAGCTTGTAGGCTCCGTTGCCATATGATTCCTTAACAACGTAGGGTCCTTCCCATGTAGGCCCTAGTTTATCCTGGTACTCAGCTTTACTTGCGCTGTTGAATCAGAGGACGTATTCTCCTGGCTTGAATGTCGAAGGCCGAACCCTGCTGTTGTAGTACTTTTCAATCTTTTGTTTATGTATAGCCTCCCTGATTGAGGCTATTTCCCCTCGTTCTTCGAGTAGGTCTAGGTTGCTACGGAGTCTTTCTTCGTTGTCAGCTGCTTTGAAGTTCATGACCCTTTCTGTTTCGACAATTACTTCGAAGGGATGACAGTTCCGTGCATATGTCAAGCTAAAAGGTGTCTCCCCATGACTTGACTTTGTATGCATTCTATGAGCCCAGAGTACTTGAGGTAGCTCATCTACCCAACCATGGTGGGTGTATCCCAGCCTTCGTTCTATGCCTTGGATGATGTCCCTGTTAGTAACCTCCACTTGCCCGTTACCTTGAGAATGGTAAACGGATGTGAAAGATTGTTTTATGTTCAGGCCTCTGCAAAACACTGGAAATACTCCTTCGGAAAACTGCTTCCCATTATCTGAGATGATGATATGGGGTACCCCGAACCGGCAGATAATGTGTTCCCACATAAACTTTTCCATGTGCCTTCCTGTGATTGATGCTAGAGGCTTGGCTTCAACCCATTTGGTGAAGTAATCAATGGCTACGACCAAGAACTTTACCCCTCCTGGAGCAATTGGTAGAGGGCCTACGATATCTATCCCCCATTGGCTGAAAGGCCATGCGGACGTTACGGAGGTCATATCTTGTTTTGGTAGCCTTGGCACTCTTGAGTGGACTTGACAGGCTTCACACTTCTGGATAATTTCTACTGCGTCCCTGTGCATCGAAGGCAAATAATATCCTATCCTCGTGATCTTAGAAACAACAGAGCGGGGTCCTGCATGTAGCCCGCAAGACCCTTCGTGCACTTCTTGAATGATGTTGGCGGCTTGCCTAGGTCTTACACAATGAAGCCATGGAGACAAGAAGGACCTTCGGTACAGGTAGTTCCCCATGATTCTGTATTGTGGTGCTTTGATGCGAACCTTTCGAGCTTGCTTCTGATCCTCCGGCAGTATACCAGTTATTAGATATTCTCTAATCGGGGACATCCAATTTGAATCTTCCTCCAGTATTACGTCAGACACCTCCTTTCGAACGATGGACCTTGTTAGGAATTTTGTAAAAGTAGGTTCCTGCTGATAAAGGTTCATACTGATAGTTTAGTATTTCTGCTGATAGTGTGGTTACTGCGGATAGGGCAGTTGCTACTGATAGTTATTTTTGTTTCTGCGGATACGTAGTTTCCGTAGAATTAGTATCTAGTTAGGATATGTATGAGTTTATTTAGGAATAGATAATGCATATCTTTTGTGTGTTTAGCAAGTTGCAGAATTAGGGTTTCTTGTAGGATAAAAGAAACCTGCGGCTAGGGTTTATGTATATTTTTTGTGTGTTTAACATTATTATTGAATTAATATAGATCCATAGAGGATCAAGTCTTTGATGTTTATTGTCTTCTTGAGTCTTGTGTTTATATTCCGCGTAAACATAATTCTAGCAAAGGTTCTCCTTAGTTCTCTTGTGATTACACATGTTAACTATACTTTCTCTAAGGCTCATAAGATCTATCTGGGACTGAACCCAACAAGTGGTATCAGAGCCTGGTGAGAATCTTTCTAAGAAGACAGTCTTATTCTCTTTCTCAAAACCCTAACAATGACATCATCAAAACATTCAGATACAAACAATGATGACCAGCCTGAGTCATCAAACACTCAGTCTACTATTTAGCAGGTTGTCACCATCATGTCCAATACCAATGCAAAATTTCCCTACCTCAAGAAGGACGAATATGACATATGGGCTATGAAGATGGAAAATTATATCTCCAACAGTGACATCCATCTCTGGAACATTGTTCTAAAAGGAAATAGTAAGAAGGCTACTGGAAGAGATCCTGATGGGAATGTGATAATTATTCTAGCAACAACTAATGCAGAACAAATTGCACTTCAGAGGGAAACCAAGGCAAGGACTACCTTGCTTTAAGCTCTTCCAGATGAGCATATGAGCGACTTTTATCATCTTGATGATGTAAGAGAAATGTGGAGAGCAATAAAAGCAAGGTTTGGAGGTAACGAAGAGTCTAAAAAGATGAGGAAGTCAATGCTCAAGCTGAGCTTTCAGGAGTTCTCAATTTCTGAAGAGGAAGGCATACACAAAGGGTATGACAGGTTTCAGAAAATCCTGAGCCAGATAAATCTGATGAAGTCCAAACCTGACAATGAGGAATGCAATCTCAAGTTCCTTCGTGCTTTACCTTCTTCCTGGAGGCAGGTTTCTCTCACACTCAAGGTAAAGGGAGGCCTTGACTATTTAAGCTTTGATGACTTATACAATAAGCTTAGATCTCTTGAAATTGATATCAAGGGTCATTCATCTTATTCTCCAACTCCAACACACTCAGCTTTTGTTAGTACTACCAGTGCTAACACAATGGTGTCTTATGCTGAGAGTCCCACTTCTTCATCAGCAGCAACCAGAATACACACTTCTTCTACAAGAAAATCAAAGTCCAATTCTGTGATAGAGGATGTGCTTTACTCTTTTGTTGCTGAAACTGAAGACCAACAACAGTTGGTCTATGAAGATTTTGAACAAGTGGATAAATGAGATTTGGAGGAGATGGATCTCAAATGGCAGATGGCATGCTTGCTGTGAAAGTCAACAGGTTTGAGAAGGGTTCTGGGAGAAAGTTTGGCTACAAAGGAAGAGAATCAGCCAGGTTTGACAGGAATAAGATCAGGTGTTTTGAATGCAATGAGTTGGGTCACTTTGCTAGAGAATGCCCAGATAAGAAGGGAAGTGACAGGAGAAGATATTATGCATTCAAGATCAAGGAAGCTGAGGATCAAAAACCAAAAGCTGTGCTGTCTTTGGAGTCAAGGGTTGACTGGGATGATCATGTGGATGAAGCTCAGGATGAAAATCCTCAGGTTGGATTGGTTACTAAAACTGCTGATGAGTTTGCACTAATGGGTATCACTACTCAGGTACAAAATTGTATTTCTGGTTGTAATGCTAAATATGATGCTCTTAAAGAATATTTTATTCAGGTCCAGGCCTATAAGAAAACTGTTAAATCTTTAGAAAAACAGAAGGCCTGGTACCAACAAAATCAATTGGCTCTTGAAGAAAAAGTTAAAGTGTTAGAAAGAGATTGGGAGAACACCACGAACAGGCCAAAATTTAATAAGAAAGAATATGTAAAGGTCATTGCTGAAAAAGAGGGTCTACAAGCTAATCTAGATTCAGAGGTGGCTAGGCATAAACAGTGGCAAGAACAGGTTAGAAACCTAGATAAACTGTGGAACAGTTCTATGTCTGTTAAAACTAAGATGGGGTTGGGCTTCAAGGACTATATTGGTCCAGATGAGGTGTATGACCCCAATGATTACAGTGTTTTTAATCTTGTCACTGATGAAGAAGAAGATAAATATAGAAAACCTGTTAATTATATAAAACATGGTGAAATGCATTCAATTCCTTCTTCTATAAATGGTATTGTTAGGCCACCCAACCCAGACTCAGACTCAGATGAATCACATATGACCTATGGTCAAAAGTCCAATGACTTATCTGACACTGGCAGTGAATCTAATACTTTTGTCTCTTGTTCTTCCAATGATAGGACTTCAGAGACCCAGTCTAAAGACTATGCCAGTTGTGATTCAAGTGTCTACAATGCCCAAGTCTGCCTCTCCCAAGCCCTTGCCTGTCCCAAGAGCTGCTGTTAATGATTCATCTTCAAAGACAGCTTATTTTAGAAACATTTCTTGTTCGGTTGATTGTGTTAAATACAATTCTGATTTTGGTTGTGGTTTGAATAAGTTTGTTTGTGATAAGACTATTCCTGTTATGAACAAGCATTTTAAGAAGAAATCATGTTTTGTGTGTGGCAGTACATTTCATCTTATCAAAGATTGTGATTTTTATGAGAAACAAATGGGTGTTTGTACTAATCAATAGAGATATAGACCTGCATGAAATGATGTGACCAACATTCCTCTGTTTGTTCCCTCTAGAACACATGTGAGGATCAGCAGAACCAATTTTGCTGGTAGACCAGTTCCTGCTGGTAACCCAGTTTCTACTGATAGGCCATCTTCATCATGTTGGAGAAGAAATGTTTATAAGCCCTTATACAGACCTACTAGTACTTATTTTCAAAATGGATACAGGCCTGTTAATAATGACTCATTGCATAAAAGGAGGGCAAGGTGGGATACTGCTGTTAAGCCTTCAGCAGGTTGCTCTTGGACACACAATAGACCATCTTTCATGAAGAGTTCCAAGAACAATAGTGGATCTCATCAATCTACAGGTCTTACTACTATGATCCACAAGGCAGGCCTAAGTCAATGATGGCTTGGGTCTCCATGTATACTAATGTTGTTGTATATCTTTTATCTTGTAGGATGATCCTCATTCTAATAAAGATTTAGGCATTGTTGATAGTGGTTGTTCTAGGAGTATGACAGGGAACAGAGACAGACTTCATGATTTTGTATCTCTTTAAGGAGGTACTGTTTTTTTTGGAGGAGGAGATGGTAAAATTACAGGGAAGGGAACTATTAGAACTTCTAAGCTGGACTTTGAGAATGTGTATTATGTGGAAGCATTGAGAAACTTCAACCTATTTTCTGTGTCCCAAATCTGTGACAAGAAAAACTTTGTGTTAGTCACTGATACTAAATGTCTTGTTCTCTCAAAAGATTTCCAGATACCTGATGACAATCAAGTTGTTCTGAAGGTGCCAAGGAAACAAAATCTGTATACATTCAATCTCAATGAAGTTCAGCCTACAGGTGACTTAGCTTGTTTGGTGACAAAAGCATCCTTAGATGAATCTAATAAATGACATAGAAAGATGGCTCATGCTAATTTCAAAAAAATAAACATGCTGGAAAAACTTGGGTTAGTTCATGGACTTCCTTCCAAGGTCTTTACTAATGAACCCAACTGTGTGGCTTGTAACAAAGGAAAGCAATACAAGGCTTCCTATAAGTCCATTGCTGCTGTCAGCACTATCACTGAGCCCTTGCAGCTTCTTCATATGGATCTTTTTGGTCCTACATCTATCAGAAGCATTGATCACAAGTACTATTGTTTGGTGGTCACTGATTACTATAGTAGGTATTGCTGGGCATTCTTCTTGGGGACTAAAGATGAAAAATTTTAGATTCTTCAAGACTTTATTGCCCTGGTAGAGAATCAGTTGAATAAAAAGGTTAAAGCCAATGGGACAGAGTTCAAGAATGCCGAATTAATTGAGCTCTGTGCTACAAAGGGGATAAAAAGGGATTATAGCACTGCCAGGACTCCACAACAAAATGGAGTTGCTGGAAGGAAAAATAGAACCCTGATTGAAGCAGCAAGATCTATGCTTGCTGATTCTAAGTTACCTACCATGTTCTGGACTAAAGCAGTCAGCAATGCTTGTTACGTATTGAATATGGTGTTGATAACTAATCCTCACAACAAGACACCTTATGAACTTTTGTCTGGCAAGGTTCCTACCATTA
The DNA here is from genome assembly GCA_910596185.1 of Chrysanthemum makinoi. Taxonomy (NCBI): domain Eukaryota; kingdom Viridiplantae; phylum Streptophyta; class Magnoliopsida; order Asterales; family Asteraceae; genus Chrysanthemum; species Chrysanthemum makinoi. Next base: position 191,968,357 of record OU343223.1, read on the forward strand.
GCCACCTTAAGCCTTTTGGTTGTCATGTCACCATCCTTAACACCAGTGATCATTTGGGCAAATTTGAAGGAAAAGCTAATAAGGGTTATGTAGTGGGCTATTCAGCTCATAGTAAAGCTTACATGGTTTATAACATCTCCACAAAGAAGATTGAAGAAACAATGCATCTAAGGTTTATGGAGGACAAGCCAAATGTTCAGGGAGCAGGTCAAGAATGGTACTTTGATCTTGACTACTTAACTGATCACTTAGGTTATACTCGTTATAAATCTAATCCTTCTGCAGAACCACAAGATGCTCAAACTAACATTGCAGGTTCCTCAGATGATGAGTCAGATTCAGAGTGTGATGAACAACTTATAGTTGTTCCTTCCTATCCTACTAACCACTTTTCAGGTACCAAGGACACAGCTTCTTCTGATGCAGTTTCAAGTAATTTAGGATATGCAGAAGAGCTTGTGAAGCTTCAACGCCAAGAGCATGTAGCAAAGGATGATGCTGATAAGTATGGTTTTAAATTCTCCAAAGAAATAGAGGAACTCTTAAGGCAGGCAACTATTGAAGCTCGTAGGAAATTTGCTGCTGCTGATGCATCTGTTCCTGCTGGTAATGTGTCTAATCCTTCTAGTAATGGCTCAGTTTCTGCAGATGGTGATTCTGCTGGTTGTGTTCCTGTTCCTTCTGCTAGTGATGCTGTTCCTGCGTTTCCCTATTCTACTCCATCTGTTGATTCTTTGGGTCTAGTTGATTCTCCCGCCAGATTTCCAAGTCCATCTGACTTAGCCAATTCACAACATTCAAGCTCTGAATTGGATGGCATTCATCATTTGTCAAGAACATGCATTTTTGGGTCTTCTTCTTATGATGATGACTTTGGTCCTACGCTTACTAATCTGGCCACATCCATTGATGTTAGTCTTAATGCAACAAAGAGGATTAACACAGTTCATCCACAATCTCTAATCATTGGTGATCCAACTTCATCTGTGCAAACTAGAAGCAGGGTGAAGAAGACAAATTTTGGTGAATCTGCATTTCTCAGCTACATTCAGGATCAACATAGGAACAATCATATAGACTATCATCATTGTCTATTTGCTTGTTTCCTCTCTCAAGTTGAACCTACCAGTGTTGCACATGCCTTAGCAGATGATGATTGGATTACGGCTATGCAAGATGAAATGCAACAATTTTTAAATCAAAATGTTTGGGAGCTTGTTCAATTGCCTCCTGGAAAGTATGCAATTGGCACAAAGTGGATTCTGAAGTGTAAGAGAGATGCAAGGGGGATTGTAGTAAAGAATAAGGCCAGGTTGGTTGCCCAAGGTCAAAGACAAGAAGAAGGTATTGATTATGATGAGGTTTTTGCTCCTGTTGCTAGAGTAGAAGCTATCAGACTCTTCTTGGCTTTTGCTTCCTACATGGGGTTCATGGTATATCAGATGGATGTAAAAAGTGCTTTCTTATATGGTGAAATTGAAGAAGAAGTGTATGTCACTCAGCCCAAGGGATTTGTAGACCCTCACAATCCAGATATGGTCTACAAAGTGGTTAAAGCACTCTGTGGACTTCATCAGGCACCTAGAGCTTGGTATGCTAGGCTCTCTTCATTCCTGCTGAAACATGGCTACAGGAGAGGTGGTATTGATAAGACTCTCTTTATCAAAAAGAACTCTAGGGATATTATTCTTGTGCAAGTATATGTGGATGACATTATCTTTGGTTCTACCAAAGAGGCTTGGTGCAGGGAATTTGAGGAGTTGATGAAAAGTGAGGTTGAGATGTGTGCAATGGGTGAACTTACATTCTTTTTGGGCCTTCAAGTGCAGCAGAAATCAGATGGTATTTTCATTCATCAAGAGAAATTTGTACATGACATCCTCAAGAAGTTTGATATGGAACTAGTTAGGACTGCAACTACTCCTTATGAAGCTCCTAAGGCTAAATCAAATAATGAACCAAATCCTGCTGTTAATGTTCATCTCTACAGATCCATGATTGGTTCACTTATGTATTTGACTGCTTCTAGGCATGATATTATGTTTGCAGTCAGTGCTTGTTCTAGGCATCAGGTCACTCCTTTGACTTCCAATTTGACTGCTGTCAAGAAGACTTTTAAGTACCTCAAGGGTCAACCTAAGTTGGGTCTTTGGTATCCTAGAAAATCTGCATTTGAGTTGGAGGCTTATAGTGATAGTGACTATGCTGGTGCAAACTTTGATAGGAAATCTACTATTGGGGGTTGTCAGTTTCTGGGTAGGAGATTAATCTCCTGGCAATGCAAGAAGCATACCATAGTGGCTACATCTTCTACTGAAGCTGAATATGTTGCTGCTGCTAGTTGTTGTGGTCAGGTACTTTAGATTCAAAATCAGTTATTGAACTATGGGTTTAATTTTATGAACACTAAGATCCATATAGAAATTCAAAGTACAATTTGCATTGTTAAAAATCCTGTTTTTCATCAAAGAACTAAGCACATAGAAATTAGACACCACTTTATCAGAGATGCTAATGAAAAACACCTTATTCAAGTGGTTAAAACACATACAGATGAAAATGTTGCTGATTTGTTGACTAAATCCTTTGATGGTCCAAGGTTTCAATTTTTGATAGTCCATATAGGCATGATCAACCCCTGATTGTTGTGTTTGAGGGGAGGATTATTCCTAAGGGGAGGATTTATGTTGTATAGTTTTGTATACTTTTGCATATTTTGTGTATATATTTGTATATATTTGTTTTGTATGTTCTGAGTTCTACTCACCTCTTGCAGCTCTAGTTTCAAACAAACAATCAGTGGCAACATATATCAAAAGTTTAATCTACCAAAGTCAAGTCTTTTATTCATAAAAACAAACTGCATTCTGAGATGCAACATTACCATACAAGACTTCCTAAACATTTCTACTGATTACATTCAGACACAACCCTAACAAGCTTCACCAAAGACATCTCCAGACTCCAGACTCCAGCTTCCATTCTCAAGGCTTCTTCTCAGGCCTCCTGTTTCCCCACTCGGGCATCCTTTGATGCTCCTTTCCCCATCTGTTGACAAATTCCCACACTGGCTTTGCAGCCAGACCAACCACAGTGGTTCTTTGGTTAGGGTTTGATGTGGAGGATTCAGGTCTTGGAGCTGAAGGGCCTGGTGGGAGAACAGCAAGAGGAGCAACATTGAGTGGCATGTAAGTTGGATCATTAAGCTCATCATCAGTATCTGCATTCATACCATTATGCTCAGAGCTGTATACTTCAAACACCACATGAGGAGGAGGATCGGGCAGATCCTCTTCTGAAGAAGTGTATGCAAATGGTGACTTGTGAGGAGGTTCTCTGGATATGTATGTCAAACTGTTTGATGCACCAGGGGGAAAATAGTTTAACCATGATGGGTCAATTTCAGATGAAGATATCTCGATAGGATGATTTGGAGAGTTGTTCATGATGATTTGATTGGTAATCGTCTCTGTTTTTATGGTTATGTGGGTTGTAATTATGATAAGGCAAGGGGTTGGTTATATAGGCATAATATCTATGGAATCTTTGGTGGGTAGGAGTTTATGGATGTAATTGTTGAATGGAATTTGTATCGCTAAAGGTTCTGAATGAAGACTGTTGATGCACTGTTATTGATTCCTTCTCCATTCCTCCTGTTAATGTGATGGTTTCTACGGATGATCAATGGATTCTGCTAGTAGTAGTGAAGCGGTAGCTGCGGTCAAAAGTTAGTTGGTTTCTGCTGATTGACTGGTTGGTTTCTCCTGACTGACTTTTCGTTCCTGCTGGTTTCGTTAATTTGGGGATTGAGTTAAAGTCAAATTGGTCAAAGATTCTGTCCGAGATTTTTTTACCAATTTAACCGATTATTTTGGGTAACTCATTTAAATAATAAATCAGAAGTATCCCACAACCTAATTCCACAATTCCTTCTCAGTTTGAATCCAACTCATCTTCTCAATCTGCATCAATGGCATCACTCGGGTACAAAGTAGACCACAATAAAGTGGCATTTTTGGAACATGCCAAAGGAAGTGATTTGTATGACTCAATGATTGATTTCCTTCTGGGCTCCAAGATCAGGTATGTTCTAACTTTCTCTCCATCAGGTGTGTATGACTCTCTTGTCAAGCAATTTTGGTCCACTACTCATGAGCAATCTCCTACTGGTCCAACCAAGGAGATTGTGGCTACCATTGATGGAGAAGAGTATGTGATAACTGAGTCTCTCATTAGGACTCAATTACAGTTTGATGATGAAGGTGGTCTCTTTGAGAACAATAGAGATGAGATTATCACTGGTTTAACCAGCTTAGGGTATCCATATGATGGGAAATGATTTGGTATAAAAATAAATTTTGCCCTAAGTGGAGATTTATTGTCCATACCCTGCTTCAGTGCCTGAGTCCTAAATCTGGGGGTTGGGATCAGTTTTCCAGTTCACTTGCAAATGCTATAATCTGTTTGGCCCATGGTAGAAAGTATAATTTTTCAAGATATATCTTTGAGGAAATGCTTAAGAATATAAAGGATACCAAACATAAATTTATGATGTATCCTAGATTTCTACAAATGATATTAGGCATTGAAACCTCTGATAAAAAAAATGAACTGCTAAATTATTTGCAACAATGAAAACAAGTTTTACTGGAGAAAATAGACCCCTGTTACCCTCAATATTTTATGGTGTTAATGTTGCTGATGCCTCTGCATCAGTTGCTGCTGATGACCAATATCCCCCTTCACCTCAACCTGTTGCCCCACCATCACCAATGATTGTTGCTCCTGAGGAGCCAGTGGTTGCCTCTGAGTCACAAGAACAAATTCCTGTTGAGACTGAGGTCAATCCTGACCAACCTTTTGACCAACTTTCTTGTCCGCCTAGGCATAATGTTGAGGATGACACCCATTCTGGTAATGCCTTTTATGTGTCTCCTCCTAGGTCCAATGATGCTCTTAATACCTCAGGAAATCCTGCTGGTGAAGCTGAGGATCCTAAAATTCTGATGAATATGTCTAGTTTACTTAACAGGTATATCAAGAAGGTTGATGATTTGGATCTTCAGCTAAAAGAATCCAGGGATGAGCTTAAGGAGACCAAGCAGACTCTTGGCGGTGCTTTGGTTAAGTTGTTGAAGAGGTTGACAGATTTGGAGGTTAGGCTTAATAATAGGAGGAGCAGAGTTGTGGTTTCTGATTCTGAGGGGGAACAAGATAGACACAATATTGATCTTGAGGCACTACATGTTTTGGCTTCTGTTTCATTAGGAGAGACACAAGCTCAGAAGGATTCAGAAGTACAAGTGTTTCAAAGAAGGCAGATTAGAAAGAAGAGTTATCTCATCTCAAGGCTAGTGTGGTGGATTCTCCTGACCCTTCTAGTGCTGCTGATCATATGCACATTTCTCCTGAACTTGTTTCTACTGACAAGGTGGCTGAGGATAAGGAACCATCAGATGCTGCTGACAATCCTGTTACTGTTGATAAGCCTGATACTTCATCTATTACTTCTGAGATTCCTGAGTCCATTCCCCCTGATCCTAAGGATTCTTCTGTTGAGGTTGAGCCCATAACTGCTTCACAGGTTGATAAGGGAAAGGGTAAGTTTATAGATGAGGATATGGACTCTAATGCTTTTAAGGCTGAACAGTTGAGGCTTTTGAGACTTCATGAGATTTCACAACGTGATACAGAAGTTACTGCACAGACTTAGGCTACTTATGATGCATAGTTTCAAAGTCAGTCTTACAAAGTTCCTGAGGTCACACCACAGATAAGGAAAGAACTTGATGATCTTGCTCTAAAATTTACAGATGACACTTGGAATCAACTGGCGGGTGGTGTCTCTAACAATCCCTCTCTTGCCCAATCTATATTGGGTGGTGCCTTTGATTTTGAAAACTATGTTGATGATATTATGGCCTTGGTGAACCAGAGGAAGAAAGCAGATGTAGAACGCAAGGCTAAAGCAAAAAGGGACAAACCTCTTTCTCAAGCTGAACAGAGGAAACATATGAGAGAGTTTGTGAAGAACATGAGTTCTGCTATTTATAACACAGGATGGACTATGGCTTTTGTGAAAACTCTCCCAGATGATAAGTTGGTTATAGAATATAACAGAATTATTACACAGTTGGAGAAAGATGGTATCCATCCTTTTGCTAGAATGAAAAGATCTTCATCTCTTTTGGAAGGTTCTGACCATAAGAGATTAAAGACTGGTGATGCTCCTGATGATGCTCCAGTTTCTGCTAAAGAGCCACTAGTAGATATAGATAAGCCTATTCCTTCTGACAGTGCTCTACAGTCTTTTACTGAGGTTCATACATCAGTTTCTTCTGATTTTGTGACACCTGATACTACTGATGGAGAAAAGGGTATTTCTACTGATGCGACAGAACATGTGTCCACTCCTGTTTTTCCACAACATCTACCAGTGGTCTCACATGAAGAGGTTACTCCTAAGGTCACAACTGTTGATGTGTCTACTACTTCTTCTCCTTCTTCCACTTCTGGAAGAAGACAAAAGAGTATAGCTAGAAAGAAGGGTATTTCTCTTGATCTTTAGGCTCCTATCAGTTCTTTTATAGAGGATTTTGTTAAGGATGATTATGATGAGGAGCCAGTTGTCTGGTCTATGTTTGTTAAATGGGAACTCAAACCTACAGGTCTTGGTGGTTTGGGTTCATGTAACTCAGTATATCGCAAAGATGGGTCAGTTAGACATTTTACTTTTCTTTCCGAGATACTGAATTTGCTGGACAAACAAGATCTTATTGCACTTTATGGAATGGTATCCAAACATTATGAATCTCATCCTGCAACTGGTGCTGGTTTAATGTTGCTGGGTGATCTTCAAGGTTTATTTGATTCCATATATCAGGATGGCAAAGGGTTTAGAATTTGGGATGGTCAGAATCAGTGGCGGGTTTATAGTTGGACATTTTATCCATTGTCTAGTGTACATGTAGTGCAGACCTGGTCTGGGGTTTATGTTTATATGTTTTTGGATCGAAACTACCCTTTGTCAGTATCTATGATGGAGCAAATGCTGAAGATCAAGTTGGCTTTCTCTACTTCTCAAGTTGGCAATGATATGGTCAATGCAGAGCAACTAGTTTCTTGTGTTAAGGACAAACTCATTGCTGCTTCTTCCTCTTGAAGTTTGGTATGTTGTTATATCTTTTAGTTATATTTTCTTTATTTTCTTTCTTTCTTATATTTAGTTTGGTGTTTAAAAAAAAAAAAAAAACTTTGTATATATTATGTATTTTTTAACTTTCATCTTTGAGGATCATGTTGTATGGTTGTGGTTCATATATGGTTTTTAATTCACCATGTCTTAAGTGACAAAGGGTTAACTTGCTATGGGGGTACGACTCTAGTCAGTATATTCTCAAATCCGTTGATAGTTGCTGATTTACTAAAAATCAGAGGGTTATCAATGTACCCTGGTCTGACACACCAAACATTGTCTACTCCATGAGCAAACAGCTCTGGTAAAGAGACCTCAAATCCGTTGGAAGGTTGAAAACTTGCCAATACGTTGTATGGTGTTCAACTCACCATATCCTCATAGATGAAGAGTTGGCTAGCCCACAAGTTCATGGCTTGTGGAAAAGGCAGTGGAATACCATGACTAGTCCTGAGTTAACGGATTCAGGTAAAGACACATCAAATCCGTTGATGGCTGTGATGGTTTGCCCAAAACCATTAGGGTCCTCCAACACACCATTGATTCATGTTCTAAGTTATTGGTTCACCAGGGTGATGTCATGATTCCACTCAAGAACCAGCTAGCCCAAGAGTAAGTAGCTACTTGGTAAAGGCTCATCAGATCTACTCAGGTTACTGTTGCTGATTGGGTTCTGATGCCGCTACATAGGAGCTGTGGATGGGTCTTTGTGCTTTCATGCTGATACTGGTGGTACTAGAAGTTGCTGCTAGTTCATTCTTGTGCTACAGTTGTTGTTTATGTTCAATCCTCTTGTGTGCTTAAAGATCTATCTGGAAACTTGAAGTTAATTGGGTCAAATTCAAGTTTTGGGGAGGATTGTTAGGAATTTTGTAAAATTAGGTTCCTGCTGATAAAGGTTCTTACTGATAGTTTAGTATTTCTGCTGATAGTGTGGTTACTGCGGATAGGGTAGTTGCTACTGATAGTTGTTTTTGTTTCTGCGGATATGTAGTTTTCGTAGAATTAGTATCTAGTTAGGATATGCATGAGTTTATTTAGGAAGAGATAATGCATATCTTCTGTGTGTTTAGCAAGTTGCAGAATTAGGGTTTCTTGTAGGATAAAAGAAACATGCGGCTAGGGTTTATGTACGTTCTTCAATAACATTATTAGTTAATTAATATAGATCCATAGAGGATCAAGTATTTGGTGTTTATTGTCTTCTTGAGTCTTGTGTTTATATTCCGCGTAAACATAATTCTAGCAAAGGTTCTCCTTAGTTCTCTTGTGATTACACAGGTTAACCATACTTTCTCTAAGGCTCATAAGATCTATCTGGGACTGAACCCAACAGACCTATCTGCCAATACTTCGACCATAACTTCTTTAGTTAGATGAGCAAATGCCATTGATGCCAGTTTGCTAAGTGCATCCGCCTTTTTATTTTGGTTCCTTCGAACATGCTCTATGTCGTAGGATGTAAACCCTTCGAGCATTTCCTTGGCCTTATCCAGGTATAGCTTGATCACAGGTTGCCTTGCCTCGTAGGAGCCCTTGATCTGATTGGCTACTAGTTGTGAATCAACAAAAATAGCCAAGTCTTCTACCTCCATGTCCTTAGCCAGTCGGAGGCCTGCTAGCAAGGCTCCATACTCCGCTTCGTTATTAGTAGCATCAATGTTAGGATTTGGAAAATCCAGTAGTTAAAGTGTCGGTCACCTCAAGTATATGTAATCGTTAGAAAGCTCGTAGTCGTAGTTATTTAATGTTATGTAGTATTTAGTTTAGTAACACCGTGGAGGACGGACGGGTCTTTACCCATTGTATGCCTGATCCACGTACCGTCAGTGGCGCTTTTATGTAACAACTATAAATACTCTACCTCCCAAGGTAGAGAGTTGGAGCTCATAATAAGATTTTTCTTTCTCTCAATAAAGTTCCCAAACCTCTAACTCTTTCTCTCTCTAGAAATCATCTTGTACGCCTACTTTGTTTATGGTTTGATGTGTATGTGAAATCCAATATGTTACAAATGGTTTTTGCATATCCTTGGATTTCTAGTGGTTTTTAGATGGTTTTTGAGTTTGAAAAAGTTTAGCGTTTTTTGCATCATTTGGTTCATTTCTTGTGTTAAAGTTTGAATTTTGGGTGTACTTTTGTGTTTAGGATCATTGTATGTGCTTGGTTTTTGATTTGGTAAGCTTGAATCATTGTGGTTGAGCTTGTTTTGGATTGAAAAAGTGTTTTAAAGTTTTTCTTGGTAGCTACTTTGCCTCGGAGTGAATTTCTTGGTAGCGACTTGCTTCAAAGAAAAGTAGCGAGTTGTAGTGTGTTTTGTAGCTTACTTGGTCATAGCGATTTGCCTTTTGAGACAAGCCGATAAAAAAGTACACTTAGTGGATACTCCACTACGGGTAGCAACTTGGTAAGGTAGCGACTTGCTTTCAATTTTGATAGCTACTTGTTCTTTAAGTTTCTTAGCGACTTGGTGGTAGCGATTTGGTCCTTAGCGAAGTTGCTATTTAGCTTAATTTGATATTTTAGCGACTTGGTGCATAGCTTAATTTGTCAGCCAAAATTTCTAGCGATTTGGAACTTAGCAATTTTGTTTTGTTATTACTTAGCAACTTAGTGCTTAGCTACTTGGTTCAAGGATTTCTAGCGACTTGGTTGACTTTTGTGTGTAATACGGTTTTCTCTTGATTTAGTAAAATCCCGAGAAAGAATCTATTTCCCGGTTTAATCATTGAGTTATAAAATCCCGTGTAATCTTTTAACATGTCTACCAACGTACCTACAATCATCTCCACTGCTGCCAGGATGTTCAAGCAAATGGTTCAGATACTCGCCCACCCATGCTTGACAGAACCGACTACGACTCTGGGCTCAAAGAATCAGACTTTATTGTCTTGGAAAGGAAAATGGGGTCAATATTCTCAAATCGATTGATGAAGGACCTTATCAGATTGAGACTACAAGAGACTTAATTGATACAACTGCAGATGGAACAATGATCTATGGATTAGACAGACCAAAGACATATGATGAGCTCAATGATAAGGAGAAAAGAGATTCGATGTGATATCGTGGCTTCTAACATCATACTTCAAGGACTTCCAAAAGATATCTACAAGCTTATCAATCACAACACCGGCCAAGGCAAAGGTGGGATAATGTCAAGATGCTTCTCTCGGTTCTCAATTAACTATGGAAGACAGAGAATCACAACTCTATGATGAATTTGAGCACTTCAAGATGAAACCAGATGAGAGTGTCTATGAGTATTACGAGAGATTCCACAAGCTTGTTAATGACATGAGGAACATCAGAATGACTATGCCAAACATTCACTTGAACTCAAAGTTTGTGAACAACATGAATCCCGAATGGCACAAGTTTGTCACCCCTGTGAAGCTAACCAAAGGATTGAAGAATACAAACTATGAGCAGCTCTATGCCTTCCTTCTTCAGAATGAGAGACATGCTATGTTTGAAAAAAGGATTCTTGATCAGTTCAAAACAAACCGGGGAGAGACAAGCTCATCAAATGATTCAACTGCCTTCTACTCAAACATTGGAATTACCACCAAAGCATCTCAAGTTATACCCATGGGTGATGGTAATCACAAACTCATTCCCGATCCAAGTTCAAACAAGCAGATGCCGATGCACCGTGGGACACTTCATTAATCAACTAGCCCTTATGGTTAAACAAAACATGACTCTCTCCACATACCAACACTTCACACTAACAATGAGATCGAATCAATCCAATCTTCACAATCATGCTCTAGTCGAGATGGGAAGGTTATGGTGCAACCGCTTCAAGAAAGGCGCATGAACAAGGAAGAGGTGGAGTTGGTAGAGGATATGTGGCAAATCGAAATAGGGGAAGGAATGGTAATCAGGGACAAGCAAAGCCGATCAAGTGTTACAATTGTGGAGGTGAGGGACATATTGCAAGGAACTGCACATCGCCAAAACGCCTCGAATGCAGAGTACTTCATGCATAAGATGTTGCTTGTTCAAGCTCAGGATAATGGTGCAGCTTTGGATGAAGAAGAGTTGTTGTTTCTGGCTGAGGGAAATGCTAAGACATATGATGCAGATGTGGATGAGCGCCAATTCAGAGATAGGCCACAATCATCGAATGCCTTTCAAGTCGCTGATTGTGATGCATACGACTCGACGTTGATGATGAACCCATCGCACAAACCATTTTCATGACTAGCATTTCTCCAATGGTCTCTCCTAAAGTCTCTTCATCACCACAAGCTGGTCCATCCAAAGACAAATCATCTCGAGGTATTAAAACTATACAATGATGTTGATGTGCAAAAGATGCATGACAAAGTACAATCAACTGAAACTATTGAGTAAAATATTGAAAATATGGGTAATATCAATGTTGTCCCATATGATCAATATGTGAAACAAAGTGAAAGTGAGATTGTACCAAGTGATGTATCTTATGCAATAATGATGACTATGTTTTTGATGATATACCGCATGTGCCCCTGATGATTCTGTTATCTCTGAACTTAATGCCTATAAAGAACATGTTGCTATTTATGAACAACGAGCTAAGTTTGAATTAACTACCGTGAGCGTGAATGGATAACCAAATGAGTACAATTATTAGAAAAAGTAATTTTAGAGAAGAAGTGTTAAAACAAGAGTTAAACTCCTTACAAGAAAAGCTTTCTAAAACTGCTAAGCAAAAACAAGAACTTCAAGAAAATGTTAAAGTGCTTAAGCAAGAATTTCATGCTAAGGAATCAAAACTTTTGAATGATTTTTCCAATCTAAAACTTTGAAAAACAAGCTTGAAAATAAGTTGTAATACAAGGGAATACCATTCGCATCTTCACTTGATCACTAAGCATAGAGTTTTAAGCGATAAGCATAGCATTCCCATTGTTGAGGAACCAAATCCAGAGGTCATTAAAAAGGCTAGAGCTGCTAATAAGGTGATCTATGATGGAAATGAGATTCTTAAACCTAGACTAAAACCTAGTTGCGTTGAGTGCACTGAGGAAGATAGAAAATTAGATGATGCATTTAGGGAGAAAATGAATAAGAAGGCTGGAAGATCTGAATGTAAAAGAATAACATCACGATCAAACCCCATGATTACAAGAAGGAAAACTGGATTTCCTTAAACAAGTTTAAGCCTCAAACGTTGTTAACACTTTGAACAAGTGTTCGGAAAAAGGACTTAGATAAGAAAAAGCGAGAGAATCTTGTTGTTACAAACCCTCCCCTTAGGAAAATGCCTGCAGCGACTATGTATCCTCTAAATACACCAATGCATTTAGTTCCTAGAACTATTGCCACTAAGAGCAAGACCTTAATTAGTCAATATGTTATTTTTCAACTATTTGTCGATTTTGAGAAAACATGTAAGAAAAGGATCACACCCACTGGGATAACTGAAGGGGAAAAGGGTTTTGAGCAAACAAAAGAATGCTATTTAACTGTGGTCATGCCTTTCTTTAAACAACTAAAAGATCATTTTGAGAGTCTTAAAAAGGGGATTGATTCAGATATTAAAGGAATGGAAAAGGAATTTGATGCAATGATAGTTGAGGTTAGTGACTATGAGGGAGCATTAAAATATAATGAGATTGAGAGGAAGAACTTGCATACCTTGAATGAAATCTTATTTACTGAATGTATTGCTCAAGATATGTTTTACATCGCTACAAATTGTTCCATTAATTCTTCTCAATTTCATGAATTATCTATTGCTCAGAAAGTCTCCCATGATCGTGTCATTGAGCTTGAAAAACTAACTCTAAACTGCATGATAAGGTTGAACAGGATGATCATGATAACCTGGTAAAACAGCTTTCTAAATTGCAATTAAAATATCAACATCTGAAAGAAAATGTTAAAACCTCAAATGTCAAGACATCCTTGGATGTTCCTGAATTTGATGCAGTTTTTGAAATTAGCAAACGTGATGAACAGATTCGAGCTCATTGTAACACGATCAGAAAGTTGAAAGCCCAAATCTCTCAATTAAAGGGTGAAAAGAACAATGTGACTGGATCCCAAATGCCTCCTCCTTTAGATTCTCAGCACTCTCAAAATTTTCATCTTCAAAACTTAGTTAAAGGAAAACGAGAGTTTTCTAGAAGAAAATGAAAAGGTTAAACGACACTTTAAAGAGTTATATGATTTAATGAAAGTCACTCGAGACCAAAACAACAAAAAAATAACGTCTTTACAAAAGGAAATTAAGAATCTGAGGAGTCAGGAAAATGGGAAACTGCCACTTGTTTTTAACAAGAATGTTGCATCAACGTCATCCTCAGACTTCAAATACACTGTGACTGTTAAATACATTCCTCCTCATCTTAAGAATAATGAACCTGCGTTTCATGACTATTGTGCTTACCTTAAGGATAGTCTAGAATGTCTCCGTGAGATTGTTGAAGAGGATTTCATTAATAAACCTCTTGATAGAGAAATTAGGTTTGCTTGCCTCCAGGCCAAACGATCTCAAGAGCTGCTAGAATGTGTAATTGCAACATGTCCTAAATCCTTAGGTGCAAAAGGCAAAGGTGTGATGCCTTGTTCTATGCCTAGTGCCAAGCATACAAACCATTCTAGGTCCAGTTTTAAGAAAGTGAACACCAATGTGCCCTTCTAGTAGTGGAGACGTGCACATCTAGTTCAGGGAATGCAAAAAGTAGATCAACCAACTAATGTTCCCATAATTCCTCTACAGGAGTAATCAGTGACATAAAACAAGCGGGTTAAAGCCTCCAGGCAATACCAAGCAAGATAGGACCTCGCAAGCTAAGAATGTGCATTGGAAGAGAGTAGAAGACCAACCTAGGAACTTTAAGTTTGAGTTGAATAAAACGAATCGTGCTGATTATAGTATTAGCCATAGGCGTCTGTAATTAATTCGAATTGATACTATTTGCAAACCATGTAATGATGTACATGTTGAATTACATGTTGCTAATCATGAATGTGGTGTGAATGCTTTGTCTAATGCTGTCAAATGCCAGTTAAAATTGTTAATGCTAAAAATCATGCAAAGAAGGCTAAAAGGCAAAAGCGAAAGAAAGTTAGAAAACAGTGGAAACCCACAGGAAGAACATTTAGTAAGGTAGGTTATCAATGGATACCTTTTGGCCATAAGGTCAATCAGCTTACGCCCTCAAAATGCTAAGATTATTCCCACTAGAAAATGGATGCCTACTGGTAGAACTATTCCATTAAGAAGTGAACATACTTTGAATAGGTCAAATACAGACACAAGCACTGCATCTATTCATAATGATTCCATTTCTTACATGCTTTCGATGTGGGTGTTCCAATTACTAACCAAGTGGAACCCATTCTTGCATGGGGATCCCAATTATCTAGTTATCCATTCTTGTCTGTGTTCAACTGCAGATCGTTCAAATCGGATTACGTGGTACTTGGACTCAGAGCTATTCCAAGCATATGATTTGGAGGACTGCGGTCGCGGCTCATGAACTTCATGAGTAAATTCATCGAGACTGTTAGATTCGGGAACGACCATTTTGGAGCAATTATGGGTTATGGTGATTATGTAGTTGGCAAAAGTGTAATCCCCAGGGTATATTATGTGGAAGGTCTTGGTCATAATTTGTTCTCTGTTGGTCAATTCTGTGATTCCGATCTAGAGGTGGCCTTTAGAAAACATACTTGCTTCGTTAGAGAACTGGATGGTGTGGAATTATTAAGAGGTACTCGTGGTTCTAACCTATACACCATCTCTATTGAAGACATGATGAAGTCTTCTCCAATCTGTTTGCTGTCAAAGGCCTCTAAAACAAAGTCTTGGTTATGGCATCATCGTCTTAATCACTTGAACTTCGGCACCATTAATAATCTTTCCAGAAAGGATCTTGTCGAGGAGGCTTACCAGATTAAAATATGAAAAAGATCATCTTTGTTCACTTGCCAATTGGGTAAAAGCACGAAATATGCCCACAAACCAAAACCCACAAATTCAGAAATGGAAGTTCTTCATACCCTTCATATGGATCTGTGCGGACCAATGAGAGTGCAAACGCTAAATGGGAAGAAATACATTCTAGTAGTTGTTGATGACTACACTCGATTTACTTGGGTAAAGTTTTTGAGGACAAAGGATGAAACTCCAGATGTCAGCATCAAACTAATCAAACGACTTAGGTTCGACTCAACAATACAAGTCAAATTGTTCGAACGGACAATGGTATAGAGTTTGTTAACTAAGACTTAATTCAGTTTTATGAAAGTGTTGGAATCAGTCATCAAAGAAGTGTTCCACGAACTCCTCAACAGCGGTGTAGTTGAAGACGAAATCGAACTCTTGTGGAAGCCAAGAAACAATGCTAATTTATTCAGAAGGTTTCAATGTTTCTATGGGCTGAAGCCATTGCCACTGCTTGCTACACCCAAAACCATTCCCTTATACACACCTCTCATGGAAAAACTCCATATGAACTTGTTCATAAACGCAAACTTGATCTCTCCTACCTTCGTGTGTTTGGTGCTTTGTGCTATCCAACAAATGACGATCAAGACTTAGGTAAATTAAGAGCAAAGGCCGATATTGGAGTTTTTGTTGGTTATGCACCAAACAAGAAGGTTTACCGAATCTACAACAAGAGAACCCGAAATATCATGGAAACAATTCACGTTACGTTCGATGAGTTGACCGGTCAAATGGCTCCTGGACAATCCAGCTTACGGACCCGTGACTTCAAAAGCAGTCCCATTGGTTCATCCCTTGTACCAAACTCATTTCCAAGAACTCCATATGTACCTCCATCTGAAGATGATTTAAAGAAATTGTTTGATCAAATGTTTGATGAACACTATGAACCAAATGCTGATGAAATGTCAATTCCATCAACAGAGGCTGCTCCTATCCCTATGAATGAAGTCAACCCTTCTGTCTCAATATCATTAAGTCAAGAAGCGCCTGCTGCTGATCACTCTGTCTGATCAACAAATCATCAATCATCGAATGTACATCATGGAATTGTTTCTAGCATCAATGATGAAGTTAATCCCTGCTACTCAGAAGATGCTCCATTTGAAAATATATTTGCTCTGAATCATCATCGAACCATCTTCATCGAGGAGACATCGACTCTACTACTTTAGTTCCACAACAACAACCACATGAACACCTTAGAAAATGGACACATGACCACCCTTTAGATAACATCATTGGAAACCCCTCTCGTCCTGTATCCACACGGAAACAACTTGCAACCGATGCCTTATGGTGCTTCTTCAACTCCGTACTCTCTGGAATTCGAACCAAAAGACATTAAAACGCCATGAATAAAGAGGCTAGCGGTTCAATGCCATGCAAGAAGAAATTCATGAGTTTGATCGACTTGATGTATGAGAATTAGTACCTGCTCCATATTGTGCTATGATCATTGCTCTAAATTGGATCTTCAAAGTGAAACTTGATGAGCATGGTGATGTCTTAAAGAACAAGTCTCGATTGGTTGCAAAAGGATACCGTCGAGAAGGGGTATTGACTTTGAAGAATCATTTGCTCCAATTGCTCGTATTGAGGCAATCGAGAATCTTCTGGCCAATCTTTGCTAGCAAGAATATGATTATGTAGGATGGATGTAAAAGCGCCTTTCTTAATGGAGATTTGAAAGGGTGGTTTCGTCAGCAACTGAAGGCTTTGTGAATCGAGCATCCTACGTTTATCGTTTGAATAAGGCTCTTTATGGTTTAAAGCAAGCTCCAGGGCATGGTATGATCGCTATCAAAGTTTCTTCTATCCCGGATTCATCAAAGAGTGGTTGATCCGACATTGTTCACCGAGGAAGTCGGTGCAACATTTAATTCACGTTCAAATTTATGTTGATGATATTATCTTTGCCTCGTCTGACCCCAATGAATGTGATCGTTTTTCAAATGAAATGGGTTCCAAATTTCAAATGTCAATGATGGGACAAATGTCATTTTTCTTGGGATTACAAATTTCACAAAGTCACAGGTTTTCGATCCTCTGAGAACTACCGGTATATCCATAACGACCTATCTGAATCGCGATCATCACGAAGGATGTCAAGATACCACGTCGAAATCACGTGAGGAGGTGCTTTCGATTTTTGGGTGATAAGCTTGTGAGAGGTCTTCAAAAGCAAATGAGTACTTCTATTTCCTCTGGTGAATACATAGCCATTTCATCTTGTTGTGCTCAAATCCTTTGGATGAGATCCCAATTATCTGACTATGGCTTTGATTTCAACAAAATCCCTCTGTCTTTGTGATAATAAAAGTGCTATTGCTCTCTCATGCAATAACGTTTAACAATCAAGAGCAAAAGCACATCGATATTGACATCATTTCATCAGGAACAAGTAGAAAGCGGTGTGGTGGAACTCTATTTTGTGAAGTCAAAATACCGGTTAGCGACATCTTCACCAAAGCTCTTCAAGAGCGTTTTGAGTTTATTCTTCCTCGACTTGGCTTGAAAAGCCTTCAAGCGAAAACACTCAAGCGTCTTGAGGAGGAAGGCGAGGAGTAAGGTCTTTCCATCATCCATATTTTGTATATATTTATCCAAAAAGTAAATAGAAAAATATAAAACTTTCAAAAATCCATAAAAATCTGAAAAACTCAAAAATCTCAAAAATATTGTCTTTTTGTCATATCTTTCTTGATTCGATATATATCTACGGTCTTTGTCTTTGTCATTGAGCCACGGGACTTTAGATGTTGTTGAGATGTTTAAAAATCAAAAAAATTTTTTGGGAGAAAATAAAACAATGGTTTATGTCATTTCAGCGTAACCAGCTTTTCAAAGAAAGAACGAGCCATGCTCTATCTCATGTTTTAAACCTAATGCTCTGATTCTAAAAACAAATGTTTGTCATTTACAAGACAAATGTTCAATTTTAAATATTTTTCCTTCTAGAGATTCCTCTGAAAAATATTTGCAATCTTATGAAAACTCAATTGTTTTGAAAAACACTTCGGACTCTATTTTTGAAAATCAAAAGAACTTATCAAGTGTTAAAATCTCAATCCATAAATCAACAACTATCGTCATTGATTGAGGGGGAGAATGATTTTTCAATTAAATCAAAAAGTGTTCTTCTCAAACAATTAGCACTTAAATGAGTAAGGTCTACTCTAAATGGTTTACAATATGTTACACAATTGGTTCCAGACCTTGGCTATTATTATGTTTTCAAAAGATAATCATGCATGTTTAATCAATGGAGTTTAAAGTCTCAAAATCAATCCTTATCAGTTAAAACGTTTTCATAATCAAGTCACAATTCTCCTTAAAAGCTTTCAAAATCAATTTAAATCTGTAGAGATCACAAATCTCAAATGATTTGATAATTGTGATCGGGGGAGAATTTGTGATTTAAATTTGATTTAAAATGATAATTCGATAAATGGTTTCATAAGTGTTTAGCATGTTTTCCTCCCGCATGTGACAAACGATTTCAAATTTTCCATGCACATGTTGAGGGGGAGCATCTACTTTAAACCTCAAATTATTGAAGCGTGATTGAATTGTCTCTAAGTGCAGGTTCCCTCTAATATGTGCAAAACTCTTTTTCAAGAGGCACATATTGAGGGGGAGCAAACTTTGAAAACCTCATCCTTCCTCAAAATGTTTTATCTACTCAAATTGATTGGGAAGTGATGATGATCATTTCAGAAAATGTTAATCAAAAGATTGGACCTTTCATTTTTAATCTAACGATTTCAAAGATCTCTTGCCTCCATGTGCTAAACAAATTCGATTTTCATGCATATGTTGATGGGGAGCATTTCTAAAATATCAAAACAATTAAGATACAAAATGCTTTGATTCTATATCACAAGTATCTTGGTTGATTTTCAAATGGTTTTCAATTGGTTTCAAGGAGGAAGAACTACACCAAAAGACCGACCAACTCTACTTTATACAAGGTGATATAAGAATGATAAGGTTAGGTTGAGTTCCCATGATCCTTGAACCGGGAGGGATCTACCTATGGACAATCCACTAGATAGTGTAGAAGTCCTTAGGTATGATGAAAAAGGAGAAAAGTGAGATATGGGAAGAGTCTTGACTGAGGCGAGCTAGTCTTTGGAATAAACCCAACAAGGTTCTAGTTATGAAGTCTCGGTAAGCATTGAAGGGTTGAAGAATGAAAAATAATTGAATGTGAAAAGGGTGAAAAGAAATAGCCCTCCATTTATTCAACCTTAGAGTAGGCCGGGTTCAATTCATATACTCTTGGTGGTTACCAAGGTAACATCGTATTGAAGACAAGGCGTCATGGACCCAGTGGCCAGCGCACTTCAACTTTCCAAAACACTCAAGTTCCTCTTAAAAGGGCTTGTTTCATTCTCACGGGAACCGACATAATCTATCGACTTTCTCTTAGAGATTGTTGATATTGAAGAAGGAGACCCTCTCCCTAGTCTCCGACATAGGAACTAAATATGCAAAATTGAGTCTAGAGCCACGAGATCATCAATAAATCTCATTAGGACACTTTCAATGAAGACTCTCTGTTTCACACAATGTGGAAAGAGATTATATCTTATGAGTCCTACGAATTATCCTTGTGGTATTGCCAGAACATCTAAGTGATATGCAAACATATTCACCATGAAGATGGAAAGCCTTCTGGAGCCAACATCAAACAAGCTCCTAGTAGGTGGCATGTGAGATCTATTCAATAGATTAACCATGTGACAACTGAACAGAAATGATGGGGCGATTCAATTTTTGAATCAATCACAGTTCGGGTTATGGATTGGCGGATACCTTTGAAAAACGGTCTTTGTGCTTAAAAACTCTTTTCTTGACACATGTTTGTGTACTATTTTCTCAAAAAGGTGCTTATGATTGATAATTGATTTTCATTAAAACCCTCATTGTATTGCAAAAACAATTTCTATTGAGCAATACGATTGTTTACAAATCTCTTTTATCAATCGATTGAATTCAATTATTTGGTTCACTCACTCTGTGTTGTCTTCTTTGAGGCGTTCGGTTTGAGAGCGGCTAGAAACAGTACGAAACCATCAAGAGGAGATTCTTAGAATTATTCACGATCCGCGAGCGTACTTGTCTTGATCAGCGAGGAAGGTGGGCGTGTACCTCAATTCAACAAAGTGTTCAAAGACACTTTAAATGCGCTTTATTGATAGCGTTTTATGAAGTACACCCGGCGTTTTGCGGTGATCGAATGGCTGTCAATCCATAGCCACATGCTCACACAACACATTCAGTTCCAAAGAAATCATGATTAGTGCATCAATGACTCACGATATTTCACTCCATGCTTACCTTTCTGCTATTGCCAATATCATGAATCAGCGAAAACTTTCGCTACTACGATGAGAAAATCATGATCGAGAATGTGAGCATGTCGGTCCAAATGTCACAACATCATATAATACCAACACCACAATGGATGAGTATGAGATTAATGTGGTGATGATCTCAAGGCTCAAAACTTCATTATCCGTGGATGGAATAGACCTCCACTCAGTTATTCAAACATGCAAAATGAAGAATCAAAGACTACGAACTCTGAGAACAATGAACATGAACAAGAATCCAAGAACAATCTCAATGTAATATCTGTTTGTATTATATGTAATTTTAATGTGTGTTTGAGGTGACCTCCATAGGGGAGATTGTTAGGATTTAGAAAATCCAGTAGTTAAAGTGTCGGTCACCTCAAGTATATGTAATCGTTAAGCTTCGTAGTCGTAGTTATTTAATGTTATGTAGTATTTAGTTTAGTAACAACAGTGGAGGGCGGACGGTCTTTACCCCTTGTATGCACGATCCGGCCCGTCAGGTGGCGTTTTATGTAACAACTATAAATACTCTCTACCTCCCAAGGTAGAGGGTTGGAGCTCATAATAAGAATTTTCTTTTTCTCACTAAATTTCCCAAACCTCTAACTCTTTCTCTCTCTAGAAATCATCTTGTACGCCTACTTTGTTTATGGTTTGATGTGTATGTGAAATCCAATATGTTACAATCAAATTCGAAATGGAGTGCATAAGTATACTCCTTTCCTTCAGGGTTAACGACATAAACACTGCACGAGCTGTCAGCCAGGAGGCCCATGCGGTGTAAAGCTTCCACCCTTTGACCAGTCTTCGCGAGGCTTCTTCTCGGCAAATTTGTTGTCTGCCCGGTTGGAGGGTGTTTACTAAGAATACGCCAATATTTGCCCTTTGACCGGTTCTACCCTTGTACTCAATTTCATGTTCTCTAGCTCGATAGCCCAGCTTGGCTATCCTTCGATTTCTCACGGCCGATAGTATGCGCCCAATAGGCTTGTCGGTGAGCACGGTAATGGGATGAGCTTGGAAGTACCTTCGAAGGCGCCTCGCAGCATGAACCAAAGCCAAGATTAACTTTTCAAACTTTGGATAATTTAGCTCGGCTCCCTGTAGAACCCTGCTAACGAAGTAGATAGGGATTTGCATCTTTTCCCTCTTCGCCAATAAGACAACATTGATACTTTTCGAGGAGAATGCGATGTACATAAATAATACTACGCCTTTGATTGGGGGTAAGTGTAGGTAGAATAGCCATGAATTCCTTGAGCTTTTGAAGGCAACCATCGCACTCCTTTGAAGCACGTTTTTTGTCCATGCATCCTTTGAGTGTTTTGAAGAATGGAAAAGATCTATTTGCACCATTCGATAAGAATCTGCTGAGGGTTGCTAACTTTCCGTTCAGACTTTGTACATCCTTGAGGGATTTAGGAGGCTGCAAGTTGGTGATGGCCTTAACCTTCGAAGGGTTGGCCTTAATACCTGCTTTGTGTCAGGATGTCGGAAATTATCCCTCTTCCACGCCGAAGGAACACTTCTTGGGATTTAACTTCATGTTGATGGCGAGAGTGAAGGTTTCCTTTATGTCGGAGAGCATATCCTCCTCCGTTCTACTCTCTTGATAACCATATCGATCTCACGTATGCTTGATTCCTACCTATTTTCCTGCTGAAGGCTTTGTCCACTAGCCTTTGGTAGGTAGCACCTGCATTCTTCAAGTCGAAAGGCATCTTCTTATAACAATATACGCCCTTTCCTATAAAAAAAGGATGTTTTTTGTTCGTCCTCTTCAGCCATCTGTATCTAATGGTACCCCTTGTAAGCGTCCAGAAAGCATTTCAGTCGAAACCCTGATAAGGATTCCACTTTCCAATAGACTTCTGGTAGAGGATACTTGATCCTTGGATAGGCTTTGTTAATATCTATGAAGTCTACATACATCAGCCATCCTCCGTCATGCTTTTGACCATCCTTTGGATTGGCTACGGGTTTGATACTTCACCTCCCAGTATACTGCATTACAACTTCGTCCACTTCCTTGCATCTCTGCGGCATTCCTTTGGGGTGCAAGGCTTCGGCGCTTTGCTTGATAGGTTCAAGGTGTTTGA
Source organism: Chrysanthemum makinoi (assembly GCA_910596185.1). Lineage (NCBI taxonomy): Eukaryota > Viridiplantae > Streptophyta > Magnoliopsida > Asterales > Asteraceae > Chrysanthemum > Chrysanthemum makinoi. Next base: position 191,990,968 of record OU343223.1, read on the forward strand.
ACTCTTTAAGCTTATGCTCGGTGCCGAAGGGCTTTCCGTCTATGATGAGAGCTCTGGGGACCCCCGTCATGTCAGAGTAAGTCCATGCAAAGACATCTGCATTAGCCCTTAGTAACTTCTCCAATTCAGCTTTAAAGGAGGTAGGGAGCTACTTTCCAATTACCACCGTCTGATCAGGGTAGAGATCGTTTACTACGATGCGCTCTTCGGCATCGGTGCAGCTGAGAACATCTTTCGGAGGCTCCTCTAGAACTTGTTTGACCCTTTGCCTCGTCGGTAGGTAGGCTGCTTTGTATTGGAAAAACCGTTCCAATAGAATGGTGTTTGGAATTTGATTCGCGGCATGTATGGTGGAAGCGATACCCATTTTCTGCATTGCGGTTCTCCCTATTAACAGGTTATAGGGAGATTCAGACCTTGCGATCGCGAAAACCAGGGTTTCTGTCCTTTTTCACTTTCCTTCTCTAATCGTAACCTCTAGAGGGACTTCTCCAAGGGGCCATAAGTGTTCCCCTGAGAATCCCACCAAGGGTACTTTTGATTCTACCCTCTTCGACCTTATCGAAGGCTTGAGCTTCGGAAAACAATGTTCGTAGATCACTTCGCAAGAGCTACCACAGTCTAAGTAAGCTCTGTTTACTTCTCTGTTGGAGATTAGGACTTTGATGACCACGGGGTCATTCGAGAGAACCTTGCCTGTGATCGAAGGGAAACTAACGTCTCCTACTCCGCATAATGCTTCCTCCGCTGCTTTCCTTTTTAAACCAGAATCATCCCTGTACACCATGAGGATAGGTGCTTCGACATGTGTGGTGTCTTTCCCCAACTGTGTGTCGGAGACCTTCTCTTTACCTTTCTTTATGCCCTTCAACAAATGTCCCAATTGACCGGATTTCACGGCCTCTTCTATCTGTTTCTTGAGCTCTCTGCAATTGTTGGTGTCGTCACCGTAATCGTCATGGAAATAGCAGTATTTGGAGGTATCCCTGCTTCTTCCTCTGCTTAAGCGAGGAGGGAGGATCGAAGGCCTTCGCAGCCCTTTCCGTTGCAAGTATTTCCCTCGGAGATTTGGACAAATTAGCCAAGATTCCGTGATTGATGTTTTTGTTGTAGGGTGCAAACCTGTCCCTGCCTTTGTGTCTGTTTTTTGGCCCTTACCACGAAGAGTGCTTCGGGATTTTGCTATGACTTTCCTTGTTTTCAATCGGAGCCCCATTGGTAGACACTTCTTTGGCCGATCCGGTGTAAGTCTTCTCATTTAAGCCTTTGTAGGTTGCGGGAAGGTCAGTGGATAGAAATTCCACCAGACTTCTGTTTCGTAATCCAGGATCTGCTAGGTGTCATCAGTATATCTGGTAACGAAAGCCATGGTGCTCTCGTTTTCCCTATGCTTGATGTTGTGCACTGTCAGGTGTGTCCTTGTGAACTTTTTCAGCTGGCTGAAGTGTGATCTAAACTTGGCCTTGAGATCATCCAAATTCACAATGCTACCTGGTTTTTGCCCATTCCACCATATCTGCGGTCTCGCGGGGTATATGTGAACATGTGGCAGCGGCGGGCATAACCCATACGCATTCGATAGCCCCCGAGCGGATGTAAGAAATTATCCGGATCCCCCTTCCCATCATAAGTACCAATATGTGCGGGCATTTTCAACCCATCCGGGCAAGGGTAGTCTTCATCCACCTACGAGGGTGTTATGGAACTCATGGGCTCCGAATAAAGGCAGTTGTGAGGTGGCATGTAAGTCGGGACAACATTGTATGGGTTATGGCTCGGAGGTATTCCGACGGGGTTTTGGGTAACATATTGAGGGTAAGCAGTAGGTATATAAGGTGGGTGACTTCTGACATTATACGAAGGGTATACTATAGGTTGCCCTTAGGGCATGCTTCCGTATGGTTGAGTAAAGCTAGGTTGCTAGCCTGCCCATTAGGTGGGGGATAAACCCCATGGGGATAAGATTGAGCCTGAAAAGGAGGGTACATACCATGAGGAGGAAGATTTCCTCCCCCATTGATTTGAGGTGGATTGCCTTCTATGTTGGATGCGTGAGAAGGCTGCAACGGGACCCCTGTCTCTGTTCTCCCCAAATGGGCTGCCAAGAGTGGTGGCAAGTTAACCTCCGTAGTCTCCCGCCGGTGACTCCTTCCATGGAGCCTTCCATTGTTCCTTCCTTCTGCGTTGAGCCCTCTCGAGAACATCTTCAAAACCAACCGACCTCCCTCGGCCTTGATTTCTCGGAGACCCTACCTCACCAGCGGCGTGTAGCCCGGGGAGCCAGGGCTAGCCTCCATTTCTATCTCTTCGTCATACTCATCGCTAAGTATTCCACTCCCTCCGCATCTCCACGTTCGAGCTTGCCTCCCGAGCCCTTAGTAAAGATTCTAGTGCTTGATGTTGCTTGTGAGCGGGGTGATTACAGGTTGAGGGGTTAGCAGTTGAAGCATGGTTGTTGGGAGTTATTTGAGGTGAGATTGTGTGGTAAAGGTGGGCCTTGTTATGTTGGGAAGGTTGTTAGGATCGTTGACTGGGATTGGTGTTAGGTCGAAACCGGAGGGTGTATCCTCTCTTCCTTGATTCATGCCGTGAAACTAGTGAGTGTGATTATTGGTTATAAGTTTGGAATACGAGACCAATTGTAGCGGGACCCACGGATGGCCAATGATTGTACAATAATTAGATGCGACTAGGCCGATGGTGATCGAAGGGTATGAGGGGTGATATGCTTGCGCCAAACTTGTAGCTAATCTGCAATAAGAAATAATAGACACCGTTAAGTGATTGCTTGCAGGGGTTGGACCTTCTGCGAACCACCTCGGCGTGAGGTAAGTATGTGATATGTGTTGTAAGTAATATGAAGTATATGAAATACTGTGTTGAGTGAACATACCATTGAAATGACTCGTCCAACCTATTTATAGATGAAGAAATAAGCTTGGAGTGTTAGCACGTTTTGGAGATCATGGGGCGTCTCATGATTTGTGGTAACCGCTAGGGCTTCATCCCCACTCTCTCTGTCTTGGCGGGAAAGCTAAGGAGATAGTGGGAACGTGGGGGAAGACCAAGTCAAGGTTCTCCTTTATCTTGTTGCCTTGAGAGACTCCGAAGGCATAGACCCGGTGGCGAATTCCCAAGCTGTAACCATATCAATGATAAATGATTTTACGCCACCAATAACTTATGAGGAAGGACTTGGGTCTTCGTAATGCAAATTCAACTGAGGTCGAAGGGGCGTCCTTCGACCTGATCGGAGGGTACGTCATCATTTATATTTTACGATATTCTAATGTTTTGTCGATAACAAACGTAAAATCATTTTAACGAAACAAATAAAATACGTAAATGGTTTGAGCCAATAGTTTACTAACACACTTACATTTTCATATAAAACACTAAACAAGTAATAGTGTTTACATTTTATAGAAATGCATATGTATAACAACTAGTGTTTACATGTACGTATATATACTTAGTATATATATTGTAATAGGTAAAAATCTTAGTACTTGACCCATTGACTAGATACATTGAATGTAGTTGGGTAAAACCCAAAGTCCATGACTCATACCCATTAAGCATGATCCATAACCCATGACCAATTTCATGTTGGGTATCATCCATAATCCATGGAGCTAACCCATGACCCATTGACTAGATGCATTGCATCTTCTAGATACATTGTATCTATTTGGATACCCATGACCCAAAGTCCATAACCCATGATCCATGACCTATAACCCAAATAGGAGGAGCCGTCATGATTCCCAGCCAATACACTGACGGACGATCCCTCATGTAAGGGATCAGCGATCCGCAGTAGACTGTTTTACCTATAAATAGTGAGCCATTTCTTCATTACGGGTAACTTGCCACACATACTTTCATAGTATTGTAAACTCTCTAACCTCAGATCCAAAGGATCTTTCTATGCAGTTTTGTGTTTGTGTGATTCTCTAGGTTCCTTTTAAAGACGAGATCACCACCACTTGAATTCGAGTAAGCTCAAGTCCATGAGTTGCCAAGCTTCGTCATCATCAAGACTATTGAAGTTTTGTGTTATGTTGAAGGCATTAATGAAAGATGCCAAAAGGGTCAAGTCAAAGGCATTAGTGAAAGGTGCCGAAGGTCCATGTCAAAGGCATTAGTGAAGGGTGCCAAGGTCATTGAAGGCATGAAAGGTGCCAAAAGATCGTGTCAAGGGCATTAGTGAAAGATGCCAAGGGTGTACAATCGATATGGTGCATCGATGAATAACATAGATAGGTTGTGTCGAAGGATATTGATATCCTTGATGATGTTGTAATGAAGGTGTCCTTTGGGATAGCAGTGTTGTATAGTGTTGGATAATAGTTCCTCCTAGTAATGGAACTCGGTAGCCTAGTTGCATCGACTTACGGGTGTAGGCGACGTTGTGCGCGTATAGTTTGTTCGTGGAACCCGATGTCTAGCCTAGTACCGGGATAAAGAGTAGGCGTAGTGGCGAGAAAGGCTTCTCGCCACAAGGATCTTGTGTTGTGTAGTGATTACGAACTCCCAGTAGGTGACTCGGGGAGTGGAGTAGGGCAAGGAAGGTTTCCTTGTAGGCGAGCCACTATAAATACTCGCGTCGTGGTTTTGTGCTTCTTACTCTTTGTCTTTGCATTGTTTATTTATATGCTTATCTATCAACATCCAACATACACATTTAATAGATTGACATAAGTCTATCTAAATAGCTTAAAGCAAAGTTTTAATCGGTAAAACTATTCAACCCCCCCTTCTAGTTTGCTACATAGTTTTACTGATTAAAACTTCATTTTAAACTATTTAGATCAACTTATGTCAATCTAGTTGATGTGTATGTTGGACGTTGATAGATAAGTATATAAATAAATAATGAAAAGGTAAATAGTAAGAAACACAAAACCATGACACGAGTGTTTATAGTGGTTCGGCTACAAGGACACCTTCCTTGCCCTACTCCACTCCCCGAGTCACCTACTCGAGAGTTCATAAGCACTACACAACACAAACTTCTTGTAGCGGAGAAGCCTTCACAACGTCGCCTACTCTTTATCCGGTACAAGGCTAGACACCGGGTTCTTCCACGAGGTAGAACCAAACCTATCACAACGTCGCCTACACTTTATCCGGTACAAGGCTAGATACCAAGTTCCATTACAAAGGAGGAACTACTACCCAATACTACACCTATCCCAAAGGAGACACACTCCTTATTACAACATCATCAAGGATATCAATATCCTTTAATCCAAACTAACTATCTTGTACATCGATGCACCATATCGATTGTACACCCTTGGCACCTTTCACTAATGCCTTCGACATGACTCCTTGGCACCTTTCACTAATGCCTTTGACACAACTCTTCGGCACCCTTCACTATTGCCTTTGACACGAACCTTCAGCACCTTTCACTAATGCCTTCGACACGGACCTTTGTTACCTTTCACTAATGCCTTCGACACGGACCTTTGGCACCTTTCACTAATGCCTTCGACTCGGACTTTTGGCACCTTTCACCTATGCCTTCAACACAACACTTCTAAGGAGGAAGAAAGAACTATCAACAAGAGAACTTCAGCAATCTTGATGATGACGAAGCTTGGCAACCCATGGACTTGAGCTTGCTCGACTTCAAGAGGTGGTGATCTCGCCTTTAAGAGGAACCTAGAGAATCACACAAACACAAAACTACATAGAAAGATCCTTTGGATATGAGGTTAGAGAGTTTACAATACTAAGAGATAGTATGAGTAAACGGGGGTGAGTTACAATGAAGAAATGCTCACTATTTATAGGCAAAAACATCTACTGTTCCCTGGATCCTACAGATCCCTTAGTTGAGGGATCCGTCCAGTGTAATCTGAGGGATCCGTGGACGCTCCTCCATATTTGGGTTATGAGTCATGGATCATGGGTATGGTTTAGGTCCATGGGTTATGAACCATGGATAATACCCAACACGACTTCATGCATGGTGTCATGCAATGGGTTATGGGTTATGGATCAAGCTCCATGGGTATGGGTCATGGACTTTAGGTTTTACCCAACTACATTTAATGTATCAGTCAATGGGTCAAGTACTTAGATTTGTACCCATTACATTACCCATTACAATATATACCAGTGTTGCAAAAATAGGTCTACAAGGCTGATTAATCACCGATTAGGTGCTACTGGGCCTCCGACCTTTCCGATTTGTGTAAATCGTTCAAACAAATCGGTCAATCGTGGTCAACGGCGGTTAGCGATGGCCAAACTTGCCGAAAACAAGGAAATCTTACCAGAAATACCCTAAACTCGCCATAAATTAGTTATAATCAATTATAATCGTTGTTTATATCTATTACAAGATGTTTGTCAAGGAAAATCTTGTCGAAAATACCAACACTTGCCGTAAATACCTAAAATTTGCCAAAAATGGCAATACAATTAATCACCGATTCGCTATTTTTGCAACCCTGAACAAATGTAATCACTTATAGTCGTTTTTTATATCTATTACAAGATGTTTTTAAGGAAAATCTTTTCGAGAATACCCAAAACTACCAAGAAATACCCAATACTTGCCAAAAATGCAAATCCGATTAATCACCGATTAATCCCGCTTAGACCGATTACAAGCTACGGGGGGTCGACCGCCTCACTACCGATTCGCAATTTTTGCAACCTTGATATATACTAAGTATATATATATATAAGTATATATCCCTATTATGTAAACACTAGTTGTTATATATATGCATTTCTATAAGTTGTAAACAATATTACTTGTTTAGTGTTTTATATGAAAACGTAAGTGTGTTAGTAAACTATTGGCTCAAACTATTTACGTATTTTATTTGTTTCGTTAAAATGATTTTACGTTTGTTATCGACAAAACATTAGAAGATCGTAAAATATAAATAAACGTTTTTACGACTTATTTGTATTAACAGCTCACTTAAATTCCTAATTGTTTTAATTTTAATTTCAAGTTAAAGAATATGAGGGCATAATAGTACTTTCCCCTGAAAATTTATAGTTAAACAATCTCACACAAGTATTTTAAAGTTTTTTACCGGTTTAAAAAGTAGCAAGTCACTAACATATCACAATGACACAAAAACGACAATATAATAGGTATAACCGTATAATAAGTCTTTCGTCCGTTCACTTATACGTATACACTATACATATATAAAAAGCAATGAAAGTTGTTAATGATTCCATGTTTTAGCAACTGATGACAAAACTCGTGATGAAAGAATGTCGAGATCCTCGGGATTAATTTTGATACGGTTTCATTAGTTGGAAACATCATTCTTTGGTTAATGCTCGAATGTATCGTTTAATGATGTTTATAACAAAGTATTACATTTAAAACGTTTTATGTTGGTAAAGATTAGAAAACATATATGTATTTAAGTGAGTTGATATAAAACTGTCCACCCCACGGATATAATGTTGGTTATGCTGGTAAAGGTTAGAGAACATAAATATTTAGCGGAATGTAGAATAAGGTTTCCAAATTGTTTTAATATCATGCAATGTGGATCGTCAAGTGTTTCAAAATAAGTATACGGAACCATGTAAGTGGAACGCTCAAGGAGATCTTCGACAGCCAGCCAATATGTGATGGTCAGACTTGTTCACTTAAAAATAAGAGGGAATGTTATCTTTGTCTCTCTTTTCAACATTAATTCAATATATACTCAAAATACACTCATTAAATGCATTATGTACAATACTTTAAAGCATCACTCGGATAAATATGAAATTTTAATGCTTTTATTGGAAGATATGAAATTGTCCTTAAAAATAAAACCACTCAATTTTTTTTTTTGTTTTTAAGTTATTTAAGTTTGCTTACGTTCGATTTATTTATTTTGTTTATTTATTTTTTATTATTTTTGTTTTTTTTTTTTTAAACTAAAACTCTTATCATCTATGATAAATAATCTATGAAGTAGGTATGAATGCATTTATAGTGTATCCTCTTTATGCCTTTTTAGTAAATGTAATTGGAAGGACCCACTTAACTTATTTTGCAGCCAAGTCTTTCGATCATGATTAATGATGAGCCAAGAATCAATCTTATAACAAAGTCTTGTTTTTGTTTTTTGATAACAAATGATTTGGCAATGACGACATTGAATAATCAGAATTAGTCCGTTTACCAAAAGTTATGAAACTAGTTACTTCGACTTAGAAGCCTTAATAAACAAGTTTGTAATCGACTCACATAAGTCCTTGACTCGTTACACTCAGGGTGCGTTTGGTAGAGAGAAATTCAGAGAAAAGAAATGAAGTAGAGAATAAAATCTCAGAGAATAGAAATCAGTGTAGAATTTTGTTCAATTCTAATGTTTGGTAACAACAGAGACTTGACCCGAGAAATGAAAAAAAATTTATTTAAAAAAAAAATATTTTTCAAAAATATTTTTTAAAAAAAAAACTTATTTTTTTAAAAAAAATAATTTAAAAAAAATATTTAAAAAAAAATAATTTTTTAAAAATAATTTTGAAAAAAAATGTATTTATTTAAAAAAAAACTTATTTATTTTAAAAAATGTATGTATTTATTTAAAAAAAAAATTAAAAATAATTTTTTAAAAATAATTTTGTAAAAAAATGTATTTATTTAAAAAAAAACTTATTTTTTTAAAAAAAAAAAATTTTTTAAAAAATATATATATTTTTTTTAAATGTAAAAAAAAAAAAAACATTTTTTCAAAAAAATTAATCTATTTCTCTAATTTCTCCACAAAATTAAAGGAAATGGAGCTCCTTAAATTACACTAGCCAACTCTCTCCATTTCCCCACCAAAATCTCATTTCATTCTCCCTTCATTTCTCTCTACCAAACATGAGAAATGAACTCATTTCCATTTCTCTCCCTTCATTTCTCTCTACCAAACACACCCTCAAGTGATTCTTTTAACAAATCCCTGAAACCATGTACGAAAGTAGAATTTTGATGTTAAGAATAAAGTAACGAACTATAATATTAACCACGAGCGATACAATCGTTTAAGTCGATCGAAACAACTTAAATAAATAAAGAATTATATAAGTATTATATATATATACTAACAGCCGTTTCTGGTGCGTACAGAAAATCGTCTAATATACACTATGTTGTCGGAATCTTATTGGTCCATTCCCTTGATATACACACAAATTAAGTGTGTGGCAAATTCCTATTGGCCAACGTGTGTTGCCTTCGTTACTGTTCATGCTCCACGGTGTATTATACTATACATAAAATACATTTAAGTAATTTCTAAAACCCAAAAAAAGTTCACCGCCTCACTTTTTCTCTAGATCATTCTTCTCCAATCTCATTCATCTTCACACAAATCTTTCACATATCAAACCATCATCTCTTAAGTGGTCCGTTTTGAGTTAATTATCCTAACCAAACATACAATTTCCTAATCCCTAAGACCATTTTAAAGGTATGAATTATTTCAATTTAAAGTCATCGGATTTGGGTGTTGATTGAGTTTTGGTTTTAATTGTTTTTACGAATAATTATATCCTATGTTTACTATAGTTACCAAAATCTAATGTAGAACATGCCTAAATTGTACATGAAACTGGATTTGTAGAGTGTCATATTCAAAGTTTCAATTCATTGAACATGAAACTGGACAGTGTTACAATCTGCTCACAAGGTTCTATATTTTTCTTATGTTTTTTACCTTTCTATTTGGTGCAATATTGCAGGTGACTTAATTTTGGGTTCCGGATATGGCACCGGCTGTTAATGGTCTGTTTTCTTTTTTTATTTTTTCCTTTTATTTTTAATGTTTCTAATTTAGGTTTTGATAGTATTCAAATGGGTTTGAAAAAAATTGCTAATTTTGTTTTGAAGCAGGTTCTATGGGTGTGGAGAATGAGACATGGGAATGAAGATGAAGATGAGAAAAACGATGAGATTAATTATAGAATGCTAAGGGTCAGGTCTATAATTTATTTATTTATTTATTTTTTATTTTTTTTAGTGAGATTACGAGAATGAGAAATAGCCATGAAAATGAAGCTAGAAACACTTTCTTATATTAATACGAGCATTGTTTTCTTTGGGTTCAGGATTAAGTGGATGAAAAATACGAGATTTTGCTTCATCTAATGGTCTAATCGAGGATGGAACAACGGCTTTACAAGCTTACGAGGTCAACCATGAAGCACAATATTGGATTCTGAAGAATGTGAATCATGCAGATAACTGCTTTACATAGATTACACCAAGTTTGAATAAAGTATTTTTTTTAGGGGCAATTCCATATTTACCCAACTTAAACATGATAATGTCATATTTACCCAAAACATGCTTTAATTGCATTGTAAATCATGCATTCAAAACTTGTATTTTGGGTATATATGACATTTTCATGTTTAAATTGGGTAAATATGGAATTATCCCTTTTTTTTATTACTAAGGTTTAGTTCTTTTAATAATTGATTGGTTTAATGATTCTATAGTTATTGTGTAGTATAATCACATTGTTGCTACATTGGCATATCAAGATTTGATCAGTTAGTGTAGTATCTGTTAGGTTACCTATTTTGCACTATCACTGTATTTTTGTTCATAATACATAGCAGTATAGTAATTGAGTTGCAGAAGCATTTACACTTTAGTTTCCGTATAGTAAAGAAGCGTATGCCTCTATTGGAGGTAGTTCACCTTTGAGAAAGATAACAAATGAACAGGTAATAGGCATGCCCAAACACCCCTTCAATAAGTTCAGTTACCATACGTGCATTTTGTATACATTTTGAAAAATTGGCAGGAAAAGCACGATGCTGAAAATCAATTAGGCGGAAGAAGAAGGTTAATGATTAAAAGTTGGAGGGATTCGATTATCTGAATTGAAACCAGTAAGTACCTCTATTGTGAATTCGTGATCAGCCTTACTTTTAAACAATTTCCATGGATAGCTAATTTGATGTCGTATTAATGTCACACCCTCGCCGGAGGCGGAAACACGAGGTGTAACGGAAGGGAACATAAGCACAAGATAATAGAACATACCAACATTAAAATTTAAAAAGAAATAATACTCCATTACAATACTAGATTAGCCGTCATCGGCAAATATATTACAAAGTTTAGTTTCCAAAATATTGAGTTTTATTACATAACGACTTGTAGCGACAAGTGAAAACTTCTTTATGCAAGACTTGATAGAAAAGCTTACTAACGATCACCTGAAATGCATGAGAGAAAAACGGGTCAACTATGAAAATAGTTGGTGAGTAAACACGTTTAACAAAATAAGAAAACTCGTAAGAAATATTCAAAGCTTTCGGTCAACAAAAAAAAATAGTCCACAAAGCAAAGGCATTGTGTATCCACTCAGTTCCAAATTCCGCCCATACAAAACTTGCAACCTGTGTGTACACAACCCATTGCACAAAAATATATAGTGCGTCAAGTAGTCAAGTGTAAGTGGTCATAATAGTTCCCAATATAATACCAAGTATATAATAATTTAGAGATGCTCCGAACATGGGAGACTTTGCACTGCTCCGAACAGGGGAGACTTAAGTTGATGCTCCGAACATGGGAGACTTTGCACTGCTCCGAACAGGGGAGACTTTAATTGAAAATGCTCCGTTCCCATAGGGAGACATTTTGCTCCGGACCGGGGAGGCTTTAAGTTGATGCTCCGAACATGGGAGACTTTAAGTTGATGCTCCGAACATGGGAGACTTTATAGTGATGCTCCGAACATGGGAGACTTTAGGACAAGGTCATAACACGTACGGTTCAATAAGTTCAAATAAGTCGTAATTTCGTAATTTAGTTCAAGGATTTGATTCGAGTTCACAAGTTCTAATCAAAAGAGTTCACAAAGTAAGAATCAATTTAATTCAAGTATAGTTCATGCATTCAGCCCTAAAAATATAGTAAAACGGTAAAAAGGGGATGTGATTACTCACTTGATGAATAGATGCGAAGACAAAAGTGGTTACACCAAAATGTAGCGGAAATCTCGAAACTGACCTATTATGAATGATATGATATGCAATGAGTTGCAATGTAATGTTATGCATGCATTTCGTATGTTATTTATACCATTTGCGAGTTTTGAACATAATACTTATCGTCGAAAAAAATACTCTTTTGACGTCTTGACCATTCAAAAATCACTTTACAAGTATTTACGTCAAAATGTCATCCTACAATGGTTTCGTAATGATTTATGGTGAAATTTTCACTTTTCGACGTAAAACAATGTCGTCGGAAATTTTCATGAAATTGACAAAAATGGCTTTGGAAAACTAGTCGTAAAATGGTGTACGTCGAACGTTAGGAAACGAACTCGACGGTTTTGAAAAGCTTGTATCAAAATCTAGAAGTTTTAGTACATGAGTTTTCGTCATAGAGGTCTCGAACATAAAGATAATAGGGGTTAAATATGGTGATTTTAGTTACCGTAACACTTATCTCGTAAAAATAATATAGTTTTTCAGAAAATAATAGTTACGGCAATTTTATGAAAACGTGCATATCTTTGTCGTTTCAAATCCGTTTTCTACGTATAATACGTCCTTAGCTTCGTATCAAAGTATACTAATATATTTTTGATAAGTCGAAATAATTTGTGAAGCTTAAGGCTTGTTTTTGACCCGAACAATGTAAAAATAGTGTGCTGAATTTTCTGAAAAGTATATTTTTCGTCGCCAAACTTTAAAAATTCACCACGACTTCGTTATAACTCCGTTTTTATCCGTTCAAGCGGCCACGGATTCGTTTTTAAGTATATTTTCTAATTATCAAGGCCAAAATGTCGTGGCTATAGTCGGATTTTCCAGAAAATCGAAACAAGGACAGAACATAATTTATACGTATCGAAAATAGTTTTTCTCGGACAAAACCTATTCTAATCCCTTCAAATCAACTCCAAAACTAATCTAATCCTACCATACACCTTCTTAGGGTGTCATGGGTTCCTAATCATCATCAAGACCAAAGAATACCATGGGAATAATTATAGGATGACCAAATATATATATATACTCTAAAATCATGTAAAAATGGTATAAATCACATATGTCTTGCATGTTGCTCCAAAAATGAAAAGATGAATATGAAATGATAAGGAAACATGAAAATGAAAGAAACATGCTTACAAGTGAATATGATGAGGTGCAAGTAACAAGGTTAAACTTAAATACTCTTGGTTTTTATTTCAAAACCTAATAAAGAGTATGATCTAGATTGTAAATAACTTGTGCTTGATAAAAAAAATGGTGATCCCTTGGTGATCTCTTGAAGGCCGGTTATAGAAGGAACAAAAGAGAGGAAGAAAAACTTTTAGCTAACACTTATGAATTTTGAGATAGAATGAGATAAATGAAAGTAAAAGTAAGACTTTTATGTTGTGTACAAAGCTAGACAATCAAAGAAAAATATCACCAACTAGTACACATCCCCCCCATGACCGGATATGGGGGGATTGTGTTTCAAAATTATATATATATTTTTTTTTATAAACTTGTATAAGATACTTGTGTTATTAATGATAAAATGTATAAGTAAAAGGTAAATGGTAGATTTTTGGTACAAGTAAGTTTTTAATAGATCAAAATAGAATGTAATGAGATAATAAAAATTGTAAAAATACATTCCTTGTGCAATTCGAGTGATAAAATAATTATCGTATAATTTTTAAGAAAAACGTCGTAATAATATAACTTTAACGATTTATATACCAAATAAATTCAAAACACTAGGTAAAGTCAAAATATAGTTTTTATAACTAAATGTAAGTATAAAAATATATCGGGATCATTTTTGAAAGTAACGGATTAAATATTCAAGATAATAACTCACGCGATAACGTTTATTAAATATAAAAATTACGCGTTAAATGTGAAATGAAATGCCATGAATGAACCGTTATAAAATGATGAATATGGAGTATGAGAAATGACCGGAAAATGAGAATTGTGACATTCTTCCCATGTCAGCGGAATCACGTCCTCGTGATTCGATTAATGATACTATGGTCCGAACCTCGACAAGAGTTCTAAAAGTTCATGCTCGTACGAACAGTCTAAATGATCATATCAATGCCCATGCGTACAGGTTCCCCATTCAACTAAGTACGTGCCCGTGATTAGATTTAATAGGGTAAACTTACCCAATATCGAACGTAGCTCTCAAAAGGCCTTTAGGTTGTCGATTATAATCTAATCTCACAACTCATCAAACAAGAACTGTCATGAGATTAAACTAAACCGACTTGAGTAAACTTGTCTCTTAGCTTGATTTTCGCAACTCATCAAACAAGAACTGTCACTAGATCAAGCTAGGAAACAAGTTGTTAGAAAGGTAGGATTCCACATCCTTGAATGAAGTCTTTTGAAAGATTCGCTCGATATTCGATTTGCTTACACAATCAAATCAAATCAACAAAATATATAACAACTAAGGTCGATATCAATAGGTCTCAAGTTAATCAAGGTCGTGAACGTGGTAAAGATTGGAAAGAAGTTATGCACTCAAAATCATGTCGTACAGAAATAAGGTAGTTGTTCGAAAGAATGTACCCGTTAAGCGTCGCGGGCTTCCTCGGTACCCAGATAGAATGCTCGACCACGTGCGGGAGGAATTTCAATGTTCGGTTCTGGTGGACCTTCTATTGCCAATGCCAGGTTTGGACGATTACCTCCTTGATTGGGAGTTCTTTTCAGCTTTGGGCAGGTATTGCGAAGGTGATCTAGACTTCCACACTCGTAACATGCTTTCCTCTGTCCTTGATTTCCCGTTCTGTGTGAGCAATTTCGAGCGAAGTGGCCCGTCTGTCCACATTTGCCGCACCTTCGGCAGTCTCCCTAGTGATGATAATTACATTGAGTGCACAAAGGATGTGGACCTGCGTATCCTTTGCGCTCCTGGGTGGTCGCCCCATAGTTCCTGGTTATTCGCTGCCTCTTGTTTTGCTGACCCTGGTCTCGGCTTCCCTGGTGATCCTCCTGTCGCACTGTCGTTTGCTTTTGTTAGTTCTCCGGACTGATCACATCATTTGTTAAGCGATATTCCATGCTCACAGCGGCTTGCAGAGTGGTTGTGTTCGACGAGGTGACATCCCTTCTAATTTCCACAGTGGAAACCATGTGAGGAACCATCCTAGTTAAACCTTCTCCGGCGTTGGTTCGTCTAGCATCGAGTTGTGTTATAATTTGGGTGAGTAGATCCGCTATTCCAGCAGCGTTGTTGTCTGGATTGTCATTGTTGTTTGGGTTGCCGTTGTTGTTACCTCCTGCGCGTGTGTTTCTTGCAGCCATGATCCTACAGAGGACCAAAACATCGGGTTGAGTAAACGACATTCTAACGAAGTCAGATGAGGTGCAGAACGGTGGTAATGTGTGTTATAGTGATCGAAACATGACAGGAACAGAGACATGCTATGTCTAACAAGTCGAAAGATGGAAAAGAGAAGATATGAACGAGGTACGGTAATGTAGACGTGGACGTAAAAACATGCTATGCATACCCACCCGACCAATGCAACTTCAGGTGACCAGACTCAAAAGACTCGACTAAACATGATTTAAAACTACCACTCTTATCATTGCATGGTTCTTCATAAATTAGACATAGTTGATCAGGCTATGTATAATTTATGATTAACGATGCAACGATAGGACTAGATGACTCGGATGATGTTCAATGTTTAATAAAATAAAATAAAAATTTTTCGGTTATAGTGTGATTTTATTTTTGAAAAATCGGCATTCTCTATAACCTTTGGCTCTGATACCAATTTGTCACACCCTCGCCGGAGGCGGAAACACGAGGTGTAACGGAAGGGAACATAAGCACAAGATAATAGAACATACCAACATTAAAATTTAAAAGAAATAATACTCCATTACAATACTAGATTAGCCGTCATCGGCAAATATATTACAAGTTTAGTTCCCAAAATATTGAGTTTTATTACATAACGACTTGTAGCGACAAGTGAAAACTTCTTTATGCAAGACTTGATAAAAAAAAAATCTTACCAACGATCACCTGAAATGCATGAGAGAAAAACGGGTCAACTATGAAAATAGTTGGTGAGTAAACACGTTTAACAAAATAAGAAAACTCGTAAGAAATATTCAAAGCTTTCGGTCAACGAAAAAAAAATAGTCCACAAAGCAAAGGCATTGTGTATCCACTCAGTTCCAAATTCCGCCCATACAAAACTTGCAACCTGTGTGTACACAACCCATTGCACAAAAATATATAGTGCGTCAAGTAGTCAAGTGTAAGTGGTCATAATAGTTCCCAATATAATACCAAGTATATAATAATTTAGAGATGCTCCGAACATGGGAGACTTTGCACTGCTCCGAACAGGGGAGACTTAAGTTGATGCTCCGAACATGGGAGACTTTGCACTGCTCCGAACAGGGGAGACTTTAATTGAAAATGCTCCGTTCCCATAGGGAGACATTTTGCTCCGGACCGGGGAGGCTTTAAGTTGATGCTCCGAACATGGGAGACTTTAGGACAAGGTCATAACACGTACGGTTCAATAAGTTCAAATAAGTCGTAATTTCGTAATTTAGTTCAAGGATTTGATTCGAGTTCACAAGTTCTAATCAAAAGAGTTCACAAAGTAAGAATCAATTTAATTCAAGTATAGTTCATGCATTCAGCCCCAAAAATATAGTAAAACGGTAAAAAGGGGATGTGATTACTCACTTGATGAATAGATGCGATGACAAAAGTGGTTACACCAAAATGTAGCGGAAATCTCGAAACTGACCTATTATGAATGATATGATATGCAATGAGTTGCAATGTAATGTTATGCATGCATTTCGTATGTTATTTATACCATTTGCGAGTTTTGAACATAATACTTATCGTCGAAAAAAAAATACTCTTTTGACGTCTTGACCATTCAAAAATCACTTTACAAGTATTTACGTCAAAATGTCATCCTACAATGGTTTCGTAATGATTTATGGTGAAATTTTCACTTTTCGACGTAAAACAATGTCGTCGGAAATTTTCATGAAATTGACAAAAATGGCTTTGGAAAACTAGTCGTAAAATGGTGTACGTCGAACGTTAGGAAACGAACTCGACGGTTTTGAAAAGCTTGTATCAAAATCTAGAAGTTTTAGTACATGAGTTTTCGTCATAGAGGTCTCGAACATAAAGATAATAGGGGTTAAATATGGTGATTTTAGTTACCGTAACACTTATCTCGTAAAAATAATATAGTTTTTCAGAAAATAATAGTTACGGCAATTTTATGAAAACGTGCATATCTTTGTCGTTTCAAATCCGTTTTCTACGTATAATACGTCCTTAGCTTCGTATCAAAGTATACTAATATATTTTTGATAAGTCGAAATAATTTGTGAAGCTTAAGGCTTGTTTTTGACCCGAACAATGTAAAAATAGTGTGCTGAATTTTCTGAAAAGTATATTTTTCGTCGCCAAACTTTAAAAATTCACCACGACTTCGTTATAACTCCGTTTTAATCCGTTCAAGCGGCCACGGATTCGTTTTTAAGTATATTTTCTAATTATCAAGGCCAAAATGTCGTGGCTATAGTCGGATTTTCCAGAAAATCGAAACAAGGACAGAACATAATTTATACGTATCGAAAATAGTTTTTCTCGGACAAAACCTATTCTAATCCCTTCAAATCAACTCCAAAACTAATCTAATCCTACCATACACCTTCTTAGGGTGTCATGGGTTCCTAATCATCATCAAGACCAAAGAATACCATGGGAATAATTATAGGATGACCAAATATATATATATATACTCTAAAATCATGTAAAAATGGTATAAATCACATATGTCTTGCATGTTGCTCCAAAAATGAAAAGATGAATATGAAATGATAAGGAAACATGAAAATGAAAGAAACATGCTTACAAGTGAATATGATGAGGTGCAAGTAACAAGGTTAAACTTAAATACTCTTGGTTTTTATTTCAAAACCTAATAAAGAGTATGATCTAGATTGTAAATAACTTGTGCTTGATAAAAAAAAATGGTGATCCCTTGGTGATCTCTTGAAGGCCGGTTATAGAAGGAACAAAAGAGAGGAAGAAAAACTTTTAGCTAACACTTATGAATTTTGAGATAGAATGAGATAAATGAAAGTAAAAGTAAGACTTTTATGTTGTGTACAAAGCTAGACAATCAAAGAAAAATATCACCAACTAGTACACATCCCCCCCCATGACCGGATATGGGGGGGATTGTGTTTCAAAATTATATATTTTTTTTTTATAAACTTGTATAAGATACTTGTGTTATTAATGATAAAATGTATAAGTAAAAGGTAAATGGTAGATTTTTGGTACAAGTAAGTTTTTAATAGATCAAAATAGAATGTAATGAGATAATAAAAATTGTAAAAATACATTCCTTGTGCAATTTGAGTGATAAAATAATTATCGTATAATTTTTAAGAAAAACGTCGTAATAATATAACTTTAACGATTTATATACCAAATACATTCAAAACACTAGGTAAAGTCAAAATATAGTTTTTATAACTAAATGTAAGTATAAAAATATATCGGGATCATTTTTGAAAGTAACGGATTAAATATTCAAGATAATAACTCACGCGATAACGTTTATTAAATATAAAAATTACGCGTTAAATGTGAAATGAAATGCCATGAATGAACCGTTATAAAATGATGAATATGGAGTATGAGAAATGACCGGAAAATGAGAATTGTGACAATTAAGACCTAACTTTCTGCATTTTGGTTAGTGATAAGTGTCTTTCGGCTTACTAATTCTTCCTGCTCATGCTTATTTGTAGGAGTACGTATTTGTAATTTGGTTGACATAAGTTCATGAAAATGGTGTTTGGAATTGCTTATTAAACAGGTACGCATGCTTATGAAAATGATAATCAGAAAATTGAAAGTCATGCCTTAACTTATTGGACAACTTGATCAGGGGAGGAGCAACTAGCAATCGCAATCACCATCTAAAGGTGTGTTGCGATTTGGAACTTTGATGTGTATGTATATAAAAACTGTGATATACAAAGAATACATGTAATTATGTTTAATGTGAACCTTTTATTGTATAGGTGTAAGGGTAGATGTGTGGAGTTTGCGGATAAGACATTGGTGAAAGGGAAAGACATGGTACATAGAGAGGTTCAGATTATGCATTACTGCCAGGGCATCCGGGTGTGGTGACGTTGAAGGAGGTTTATGAGGAGCCGTAGTCGTTTCATTTGTTTTCGGAGTTGTGTTCGGGTGGAATGCTGATTAATCAGGTGACTAATGATGATAGGTATTCTGAACGACTACCTGCTAATATATTTAACCATTTGATGACACTTATTAAGTATTGTCATGACATGGGTATGGTACATAGGTGTGTAACTGTAAGAGAGTGATTAAATCAGGTCACCTATTAGTCATTACGGGTGTTTGGGATACCTATCTGTAGGGTGTTTGGGAAACCTTATTTGTGCTCAACTTATCATTTGGCTAAAAAAAACTTAACAACGGGTTTGAAATGGGTCATTTTGGGGCCTGAAATGGGTGTTAGATTCAGGGTTGTAGTGGGGTCCAACATGGGTGTGTTTAAGTGCTTAGATAAGGGGTGAAGTGTGTGCGGTTGGGATCTGAAATGGGTGGGTTTGGGTGACGAAATAGGACAGAAATGGTTGTGTTTAGGGACTGAAGTGGGGCCTTAAATGGACCAGTGTGTGGAATGAAATGTTTTGATCTGCTTAGTCAACCACCAACGCGCCAACTACTTTTGACCCATTATCTGGAAACAACCCTCATATCCCATCAGCTTTAACCCGTTCAATGTAGCAAGGTGTTTTGATCTACATAGGTTAGTGCACCAAGATATGAATTTTGTCATTGAAAATACCGGTATTGAACTTCGTACTTTATCTTTATTGTATAGTGACATTATCTGTTTCTCATTTGTAGTATTAAATATTGTTTCAGTCATATAACCATGTAAATAACGTAGAATGCTAAAAAATGGGACCCTAACTGTAAGTAAACTGATTGTGTACGTATCTAAAATATTTTTTTTTTCACTTTATTTTGTAGGTTCAATCAAAGGAATTACACCCTGCCACCCAATCCGCCCATCTTGGAACTTTTGGTAATGACTGTGAGCTGCAGAAAAGGAGATAGAGAGTACCGGTTGGAAGTCGCACAAGATAGTATTTTGGATTTAAATGGAAAAAAAGGTATGTGTGGATCATGATCCTTTATAAAAGAACAAGGCAAAAAGTGTTTGTGACACATGATGAAAATAAACCACACTCATAAGCAAACGAGCTTGAGAAAATTATTTTGAGGAAAAGTAATCAAAAGTAAGATAGAGAGACGCCACAAGGGATCTTGAATAAGGTAGCTTCTGCTTTTCAAGTATGATGTCGTAGTATGTTAGCACTTTGAAGAAAATCTTTTGTTTGATTTTTTTCCGCTTTATTCATAATCAATACATGTAGTAAAATAATTTTTCCATAATTTCTTTAACTGCATGATATTCCATTCATGCTGCCAACAACACTATTTTTTCCGTTTTTTGAATGTTGAGGCTACATTTTACCTTATACTAATGTACTAATAATTGTTATTGTTTTAGGTATGAGTGAGGAGTGAAGGTGGGTTGTAGCAGTTCGCATGAAAAAGATAGATGTCAGCCTTCGACGACCAAAGGTTTTCTGGAAGTTTCCTTTCTTTCTTACTTATTCGCCTCTAATTTTATGATATTTATTCCTGTTTAGCTCAAAAAAAAATGTTGATGTTATTAAGCTTTGCCATTTGGTAGTTAACGTCTGATGCATAAATGTCTAACAGCTTAGTACTGATTGTATCATGTAACTGCTATATATCACGTGTTTCATGTGTTTAATATTGTATGTATTGGCCTCCTGATTAAAATTAGTATTGCCCCATCTGTTGCGTAACCATTCTGAACTCCATCGTAATAGTTACATGTGGCTGTCAAAGTTTTGTATGCCTCGGTTACAAATATAATTAATTAGATGTTATGTTGCAAAAAAAAAACCCAAAGGAAAAGTGGCCTGTTAATAACAACGGTATGCTATAAAATAGAGTTCCCACTCTTGATACATGCTTACATGTTCCCATAAATGTGGCTTTCCATTATTTAGCACGACTGAGTATGTGATTCACATGCAAATGGCAGATAGTAGCAGCTACAGTGTAATGTCAAAAGGTGCCAGAAGTATGACTGTGATACAACTAAAACCCGTCAGTGTTGGCGAGTTGAACCCAACGGATACCAACAAAGCAACTGAGGTAAAAGTGTATCGTAAATGGACTGAAAAAATGTTTCCTACCAAATAGAATAATTGAGGTGAGCTGTAGTTTTTACTTAATTTGCACTTACTTACGTCGACAAGGATTTATTTAATGTGTTATGAAGTGTCATTATTATGATTGGTTCTTTTATTTGCTAAAAGATGACTCAGTTATAAAAGGCTACAACCCCGACTTACATGTGCAGCCACTGTTTAATGATAAGAGTAAAGGATGGTTTTGTATGTCTTGCGCACCTACATGGTTGCGGCATGTGCCCAAAGTTGCATCCTACCAAAATGAAACCTTTTTTTAAATAGAAATTTGGTAAATTTGTTTAGCATGATTATTATTCCGTGAAATGGATTCATAGTCAAAACAATGTGTAGGTGACTAAAACTTATCTGCAATTTTATATTGTATACTTTTAAGGGATTAGTTAAGATTTTTTTTAAGTTTCTAAAGATATGTTTAGATAATCAAAATTTGGTAAAGAATTTAGGATTATGTTTATTACATTCTTAAAGTTTTGTGGCACGGCTGAAAAAACGATACAGAAGCGCTTTAAGGGCAAGCATGAAGAGGCATTGCCAGATGTATTAGAATCAATATTTAGAAGGAAAGTGATACAAAAGCATGCGGACATTGACATTGTCAATAGATTTCGTCTGAATTTTAGCTATTGTATTTCTTTAGTATTAGTATTATGAAATTCATTAGCTTCAGCTATTTTTCCTTTCATTGCTTATTCATTAGTGATATTATGCCAAACTTACATATACAAAATGTAGGATAATATAACGAAAAAACCACGCAGCAACGCGCGGGCAATCATGCTCGTTTTGACTAATACATGAACTGAAATACAAATTAATTACCTGAATTACCATGTTAGATCAACAAAGAAAACAACGTTTGTAAATCTAAACAAGCAATGTCAGTATATTTGTATTTTCTTACAAGTAACTAGTATGGTACTCATGTTATTCGGCATGGTTTAGAGAGAGGGGTGCATTATATGTACGTATCATTCCTCCTCAATGGGAACTTGGAAATTAGCCGATTAATCCTGTTTCTAAATATTACTAGTGAGCTCATGGCATTTCATGTGTACTTTTTCATAGAATACATTTAGGAAACTAATTATCAATAGAAGTTTCAGAAGATCATAAATAATAACCAACGTTATCATAATGAAATTTTATGTACGTGCACAGGGTATTATCACTGGTATAAACTGTTAGAAATTGGGGTTAGGGTGATGATAATCTTGGATATCTTCACGAATCGAGTAAGTTTACTTTCCGTATAAAGTATTTCAACCCTATTACTGTCTGGGTATCACGAAATCCTTATCGGGATAATTCGGGAAGAACGCTTCGTTTCTAGGCACAATAGAACGAAGCAAGACAGAGATGATTGTGTGAAATTCATATGTTCTAATGAGACCATATATGTCTGTTAAATAACATGCATATGTGACAGTTAATGGCAGTTACATTCGATTAATTTCGGTTAAAACCGAAGGATCACAACCCTTCACCAATTGACATGTCGGTTGGGTTTTGGCGGGAAAAACTATTAAATCCTTTATGCAAGCTCCCGAAAAATTTCATTTGACATTAACAACCTAATCATGAATAAAGCACGGATTATAGCATCATGAAATTTTCTTGTCATCGTCTTTGCATATCAATTGGCAAATGCATTGTAAAACGCAAATTAAATGCTCAAATTTCACCGTTGTGACCCGATCAAAGTTCCCTCGATCCCGGTATTAATAATTATTTAAAATATATAAATAAATTATATAAATAAATATATAAGAAAATTTTATTCTTTTTTATTTATTTCTTTGAACCGGGCCAAGCCCAATTTCCCCCACCTATTTTCTTTGGGCTTTCGTTTCCATCCGATCCAACACCCAACACCAAGCCCAACCCTCCTTCTTATTTGGGCCTCGTTTTCTGCCTAGCCCAGCACAACCCAAACCAAACATCACCCTTAGTTTTTGTATACAAAATTTGGCTAAGTAATATTATTGTGATTCCTTTCTGTGAACCGGTCGACCAAGCAAACACCACAACAAATGACACAATCACAAATGAAATATATCCCCTTTGGTCATATGTGTTTGCATGTGTGTGTGATAAAGGAGAGACAAAACCAAGTCTAGTCACCCTAAACCCATTATTAAAATACCCTAAGCCCCTTTGACCACCATTGACTCTTTAAACCAAAGGGTATTATGTCTAGCATGCCAACTATTGATTCGACTAAACCTCATCCCCTCCTTATAATCGGCTGCCAAAATGCATGCATGCCAAAATCAAACAAAAACCTATCACTACTTTCTTGAAAACTTGGAAGAACATGCTTATAAAAATCAAAATCCCATACTTGTCTTTCCTATAAAACACTACCCTAAACACTTAGCATCTCATAAGTTCACAACTCCCTCAAGTCGTCTCACAAACTAACTCACAAATATACCTCTCAATCACATAAAAATCGTCTATTGTGGTGTACCGAAGAAAAAGGACGAAACATTTAAAGGTTTAGAAAGGCTTGATCGATTTGGGTTATAATGAGAACATGGGTTCTCACTAGTCTCGTTCATCTCGTTTTCATCCCCACTCATTGAGAGTAGTAAGTCTTCTTTTCGAATCGTTTCATTTTATTTCCTTCGTTACATTTGATATCACACGTTAAATGTCATGCACACCTATCGAATAAATTACATGAACGAATTGTAAAAGATACGTGACACTAGAAACTCTACTAACCTAAGTCACACGTTCATATAACACGTTAAACGTTTTCTTTAAGTACTCATGATCGTTATTACTTTTGTTTATGTGTGTGTGTCGCGTATATCAAAACCTTATCAACACTCACGACATGTAGTTTGTTTTGCAAAGGTTAGACGTCATGCAAATCACATTTCAACACTAATAATCAACTCATGAAACCCTTTGAAACCCTCCCCTTGCATCGTTTTCCTTTAAATCAAATGAGTCCCACATTGGGCCTTAAGGCCCAACACTTCCAAACCATGGCCCATTAACATCTTACCCGGCCCAATACGTATATAATTAAGCTCACAAGTTAAAAATAAGCTAAGGATAAGCTTTTGAAAAAGTTAAACAAGTTATAAAAGTCAAAACGTGATTTTGGACTAAAATTGTAAATTACAAGGCAATCGGGTTAAAAAGTGAAAGTTTTTGAAAGTGAACGTCACTTGGTACGTAAAAATAAATACATGGGAAAGTTTAGGGTGCGTTTGGAACATTTCCGAAAGTTAAAGGTTGGTTTTAAACGTTAAATGTAAGCATGGAAAGTCTAGGGTCTCTTTTGTAAAGTTTGAAAGTTAAAGGACGTTTTTGTACGTAAAGTTTATGCATGGGAAAAGACTAAGGATTGGTTCTTTAATTATGTCAAGCTAGTTAAAAATGAGATAAAAGTTTAAGTGTCAAAATTGTAAAGTTTGAAACTCGAGGGACTAAAAGTGTAAAAAAAATCAAAATTTTAAATATTTAATGAAAACAGTTTTATGTAGGGACCAAAACTGTCAAAACTGGAAACTGGAATACAAAACATTTTTGGGTAAAAAGTGTCATTTTCCAAAGTTGAGGGACTAAACTTGTACTTTTTGAAACTTAAGGGTAAAAAGTGCAAATTCGGGAAAAAGTTTAGAAAACTTATAAACTTATCAGAACTTCGTAAAAATGAGTATTTTGATGACCCAAAGTCTATAATGAGTATTATTACGTCGATATTTCGTTAAACTATATATATATATATATATATATATATATATAGTGAAGCGTTCAAATGAGAAGGGTTATTTTGGTGAGAACGTGAGAAGAGATATGGACCGTAGGATCAAATTAATCTCATCATAATATCAAATTGGGCGGAATGAAATTTTTGTAAATATTGACCGAAAATTAGAGGGGTCTAAGTGAATTATTTTCATTTGCTTCCGCACCCCTAAAAATTATTCCGATTTTCTCTCTCTCCCCTTCAAACATACACAATTACACTAAAAACACACACAAACACAGACACCAGAATACCAACCGTCATCTCCGGCATCTCAATCATATCCGTCCTCTCTTCCGCCTCAATAGTATCCATCGTTGACTATCTAATTGTTGTTTCCGATTGAATCTGATTCAAATTTAAACTTTTTAACTGCTACGACTGTTAATTCAGCTTCATTACATTGCTATTTGAAATGGTGTTCTACTCTCGATTTGAATGCTAATATTGGTATTTATTTTGACCTAATTATTATTATTTATTACTGTTTTTAGGGTTTGTTATTATAAAAAATGTGTTTTTTACTACGTATCTATTGCGTCACATGTGAAGATGTTAATTGATTGATTGGATACGTTAATTGATTGACTAGATACTGTTTTAGTTGAAATGTATGTTTTCGGTTATCTATGATGTTAATCTATTGCGTTTATACGGTTACTTTTGACGATTTTAGTTGGAATTTAGTATGCATTATCGCTTTTTCCGTTTAATGTCAGTTTTCACATGCGAATGTGTTGTATGATTCTATATGTAGTTGAACGATTAGATATGTAATTGTCTCTCTTTTATTTGTATTTGATAGTCCTGTTAGTTATATTCTAGTAGGCTTTATATGTAGTTTAAGTTTTCACATGCGAAGATGTATATATGATTCTATAGTATTGGACGATAAGATATGTATAGATATAGTAAGAGTATCTTCGCTTGTGAAAGGATTGTTTTTGATTATTCAAGTATAGTACGAGCATCTTCGCTCTTGAAAATATCATCTAGGAATGAAATTTTGATGTTATTAGCGGATTTTTTTGATTATTTAAGTATAGTACGAGTATCTTCACTTGTGAAAATATCATCTAGGAATGAGATTTTTTTGATTATTTAAGTATAGTACGAGTATCTTCACTTGTGCAAATATCATCTAGGAATGAAACTTTGATAGGAATGATTTTTTTTGATTATTTATAGTACGAGTATCTTCACTTGTGAAAATATCATCTAGGAATGAAATTTTGATTTTATTAGCGGATATTTTTTGATTATTTAATTATAGTACGAGTATCTTTACTTGTGAAAATATCATCTAGGAATGAATTTTTTTGATTATTTAAGTATAGTACGAGTATCTTCACTTGTGAAAATATCATCTAGGAATGAAATTTTGATAGGAATGAAATTTTTTTGATTATTTAAGTATAGTACAAGTATCTTCACTTGTGAAAATATCATCTAGGAATGAAATTTTGATGTTATTAGCGGATTTTTTTTGATTATTTAAGTATAGTACGAGTATCTTCACTTGTGAAAATATCATCTAGGAATGAAATTTTGATGTTATTAGCGGATTTTTTTTTGATTATTTAAGTATAGTACAGGTATCTTCAGTTGTGAAAATATTATCTAGGAATGAATTTTTTTGATTATTTAAGTATAATACGAGTATCTTCACTTGTGAAAATATTATCTAGGAATGAATTTTTTTGATTATTTAAGTATAATACGAGTATCTTCACTTGTGAAAATATAATCTAGGAATGAATTTTTATGATTATTTAAGTATAGTACGAGTATCTTCACTTGTGAAAATATCATCTAGGAATGAAATTTTGATAGGAATGAATTTTTTTTGATTATTTAAGTATAGTACGAGTATCTTCACTTGTGTAAATATCATCTAGGAATGAAATTTTGATGTTGTTGCGGGTTCTGATCACATCTCATGGCTGCAACACAGAATTACATGGTATAGTTTGGCTTTGCAAGATGTAAAGGCTGAAGAAGAGACAGAAATGAAATCGTTATCTGATTTGGATTTTGCTCTGGGGATGAATTACGTGTTTGCAGAAAGCTGGGCTCCTCAGTATGGGAATGCCATTTTGTCGAAATGGCTGATTAAAAGGTCAAAGGTTCAAAAATCATACGACGATCAAGATTTCAGGTATGACAAAATATATATTTTTCATGTTCTTATTTATACAAATAGTAAACTGATCTATCACTGTATATCGTTCAATGATCTGGTAGGAATGTGCTTAACGCCACTATTGATGTGCCGCGGACAGGTGAACTCAACTTCTATTGTACACAACTTGATCACCTTGATGAGAATTGGAGGATGAAACAAATTGATCCCATCGTTAAATCCAGCGATGAACCCCATGTTTTGGCTGGTGAATCAACAAATTGTGGATAAATATCTCATACACGAAGTTGCTTAAGTGAATCAACAATCCGTTGGTTTTAGATCATAAATTTTAACAATATTTTATATTTCTATATACTCCGCAGAAGCAGCTGGGTCATTATTTCCAGATCACCAGACGATCGTTAGAGTTCTTCATCAACCTTCTTAATCGGCAAATAGTAAAGATACAAGTATTGGTTGAAGTTTTATCCTTTATATTCTGCCACATTTAACTTTAAAAGAAAAAGCCCTTTTTCACCCGCTTATTAATTTGAGTATGGCATGAACTATGCAACGTATAATCTGATTGGTTGTTCTTTTGCAGAGTTTTGATTGCATACGAGAGTGAACTGATTATTCTCTGGGATCTTCTTGAAGCTCAAGTGGTTGTCGTGAGAGGTGATAAGGTTCTCGAATTGAAGGATGGAGTTTTTGATTCACCGGGTCAAGATAGGCAACTTTCTGATGGTACATTTGGGCATAATTTGGAAGACAAAGAGATAACTGCTCTTTGTTGGGCATCAACTAATGGGACCATTCTTGATGTTGGATACTTGGATGCAAATTTTTGGATGATAAATGGTCTCCCAAATTTAAATGGTC
This sequence comes from Chrysanthemum makinoi, assembly GCA_910596185.1. Classification (NCBI taxonomy): domain Eukaryota; kingdom Viridiplantae; phylum Streptophyta; class Magnoliopsida; order Asterales; family Asteraceae; genus Chrysanthemum; species Chrysanthemum makinoi. The sequence continues at coordinate 192,019,101 of OU343223.1, forward strand.
AGAACTTTACCCTGCAAATTTTTGGATGATAAATGGTCAGAACTTTACCCTCAGATCTAGCTTAAATCAAACCTTTTGCATTTATGTAACAAGTTGTAAACATGAAAGTTATGGGATAATGTAGATTAAAAAAGGCGGGGTCAGTTGGGAGGTTTATTGTCTATTGATATGTCATAATAAAGTTGGTCAACGACCATGATGTCACATTATGGGTCTTTAAAAATTGCTCGTGTGGTTAACTAGGAGAGTGATTAGAGTCGGTATGCAATCGAATCAGCAAGGTCAATAAGTCAGCAGGTTAGCGGGTCAGAAGTTTAGGGTGGAGGTGGTGTGTTTTTTCAATATTGCACTGGTTTCGCCATAGATGCAAAATGTTATTTTGGTTGCTCAGGAGCATATTACAACTGTTATCTTGTTTAGGATCTGAATTGGCTCGTAACTTACATTATTATACATATTGTATGTAAAAGCTTTTCCATACTCTTCCTTATAACATATGTTGCATCTTTAGACATTAATTGTAAATGAACTATGATTTATGTTTCCACTATCATAGGGGTTGATTGATATCTGGGATGTTAACAGTGGTCTTGCCCAACTTGACAAGTACTTCCATAGTAATGATAATCATGTCATACCTCGTGTATTGTTAGGAGTAGGTATTGTAAACCGTATTTGTTGTGACATTTTAATAAAAAAATTGTTGTTTTCATGCCTTTGCACTCCTTGCTGATTATCTGGGTAAATAAGATTCTTATGTTAAATCGGTGCCATAAATTGTCTTGGCACTCAGAATGAACATGTTTAGCACATTATTTCTCTATAACTATTAATTTCCTTTTTCTTTTACATTCGTCTGACTCGTACGTTTAAATCATCTTTCAGATCCGGGACAAACTGGATCTGATTCTTGGAGATCCAAAAGCACCGCTAGATGTTATTGTCTTCACAACGATTTCCCTAGGTTTGGTATATGTTGGTTCCTGTAACGAGGAGATTGCACAGGAAATTATTTTTGCAATCATGGACTGATGTGAGTTAGACTTGGGGGAGCCACTCACCCAACAACTGCCTCTTGGTTTGGGTCTGTACCATGGAAATCAGGTAAAGGGAAAATGCATATGGTTTCTAATTCTTTTAGCATTCAAACTAATTTTATATGCAATCATTAGAATAAAGGATTTTTTTAGTATCTATTGTAGACTTGTTTTGAAATTGTTTCTAAATAACAGGATAGCGTAGAGGCTACTGCTAAGGTTTCCAAGACATTCAATGAAAAGATCAGAAAGTACTGTGATATTTGTGCCTATGCTGGAATAGGAAACGTTTTAAAGGCAATTTAATCACAAGGTAAGGTGGCAGTTTTGACCCATTTACCTATGGATGGGTTAATCTCAGTTCTCATATGGGTCAAATAAAAAGGATGCTTGGAATTTTCTTTAAGAGCATTTGTTTGGGAAAACATCGTGAAGGCACGAGCAACCCAAAAAATTTGTTTATAGTAAATACAGGAGGGTATAGATGCATTCTTCAGTTAGTAAACCATCTATTTAAGATGCATCGCTGTTAATTTTAAAATTATTTAAATTTTTGTATTTGTATTGCAATATGGAATGTGTTTGGCTTGTGTAACAAACTTCTGAAAGAACAATGGATGCACATGATGTTGTTGATAATTACTATTTGAATTTGTTGGGTTGCAAAAGCAGCAATATTCTTTGTGAATGCTCTCGGAAACAACATGGTGTATCTATAGGATGTTGTTGATAGTAATAATCATAAGTTGTGCCAGTAGAAAAAAGTTTATACACACGCGAAGAAAAAAGTATATACTCATGTGTAAAAAGCAACCCATTTAAATATAAAATGGGTTAAAATTGCAACATCATACACTCATATGAGTACTTTGATATTGTATAACAGGTCTTTCAACATCAGCTAGCTACCTGAAGGTAAGAGTTGAATACCATGATCAGTAAGAGGAGTTGAATACCATGATATAAGCTTCAATTCTTTGATATAGGAACCACGAATAATATATAAAGATGGCTAACAATGATAATCATAATAAGAACAATTCTATCAAAAATTAAATAAATCAGACTTTTGTTAACAGTTTATTTTGGTCCTTAATGAAGGATTTGAAAACATAAATACAAGTGTCAGAACTAAAAAGGGTGCTTGTGTAGGAAAACTTTTCTTTATGATATGCCAAGAATTATTCTGTATTTAGACTAATCAACGGCCTCTTTTCCCTTGGATGATTAGATAGTATCGATATGTTTTGCAGGCAATAGAGGGGTTCGGGGTGTCACAAGTGGTGGATTATGATGACCCAAATTTCAAAAGAGGGGAGTTTGTAGTAGGGCTTACGAATTGGGAAGAATACACTTTAATTCACAAAATGGGTCAGTTGAGGAAAATTCAGCAAGATAATGCGATCCCTCTCTCTTACCATGTTGGCCTTCTTGGTATATGCCATCGCATTGAGATCCTCTTATGTTCCATTTGAACATGAGAGGTAATGTTAGTTAGTTTTTTCTCCACAATGATTAATTAATAAAAAAATGGTCCCACAATGACTAATTTATTTATTTTTCTTCACTCACATAAACTTCAACATTACCTCTCATGTTCAAATGGAACATGAGAGGATCTCAATCCTATGTCATCTCGCTTCATACATCTATTTTAGTAAAATGCATATTATTTGTTAGACTTGGAATATGGGTGTGTCTCACGGCTTGGGTAACGGGTCCAATGGTCAAAAAAACAATACAAATATAAGGGTTAGAGATACATTGTGGGCGACTTTCAAACTGTTTGACCCGTTTCAATTTTTGTTAGTTTCGTTTTAGTAGTTTTGCTCCTATGCCCCGTTAGAGATTAAACATAATCCAGACTTAAGTCTTACTGCTCTTTCTTTCATCAAAATGTTCTCCTGCATTCTCACTATAATTGTATACAACATTAGAACATAATATCTGAAATATATAATGCAGGCATGCCAGGATTTACAGCTTATGCTGGTTTTTACGAGGTTTGCGCTCCTCAGAAAGGAGAAAACGTTTATGTATCTGCAACTTCTGGAGCAGTAGGACAGCTAGTTGGTCAGCTTGCTAAGTTACACGGATGCTATGGCAAGGTATTAGTCTTTTAACTTGGTTATGCATTACCACTGGTAAATAAAACTAGAATGCGGCACACGTGAAAATATATCATATGTCACCGTAAAAAAATAAATCGGTTATGCATTTCAGCATTTGCACAACTTGAACACTCTTCGGTAACAGCTTGACAGCTTCCTGACTTTTTACCAAAATTCTTCATAAATGATATATAGTGATTTTTTCTTACTGTCATACACAGTATACTCAGAACATAATTATTCAGCTTCGCAAGCGTCACAGTGTGGAAACTAGTTAATATTTAATTTAGCAAAGGGTAGTTTGGTCATTTACTGTTATGTTACCCAGGTACTTCCCTCAAGGATCGATATATATTTTGATAACGTGGGTGGTGCGATGCTTGATGCAGCACTCTGGAATATGAGGGTCCAAAGTCGTGTAGCTGTGTGTGGGATGGTTTCTCAGAATAGTCGAACCAGTGTTCACAGTTTTAAGAACATGTTCAGTCTCATATCAAAGCGTGTAACAATAAAGGGGTTCCTTCAGAGTGATTTTACACATCTATATCCCCGATTTTTGGGAGAAATTAAAAGTAACTACAAGCAAGGAAAGATTGTTTATTTAGAAAACATGAAAGATGGTCTTGAAAATGCTCCAGCTGCCTTTGTTGGGCTATTTTCCGGGAAGAATGTTGGTAAACAAGTGATTCGTGTGGCAAGCGAGTAGATTTGATATCTTTGCTTGTCATTTTATAACAATGTGGTGAGATTTGTTCTTGTTTCTAAGTTTCTAACTCACTTAGCAATTTGACTTAAACCTTTGTATAATCAGTATCTGAATAAAGAAGTTAAAGTTGAAGCGGGTGAATAAGCAAAACACTTGTAACATTCGACACTTGATGGCACTTCTATGCAAATGATTTCTAAACAGGACCTAGCTGTAAAACAAACATTACTTTATACTGAGAACTCAACAAGCAAGCCTATTGGACCCCTAACAAATTTGTATGCAAGCTATATCATCAATGACAAAATCCGCAAGTTCAGCCATGTCACCAGTGACCAAATTTCTAATTTACCTAAGAACCAATTTTGTTGCAACTCATGAAAATAACTAAATGTACATAAACCCAAAGACCCCTGAAATCATGAGTCATATTCGCAGTTTTAAAGCTATCAGAAGGAAAAAAAAAGCAACATCCATTGGCATCTGAAAATCACAATAATTTTCCATATTTCCAAATTGAATCGTGTCACGGTTTTGTGGTTCCCTTCCAACACATTTTATATGAAGAATTATTGTGATTTTTACTGCAGTGAATTCGGCTACTTTGTTAGAGATATTGGTATCCCATTGTTGAGAGCGTGATAATGGTTGGGCGGAGGTGTCAGAATAAAGGATTCTATCATCTTCCTCAGCTTCATAATCTGCCACCACATGGTAATGCAGAAGCCTGGACATACATCAAGGATAAATATGAATATAATGTGGACAAATATATCATCAATTGCAATCTTCTTAATATATGTCATATTGCAGCTCGAGGCAGAATTTCGAATTGTTTGGTTGTTTACTAGTTTACGCATTCTGTTGGGGTTTGGGTTCTGCTTTTTCCTACCGAGTCACCCAAGTAAATAAGGTAGCTAAAAGGAGACGGGTAAATGTTGCCCAACGTGTATTTTTAACACATACAGCCTACTAAATCAATTTACCAAAAAAAAGTTGATTACATACGCTTTATAATCACATTTAACATATATTTATATGAAAAATGGGGCAAAATATCTCGGGAAACTAACCCCACTCCAAATAGGATTGAGATCAAATAATAACCCATTTTGACCCAAACCCTATTTGGAACTGTTACTCTAACCATCCAGCCCCTCTATATTGACAACTCCACTTGTATATCCATTCTATAAGCTATAGCATTACTAAGGACGAGTTCTACAAAAACCCAAGCGCTATACAAAAACCCACTGTGCTTTCCATATAACAAAATTGTGTACAGCACGACAGGCTCTTGAAAGCTAATCAAAAGTAACAAATAGACAGCAAGTGAATGTTATGACATTTTCATTGCAATAAGATGCAACAAAAAGTACAGTGGCGACCCAAGAGAAAATTAACGTGGTTCCCTTATTTAGTTGGGACAGTAAAATCGACAGATTAACGAGCCAACTACCAAATGAGTTAAGTTGGGTCGTTTACGTTCACTATAAGATAACAAGAAAAATCTTGGTAGGTCGTATGGAATCCGTTGAAATATTGCATGCATGTACAATTGCAGTTAACTTTTTATTAAACAAGTATAACTAGATCAAAATGTCTATCAACATTGGGCAAGAAGAATCCATGTTAATAATAATAAACGTAACAGTCACAATATAATATAAGCTAGCTAGATCAAACATAAATATACGAGTAATTAATTAACCTTTGACAAGCATCTTCTAAGGAAGAAAAAGGTTGTTTAAAATCAGGATGACAAACATGCCAAGCATCCTCACATGCCGCCATCTGCATTTTTGTCGACTGATTATCGGGTGGTCGTAAATGGAGGAATTAATATTGTTGTTGCTAGGAAAAGTTCTAAATGATTGTTGTTGTTGTTGTTGTTGTTGTTGTTGGATTTGTTGCAACAAATGGAATTGATGATGTTGATGATGAATAGGAAATGCCTTTGCTTTATCCATTATTTACTAATTGTCTTTGATGATTTCTGCCGATTCTTCAGATCACATTTCCTATCAATTCGCTAACCTCCTTTCTTAGCTTTACTCACTAGTTAAACTTTTATCGAATAACTAGGCATAATAATATAATATTATTTTTACCTTTGAACATGAAGTTGATAACAAAAAGTAAAATTTATCGTTCTTCGTAAAGACAAGCTAGTCCCTTTGCAGGTAAGCTCATCAAGTTCCTGCTCTTTGGCCCCAATTATGAGTAGTTCATACTCGTTTCTTATACCTCCTCTCCTGAGTTGCTCGCCTGAGCTGATATATAGCGCCTGAGCAGTAGTCCAACAATCATTATAAAAATCGACAATATCACCTCTAAGATATTGCCCATGTGCCATGGGGCTGAAAATAAATCGACAAATAGCAACCAACAAAAATTGGTTGTAATTTGCAAACTTACTTAGGAATCACACATACCACTATATCAGATCCCTTTACCTCATTCTAGCTAGTCCAGTCCCTGAAAGAAGAGAACATATAAATCAGCCAACATTTACTTCAAAATGTATTCATATGTATTGTAAATGCTGTCATCAGTGCTTACCTTCTCGTGCAACAGTTTCCCCATGCAGTCTAAGACACGTCACACGAGCTTGAGTCACCCGCTGAAAGTACTGAAATGTTATAACAGTTTTCTTAGCTCCAGGCGCCTCTGCCTTCTCTATACATGACAATCAGTCTCAATATTAAATGAAAAAAAAATCTAGATATACTAATAGAGGTGTTAGGATGGGCAGGCCAGCAGATTATTGGGTTTGAACAGGTAACTTTTTAGTACGGGTTGCTCCACAGACTTTATTGTCCATTTTTTAAAATTATTAATGCGCTCGTTATGATAACACACACAATAATGTTCCAACAATAATCTTAAAAAAATTTCAACCACAACGGTTCAACTGATGTTTACTCTTTAAAAAAAAGATGACATAAATGGCACCTAGAATGAAAGCATTCACAAACGCGGTTCATATGGTATCATTCTCCTAAATGCTGCAGATTTTAGGTAACAACAGACACAAAAGAGACTAACAAACTAAACCCTTCATCGCCCTTTATTCATTTTCTCGAATCTCCCCAAGATATATCTGTTTACCGCTGCTGCAAGATCCTATGATACATTCAGCAGGGTAAAAGACGCACTCATTGACTAAACCAGTGTGACCAGGAAGCTTATAGAGTATGTTTCTATGAGTGGTATCCCAAATATAAGCCATCCCATCAGAACTTCTAGCGGTAGACTTGCTCCCATCAGGAGACCAACTACACTTGAGCAGGTTTTGTTCCACATTGTGCTGGTGTCCCTCCATCATCTTAGGGGTGTGTGTGTATTGTCTTCGCCTTTAACTAAGTTATCGACGACAAGTTACATGCTCAGTGCTTTTAGTGACATTTCCTGACATAAATGCTCAAAGAACCAGACTACTCACGCTGCCATAGGCTAACTGAGGGTTTTCCAACTGATTCATAGTGATTCTCAGCTTTTTCACTTTCTCCTCTTCTTCATTACGTCCACAAGAGAAATTTTCATCATTTGAATCCCAAAACACCTAGGGAAACATATAAGGTTTCCAGTAACATTATGATTCTCATTAATTGATGCAGAATAATGAAAAGAAACATAAGACGTATATGGCAGATGATTGTATTTGCAACATGCAAATAATCAGAAAACAGTTTTTCGCAAAACATATTAAGAAAGTGATTATCTGCGTTTTCTGATTTTTGAAGAAATCGAGTTATAAGTAAAGTTATTCACATGTGGAGGGCATTCGATATATTTTCTTCACATGTGAAGATTCAATGCAATTTACTTTCCTATTAATGTAGAATCAATTTAGTAGCTACTACTACACGAATTGACATATATGCAAATTTCTTCACATGTGAAGGGTATTAGATATAAAATCTTCACATGTAGAGGGTATTCAGTATATTTTTCTTCACATGTGAAGATTCAATACAATTTACTTTCCTAGTAATGTAGAATCAATTTAGTAGCTATTGCTACACGAATTGAGATATATGCAAATTTCTTTACATGTGGAGGGTATTCTATATAATTTCTTCACATGTGAAGATTTGATACAATTTATTATCCTAGTCAATGAATAAAATTCACAAGTTTCACAAAATTGGTGCAGGACTTTCGTTGAACAGTTGATGCATATAGTTACAAGAAGCATAATATTTTCATTAGTGGTTGAAGAACTTGCTCTCTCACTTTCAATTAACCAAACATTCGTACAAAAAAATAAAAATATACAGTATAATTTTTGACCTCATAATCTCTATATTGCAATAGTTGACTACATCTTAAACTGGATCTGATGAACAACTCTAAGGAATGATTGAGCAGCGACGAACCACCATCAACGACAACTATATTCACATGTGAAGAAAAACTATACATTTTATCAAACACCTAATGTGCATTGATAGACCAACATCAAAGACACATTCATCTAGATCTATATATTCATTTTCATCATCAGTTTGTACAATATCAACTAAATTATTCACTAACATAACTAATTACAAAAATTATATAACACAAAAAAGAATTTTTTCTATAATCATTAAATAAAAAAAAAACAATATGAGTAAAAAACTTAATCCATACTTACACGATACCTCAATTTAATATAGTCGTTGATTCAACTCAATTCAAAGAATATGTAGTTATAACGATTAATTACGATGGTGGGCGGTGATAAGCGATGATGTTGCTGATGTTGATGATGATGATGATGATTATCGGTGGAGGATGGTGGATGGCGGTGATCGTGATAATTGAAGTGGTGAACGCGGTGGTGAACGGGGATGAACACTCTCGATGGTTTACCGTTAGAATTTTTGAGAGAGCAATTGTCAGGTTTTACACTTAAAAGTGAGATGTGTGTGTTTTTTTCCTTTTGTAGTAGCGTAAAAGAAAAAGGATGAAATGCCTTTGTATTTTTAGTTAAGTATTAGGATTAATCTTAGCCATTAGATTAAAAAAAGGAGGAATTAGATGGAAGTCTAGGATTTCTTCTCGCGTTCTCATCAAAATTGGGTTTCTCACATGAATGCACCCCTATATATATATATATATATATAATTATATGAAACTGTCACTCGTTATCGACATACTTTGATAATAAATAAACTAAAACACTTGATAACATTGTTATTTTAATAAATCAACAACGGGGAACATTTCACTTATGCGTAAGTGTGAACTTTTGATAAATATCAAACTAAGTCGATGTAGCGCGTATTTTGAACTTAAAACAATAAGCACTACCCACACACACTATAACGCTCTATTGAATTGTATAATTAAATGCTCTATTGAATAAGTATATTCAATGCTCTATCATTTTGGTCGCGAACCAAAGGTTTATCATATTCTGAGACTTGCCATCTTGTTCTTAGGTTTCAGATTGAAGCCTCCACTACATCGTACTTGATCACATTGTGCTTGTTCATTTCCACTAAGGTGAGGTCATCGCCTCGCTTTTACTTTTATTTACAAACCTCGAGAGGGAGATACATGCTCTAAAATAGAACACAAGGTTTTGCAAATTGTTCGCTACTTGATTATTGAAATTGCCTAAGTATTTAGCCGAAAAACCCCTGCATCATGAACCATTAGTCACTTGCGAGTGAACGCAGATATCGTGAATAGTACTATGCGGAGTAACGACCCCGTCTTGGTTATAGGAAATAACCGGGGCGCACCATATTTGAATTGCATTATGTAATTGGCTATAACCTCCTTTGGGGCAAACTATTACGTACACCAGTAATTCGGTGTATGCAGTTGAGTATTGGTTGCATGAGCTTAGCGCATAATAATCTGTGATTTTATTTATGATAAATTGTTAGTTTACAATTATCATGTTCATGTTCTTGTGTTCAACTTTATTATAAACCTATGGATTTCACTCAACATTTTTGTTGACCTTTTTAAGCATGTTATCTCAGGAAATCATTGAAGATCATGTTCATGGCACGGAGCGGGCATAGCAAGACCTTTATTTGTGGTGTAAAACATAATGTTATCACTTCTTACAAACTCATGATCAGTATTTTGGTGTAACATCTAAAACAATTTGGGAATATTTTGTAACAAACTATGAGTTTTCATTGAATGATAACCACTTTTCTTAAAACGTCTCTTTTGAGTCGTTTTCTATGATTATTGACTGTGATCCCCATCCAAGTAACACCCCGATTAGTCTTCCGCGGTCATGATCATCTTTGGGGGTGTTACAGATTGGCATCAGAGCCAAGGTTATAGAGAACCAAAGAGTTTTTTCTAAAAACATTTGGACTATAACTGCACTTTTGAAACGGGACTATTTTAAACCACTACCCTATGCCCTTCATGACCGCTCTATGCATTAGGATTAATGCGTCACTAGATCATAAGTAAATTGCATTCATTTTAGTTAGGCATGGAGATTTTCTTGGCAAATTGTGCACGAATAACTAAAATCTTGTTGATCATATTACTTTGGCATTTTACTTACGTTACAATTTTTATGGGTTGTTACAGTACCATGTATGCCTCTCACCTTGTCATCCTATTATCGGATTCTGAAATGGAAGACGTGATGTCCTCTACTGTACCTATGCCTGTAAGCCCTGTCCCATCCTTGCCAGTTACTGCTTCGGGTGAGACCGAACCCTTTGAAGAGGGAGATGTCGCACCGACCCCTGTTATCCCGGTCATGCCTGCTCAATCTGGAGAGCACTCAGCTTTTGCTCCTATGACATATGATCAGTACATGCAGTCGAAGCAATGGTTACCCGCAACAGATGTTGCAGCGGATGATGGAACATCCGGATCCTCAAAGAGTACTGGTTCTGCTTCATTGGTCACTCTTTCATCATCACCATTACCAATCCGTATTCGTCGACGAAGAGTCAAAGTTCTTAAGCCGTATGAGTCTGAGCCGTTTGGTGTACCCTACTGACTTCATCCCAAAGGTCCATCTTTAAGCATACTGCTAGAAAGTATGTGCGAGCTCTTACTATGCCTCCTGTATCACCAGCAAATATCCCTTCATCATCAGCCCAGCCCCTACCAGCTACACTATCCACATCACCTATGGCTACCCCACCACTGCCGCCACCCACTGTGTTCTTCCATCAGACCACCACAGTTCTTACATCATCACCACTTTTGGCTTCATCACCTTTGGACACTCACGGTGAGCCTCCATTGCCACTCAGTGTGAGGGAGTGTTTTCTCCCGGAGTCATCTAATCCATACGTGCAGACCATGTACATTGACATTTAGCCAGGACCTAGGAAGAAGGTTGACGCCAGACGTTGGTCGTTTCTGTTGCCACTTATTCGCCGTTGGAGATCCGAGGAAGGGACTCCGATTACTGTTAAGCTTGGGGGAAGCTCGATGACCACACCAGCTAGAGTCCTACCTGTGATAGGAGAGCAATTGCATCACTCCATTCCTCTTTTGGCAGCCACACTTGTTAGACACGAGGATTAGCTGAGCGAGATCATGGCACACGTCAATGAGATAACACTGGTTAGGATCGAGAGTTTGGAAGAAGAGGTTGAAAACCTCGTGGTCGGTCAATACTCTTTTGACATCGTGTTTGATATGATGAGCGCCCAGATAGCTGAGGCGAGAGAGGCCGTCACTGACTTGACCCGTAGACTTGAGACCGCCAGCCAGGATGCTAGTATTCTGAGAGAGACCGAGGCAGGTCGAGAGAGGGTTTTGCATCACGAGCTTGCATCTGTTCATGCCCATACCGCCATCTTGGAGCAGATATTAGACGAGCTCCAAGCTAGAGACAGAGCTCGAAAGCAGCAGTTCCAGGATTTATCAGCCTTGGTTGGAGAGTTACGCCGTCGTCAGGAGGACACATCAGGTGACGCATAGATCATGGTCATCCTTATTGTAGCTTTGTATTATAAAGCCCACCATATGTGTGGCATTAGTACGAGGGCTTGTATCTTTTGGTTGTCAAACTTTGGAACAAGAATATTAATGTTGTAACATTTGGTTGTGAACTTATGCTATGTATTGATGTTTATCTATGTTATTGTGATTATATCCTTATATTCTTATGTGTTGTGATTTATCATTCATCGGTTATATGAACCGAGCCGACCATTATGTTCTTATATATGTTATGATTTTGTTGCGACAAATAATGATTGACTTATTCCTGCTTATAACGATACTATTTCATTGATTTAAAGTGGTGATCTCGACTATTATGATACTTATAATATGTAATCACTTGTATTATTATCGATGATTCTAAATTCTGGTATTTATCTCTTGGTAATTTTAGAAAAATGGTCAAGAAGAAAGCTACCTCATCCACCATTACTCCAACACGAAAGATAGTCGCTGACAGTGTTAGCGCTGCCATTGCCAAACATGCTGCTGAAGCTGCTAGAACTAAAGCCGCACACATCGTTGAAGCTGAACCTGTTGCCCAAGCGGCACGTGAAGCCGAAGCTGCTGCAAGAGAAGCTGATGTGGAAAACTAGAAGGGGGAGGTTGAATAGTTTTACTGATCAAAACTTCGTTTTAAAATATTTAGATCGATTTATGTCAATCTATTGAATGTGTGTGTTGGATGTTGATAGATAAGCATATAAATAAACAATGCAAAGATAAACAGTTAGAAGTACAAAACCACGACACAAGTATTTATAGTGGTTCGGCTACAAGGAAACCTTCCTTGCCCTTCTTCACTCCCCGAGTCACCTACTCGAGAGTTCGTTATCACTACACAACACATGCTCCTTGTGGCGGAGAAGCCTTCACAACGTCGTCTACTCTTTATCCGGTACAAGGCTAGACACCGGGTTCTTCCACGTGGTAGAACCAAACCTATCACAACATCGCCTACACTTTTACCAGTACAAGGCTAGATACCGAGTTCCATTACAAAGGAGGAACTACTACCCAACACTACACAACACCTATCCCAAAGGAGACCCAATCCTTATTACAACATCATCAAAGATATCAATATCCTTGGACACAACCTATCTATATTTGTACATCGATGCACCATATCGATTGTACACCCTTGGAAACTTTCACTAATGCCCTAGACATGATCTTTTGACACCTTTCACTAATGCCTTTGATACGCATACAACGCGCGTTCAGGGTAAAAGGAACTTCCTTTTCGTCGAGCAAGTTTTTCAACACCCTAGGCAGTGAACCTAATCGTTGTAGTGTAGTATTAGGGTAAGCCTCGGGAATTGATATCGTTCTCTAGGGGAATATGAATGCTAGTGAGAAATTACTACGCTAAGGTTGAGGTTGAGGACGATTATTTTTTTTATCTTTTTTTATATTTTTTAGAAAATGGAAATGTACGAATCTCGGGGTATTGGATTTGGGGGGTTGGTATTTCTACCGATTACTTTACTTATCTAATTTAACTAAGCTAAGGTGAGTGTAGTCTATGTCTATTGTTTTGTGCTCTTATGATGATTAAAAATGTGTTTACTTAGATGTTATTACTCCCTAGTTATCTCCTATTGATGATTGAATTGTCACGTCCTTATTTTTAACGCGTTGTGTTTTCTAAGGTCGTAGGGTATGCGTTTATCCCTAACTCTTTGAAGCTACCTAAGGTTAATGACTACGAAATCTCTAGGATTCATAAACTTAACACTAAGGTTATCTTTGGATATTTAGCCTACAATTCCACTAGTAACTATAAGCTAAGGTTCAACAAAGACTAATAAAGCATTAATAGCACAACGGATGACCTATCGCAATACTAGGTCAATCACAATTAAGATAAGAGACAAAAAATCAATATTCAATACCTAGGTTTCATATATCTAAGCAAACACACAAGTAAATTAGTCGGACATGAAGAACATGCAAGCATACACACAAACAATTGAAGACATGATTGAATTAATGAAGTAAAACACTTATCTTGTTGTAAAATAGGGTATGGAACCCTCAGATACTGCCAAAGACAACCTTGGTTCGGTTTAGGTTTTTACTCCCCAAAACTACCGCCATAAAAACTAAAAAATTCGGATTCTATATATAGTGTTACAATATGCGACGGCGTCACTCTTTAATTGTGACGCTGTCAGGTCGCCGCCATTAGGGTTTCGTCTTGGCCACGTCAACTCTGTGACGGTGTCACCTTATGCTCGTGACGCCGTTGGCTTCAACCTCTGACGCCGTCGGGATCCAAATCTAGGCCGTCTGAGTTGCGACGCCCTACTCTTTTAAACCTGATGCCGTCACTTGTAAAATAGCAATTTGCTCTCTGAGTCGTCTCAAGATGTGTCACGACGGCGTCGCAATTAAGCCATGACGCCGTCTCCTTCAATTCCAGCAGCTCGAGTGTCTCGATTCTTGGCTTTGGCCATTTTCTTCATATATTCGCGCCTTTTTGTCCGAATGAGTGTCATTCCAGCAATTTGCCTTCAAGAGACCTAAAAAGTGAAAAGGAACGAAATTAAGTAGTAACGGATACAAAAGTGATCAATTAAGGGCTTAAATGACCCCTCAAAAGTGTACCTTTTAAATCCTTATCAAATATCCCTACAATTGGTATTTGCTTGTCCTCAAGAAAATGTGCTTTTAGCCAATTAATTTATAAGTTAGGGTTCATGAAGCATTAGTTTAGTACGATTCACAACACATATAAACCCTGCAAAATTCATAACAAGCACGAAATTTACATACTAGCACCTCACAAGTGGTGTTTGGATACTCTCATCTCTCGGGCGTATATGAAATATATCAAGTTGGAGATGGAAGATAAACACTCAATAACCGGTCCTAGTATATAGATTACCATAGGCTTGAGACTAGATCAAACCTCCATCGCTTTGGCGTAAGAACCTAGGAAAAACTATCCAAGAGGTATTTTAAAGGGTTGTATCGTTAGGCTCACGGTAGGGAAACAAAGGGTTTGGTGGGATAGGCGATTTAGTGGTGGCAAGTCAAAAATCTTTATGTTACAAGCATGAGGAGAATGGCGTTGCTAAGCCAAGACTCGACACTCTAAACTCTAAAAAAACAAACATAAATTTAAAGATAGATGTAGAATAGTAGCCTTTTTTTTTTTTTTTTTTTTTTTTTTTTTTAACACGTTATTTTTACTCTACCATCCTCTATGATAACATCAAAATAATAGGGATTTATAGGCACATCCCTACACTTGAGTTTTTATTACTCTAACACTAATTTGACCCGAATTGAAAAGATCAAAACACTTGGAGTACATTATTTCGTAAATAATGGGAATTTGAATTTAACGTTCCCTTCCCGTCATTTCATAAAATTTAACTTTTCCCATGAGTCTCAATCGTCCCAAAACTGTGTACAAAGGATATGACTCGACTTAGCAACTTATGTAAGCAACTAGATAATTGAACTAAGGGTTTAGTATGATAACAATAATGCACTAAAAGTGAGTGCATACAAGGTAGGCAAAGGCGATTTGGGTGTACATTTGGGGGTGGATTGTAAACAATGCTCTTCGTTGATATTCCAGAAAACCAAAACATCACGAGAACCGCGAAAAGGATAGGCTCCGAGGGGTTAACTGGGGGTATCGTGTATTAAAGATGAGTACAACGCAAGGGTGTGGGGGAATTACTCAACCGATGTGGAAGAAGTAATTATATTACGGGTATCAAACAAGGGTTATCCTAATGCCTCTTATCATTTAGTTATTCCTAACTACACAAGTGTAGTCTCACTAGCAATCTCAGAATGCATCACAAAACAAGTTCTAGAATCTATTAAAGTACCGGTACACACACTCGAAGCATTAAAGTGGAATGCTTTAATTCCTACAATCTACGGGCGATCCTCACATTTTGGGTGAAATTTAAGTGGTAAAGAATTTTTGTGCTAGTCATATAACTTCCTATCCATGAGACGCTTTATTAAGACTAATGGCCCACTCCTACATGTCGTGAAAAATTTTAAATTTAGTGCCAAAATTACCCTAACCGATATTTCTCATGGTTTATTACTCAAATGAAATTGGACAAGGCAAATAGTCAAGGATAAGCATAGTTTCAAAGTTCCCGTTTTATTTTACCTCACTACACTTAAACTGAACATTGTCCCCAATGTTCCCCGAAAGTATCAAAGTTATGATAATGGAAGGTAATTAAAAACGAAAGAAACTAGTACTCCCCCGATTAGCTCGGTAGGATCCGTGTGAAGTAGTGGTTAAATTTTCTTCCAAGAAGAGTGTTTGCGTGAAAAGCTCCTTCCAATCTTATGTATCTTCTTCTTGATAAATTAAACCTG
Organism: Chrysanthemum makinoi; assembly: GCA_910596185.1. Taxonomy (NCBI): domain Eukaryota; kingdom Viridiplantae; phylum Streptophyta; class Magnoliopsida; order Asterales; family Asteraceae; genus Chrysanthemum; species Chrysanthemum makinoi. The sequence continues at coordinate 192,035,258 of OU343223.1, forward strand.
CACACTTGAAGAAAACAAACGAAACCTTCGCGTAAAATCGGCGGTAACAATATATGTATGACAGAAACTGGTCTGCGATTTTCTGGAAAAAATTCTGGAAAATTTTTATCTTTAGAATCTGGAAAAATTTTCTGCAAAACATCCATTATGACTCGATACAAGCATTTGACTCGAACAAACACACATGTATATCTTTTAAATAATCGTAATTCTCATGTTCACGTTCTTTTTGAAAACGTGTGTAATCCTCCCTACACTTATCCCTTATGTAAAATACATTTATATGTAATTAAGACGAGGTTAAAGACAAAATAAAGCACTTTTACAAATTTAAACATGAAAATAAACAATCAATAAAAGATATACGACACACAAACAAGCAAACAATCCATCCACACAAGTTAAATCACACCACATGCAAATATACATACAGATCAAATTGTTCAAAGTTCACCACAAAGTTAAGATAGCCTAGATTATTACATGCCCAAATAAAATTGCTTCAACAACCAACCATTCCTAACCATAAACAATCCATAAACAAATACATGAGTCACTGGGGAGGGGGTCCATAACGGTAGTCATAACCAGGAGGGAGATGGCCCAGATATCCATAAGGCGGGTAATCCTCCTCCCGCCCGGGAAATGGATCAATCTGCAGGTGTGGGTCCAGCTAGCCCTCTGATCTTGCTGCGCCATCCACGTGTCCATACGGTGAATCCACGCTCCCTGGTGGGCCTGCCAATCTCCACTGGACATGTGACTGTAGGCGTCAACGGAGCCTCCTGCTCCATCCCCCTGCTGGTATGCTGGCATCAGCGGCTAGCCATCATGGTCATCATCACCAACCTGAATGTCGGGCTGAACACGGAACCATGCGTAACCCCTACCATAATCCATGATGACATCCATCGCTTTTAGGGACTTAGCTCTGACGACCCTTGGTGCTGCCACTACATTGAGGTACATGGGTACCTCCCTGGCCAGGATGCCAAAGGACTGAGCCAACCGGGTGACAAGCATACCACCATATACCCTATCCTCAATCCTCATACCACTAGCAGTCCTTAAGTAATCGAAAACCAGAATGGCATGTTACAGTGCACACCCTCAGCCAACATGCAGTAGAGATAGAATAGATCTGGTAGAGTGACACGTTGACTCGTGCCCTGGCGCCCCGTTATAGTGAAAGTGAGGCAATGGTGCATGAGCCTATTCCGCGGATCCCAGATCTGTGAGGCGAGGGTACTCCCAGTGACATACTCCCCGTTGGCTATTATGTTCAAAAACTGAATTCCCAACATGTCGTCCCTATGGGTAATCCCAGCTGCCAAGTTAGCCCTAAAAACATTGCTCTCAGCATCCCTTGTAGCATACAGTCCCACTCTCCTTCCAAACTTAAGATCAACATAGTCCTCCATTCTCCCCCCAACCTAAATCGAACCCCCTGAAACTCAATGTTATCCCGACATGGATTAATATCCATCAAATAAGACGTGTGAAATTCACGCACCAGCTCTCCATACACGGGCTCACGCATCCTAAACAACCTTTCCCAATGGGGATCAGTGAACTTATCCCTCCTAAAACTATTCCAAAATTCCCTAGCCAGATCATACTCCTCAAGAAATCCCCACTCCACAACGGCCCCTGAATCAATGGTTTGATGAAGCAATTCATTGTAACGGGTTTGGCAATCTTCCTCAACAAATACTCCCCACTCAGCAATTGTATCAGCCATGTTCTCCTGGGTACCAGAAGACTGTCCCCTAGTTCTCTTCGTTCTTCTGCTCATCTGAAACAGGAAATCAAGTAGAAGGGGAACAAATGAGTAACATTTGAATTGTTAAGGATGACACCAGAAGGTTCTGAAGGCGTCGCAACATAAGCCTGACGCCGTCACACCGACAAAATTTTGAATCCGACATTTGCGAGGGAAAAATCCAGGTTTTTAAGCACACCCTTGACCTAAACACCCTTTTTTCAGCAACAATGGTGCATTGGCTAGGTGGTTTTAGTTCCTAAGCCGTCAAGGCTTCTCGCAAAATTAACCCCATGTGATAACACTACTATTCGCCTAATCTTAAGCCTAATTAACAAGATTCATGGGCGACATTTAGCATAAATCAAATCAATTGGGGATTTTCGGATTGAAAGGGGAAATCAAAATTGAGCATGAAATCGAGCAATTGACTAGACAAAGATCAATGTATATTACTTACCTTGTGGAGATTGACGCAGCAAAATAGTGAATTTGATATGGAGAAAATGTAGTGGTGTGGTGTGGGGCGGATAGAATGTGTAGGGTAGAGAATGAAAGGGACGGTTGGTGTTTTTATCCGTATGATCTGGCTTAGTGACGGCGTCACTCTTTACGTGTGACGGAGTCACCTCCAAATTTTTGCAAAGGAAAATGGTTTTGTTAATCCGCCCGGATAAAAAATCTGATTACTATTTTTGATAAAGATTTTGGTTCTTATTTTAAGATTTATTTTGTCAATCTACCCACAATCTCCACGAAGGTAAGCAACGCATACGTCAAATTGCCTTTCAATTGTGATTCTAGAAATACCGAAGTATTGAGGATGAGGATTCTTTGATCCTGGTTTAAAACCGAAAGAACTTTTCCTAACATTTGGAAAGTCGGGAAGTGACACGTGCACCTTTCCAATAAATATTGTAACATATTGGATTTCACAAACACATTAAACCATAATCTAAATGGGGCATTCAAGTAAGTTTAGAGAGAGAGAGAGAGGGAAATATTCTAGTAAGAGAAAACTTATGGAAGGTTAGATTCCAAGTGAACATCCAACCCTCTACCTTGCTAGGTAGAGGGTATTTATAGGTTACAAACTAAACGACCTCCTGACGGCCTGTGGATCAGGTATACAGTGGGTAAAGACCCGTCCTTCCTCCACGGTGTAGCACTAAACTAAATAGCTAACTAAGTAACTAGTAAATAACGTAATGTCTACGAGCTAACTTATGCTAGATTATATTTGGGGTGACCGATACTTCACTATGGAATTTTCTAATTCCTAACAATCTCCCCCTAAGGGAGGTCACCCCATGTTTTACATTTTGAATCCTAGCATTCTATTTAATATTCAGTCTTGAGCTCGCAGACTTTTCTTCATCAAATTATTCAAACTATGTGCTTCTATGGTGATTTCATCATTGTTCAACTACGATGTATGTTTCGTGGAGGTTGTTGAGCTGATCCACCATGATGACCTTTTGAGCATTACTAGAGATCATCAGCCACTGCAAATCTCAGCAACACCCATTGTTGTGTTGCCAGCATATGATGTTGTGACATTTGGACCGACATGCTCACATTCGGGATCATGATTTCTTCTTATCAGAGTAGCGGAAGCTTTCGTTGATTCATGATATTGGCAGCAGCGTAGCAGAAGCATGGAGTGATAATATCAGAGTCATTGATGCACTAATCATGATTTCTTTAGATATGAATGTGTTGTGTGAGCATGTGGCTATGGATTGACCGCTTCATTTTGATCAGCTACAAACTTCGGGGTGTACCTGCATAAAATAGTTAGCAATAAAGTGCACGAAAGGGTCTTTGATCACTTTCGATGAATTGAGGTACACGGCCCACGGTTCCTCGCTGATCGATACAAGTACTTACTGTGATCGTATAATTCGAAGAATTTCCTTGACAGGGTTTCGCAGCTGCTCTAGCTCTTCTCAAACCGGAACGTCTCAAAGAAGACAACACGGAGTGAGTGAATCAGCGAAACGAGATTCACTGATTGATGAAAAGAGATTTGAAAAACAATCGTGTATTGCTCAATAGAAATTGTTTTGCAATACAACGAAGGTTTTAATGAAAATCAATTATCAATCAAAACACCTTTTATTTTGAGAAATAAGTACACAGTTGACGTGCTAAAGAAAAGAATTTTTAAGCACAACGACGGTTTTCAAAGGTATCCATCAATCCATAACCGAACCGATAGATTCAAACGATTGAATCTCTCCATTGTTTCTGTCCGGTTGTCACATGGTTGATCTATTGGATAGATCTCACATGCCACCTACCAGGAGCTTGTTTGATGTTGGCTCCAGAAGGCTTTCCATCTTCATCGTGAATATGAATGCATATCACTTAGATGTTTTGGCAATACCACAAGGATAATGCGTAGGACTCATAAGATATAGTCTCCCTTTCCACATTGTGTGAAACAGAGTGTCTTCATTGAAAGTGTCCTAAAGAGATTTATAAGATGATCTCGTGGCTCTAGACTCAATTGTGCATATTTGGTTCCTATCTCGGAGACTAGGGAGAGGGTCTCCTTCTTCAATATCAACAATCTCTAAGAGAAAGTCGATAGATTATGTGGTTCCCTGTGAGAATGAAACAAGTCCTTTTAAGAGGAACTTGAGTGGTTTGGAAAGTTGAAGTCAGATCGCGTCATGTGGGTCCATGAAGTCTTGTCTTCAATACCGATGTTACCTTGGTAACTACGAGTAGCATATGAATTGAACCCGGTTTCTGCCCTAAAGTTGAATAAATGGAGGGCTATTTCTTTTCACCCTTTTTCACATTCAATTCTTTTCATTCTTCAACCCCTTCAGTGCTTACCGAGACTTCATTACTAGAACCTTGTTGGGTTTGTTCCATGATTACTAGCTCGAGCCTCAGTCCGCGCACTCTTCCCATATCTCACTTTTCTCCTTTTTTTCATCATACCAAAGGACTTCTACACTATCTAGTGGATTGTCCCTGGGTAGATCCCTCCGGTTCTAGCGGATCATGGGACCTCAACCTAACCTTATCATCCTTATATCACCATACATAAAGTAAAGTTGGTCGGTCTTTTTGGTATCTTTCATCTTCCATTGGAACCAATTGAAAACCATTTGAAAAATCAATCAAGATACTTGTGATATAGAATCAAAGCATTTTGTATCTTAATTGATTTGATATTTTAGAAATGCTCCCCCTCAACATGTGCATATGATATTGAAATTGTTTGGCACATGGAGGCAAGAGTTCTTTGAAATAATTTCTTTGAAATAATTTCTTGATCACAATTTCCTTAGAAAAATCCATTTGAATTTCTTTGGTAAATTCTCCCCCTCAATATGTGCATAGGATATTTGAAATCATTTTATCACATAGAGGAAAGAGTTCTTTTTAAAGACATCCACGATCACAGACACCATTAAGAAAACCATTTGAAAACTCAATCAAGGTACTTTATATAAAAGCATGGAAAACCTTGTACCTTGAAGGTTTGAATTTGTTTAGAAATGCTCCCCCTTAATATGTGCTTCGAGATTCGAAGATAGTTTAGCGCATATTAGAGAGCAGTATGCACTTTGACACAAAAAAATGGTCATTTTTTATCATCTTTCATATTTATATCACATTTTCTCCCCCGATCAAAAATTTCAAATCCTTTGAGATTTTGGATCTCAAGTGATTTAAATATGTATGAGACAAAACATTTGTTGGAGAAAAATGTGTCCAATTTTATATGATCGAAGTGGACAACAACTGAAGTTCCTTTATAAAAACAAGGGAAACCACAGATACATAACCTAATCACTATTACATGCATTAAAGTTATTCATAGATTGTACACCACATATTACACATAAATAATATAACACGAAACTACTTCGAAAGATGTCTTCATTCAGTCCTTTGAAGTAGTTTGTAGTGACCGACACGAAGTCTTCCACCCACAAAGCTTTCAAGGTTGCGATAGATCATTCTAGTCTTCAATCTTCGATCGATTGCAGCAATGAATTCTTCACACCTCTTCACATCCTCATCGAGACACAGAATTTTGTTTTTGTTCCCCGACTTCATATCAATTTTGATTTCTTTCGCTCACGGAGTTTAATTCTTCTTCAACCATCTTAAGTGTACCATCACTGAATTTGTATAACTCACACAATCTCATTAACATCCTTGACCCGTATCATGGGTGAAGATGACGCTGCTCTGGGGTGTCAATCACTATATATTCGTGGCAAATTCATGTCCATTGGCCTCCCATTTTGGTCTTGTAAGATTGACTCGAGTCTGGTAACTTTCTATTCCTAATTGAAAGTCTCCAACTCTTAGTCGAATGACCAATCCTTTGATCGAGAGATTGATCAGTAGCGAGAGAGCCTTCTTCTCACGGCGGGGAAGATGATCAAGGTGTCCTTGGAGGTTCAGAAGATAGAAATCTTCAAAGTCATTTGGCATCAGATGTTTGAAATCGTTTTCTTCTATGATGTGCTCTTTCAAGTCGGCTCTTGAAGAATAATCTTCTTGTAATAATCATACCCGTAGATAGGGAAGATCTCTATACCAATAACACTAAGAATGCACAACCGGATCAAAAGCGCTCTGCGTCTCTTCTCGGCACTATGTCTTTCGATGTAGAATTCCTTCTTCTTGAACCACCAATGAGAGATCCCATATGAAGCGACAATGTCATATTGTTGCTCTTTGTCTGTCCAGAATTGATCTGGAACCATTTGTTCAAGACCTTGATCAGTGTAGGTAGCTGCTTTCATCTTTGAAATTGATAGAGCAGGTCTTCTTTTAGATGTACGACCACATAGATAGTCCAGATCATGGTTAAATAAAAATTCTGACTGGATAGACATGAATCCAGGTTCACCGCCGAGAGGAAGAGGGTTGTTTACATCAAACCTATTGATCTGCTACCTACTTGATCATTCAACATTCTATAGCATTCGTCCATTTGATATTGAAGTTGATTAGCATCCGAGTGGAAGACTTTAACTAATTCATATGCAGGACCTTCAAGATCTTTAGGGGTGATAGATTTAATTTGATTCTTCTCACAAAACCACTTTATAAAGCTTCCCATATCCCCTGTGATGTGAAGAAGAGAATCTTCTTCCAGAGCTTCATAGTTGGACATGATAGTTGAAGCCCAATTGTTTGCTAGATTTGTTGAATCAGATTCGGGAATGAACCATGAAGGCTCAGGAGTTTGAGGTTTATCTTGGATAAGCCAACTTTGAGTAACATCCTTTAAAAGTGTAGCTCTAGCCGTTTTGATTCGTCTTCCCTCAATATAAGCATCCAACCACTCTCCGTATTCTATAATGTTGGGGATGTGCTTGGTAGAAGCGTCATCATCTTTCGAGTCAGATTCTTGAGCAACAAAAGATTCTTCATTCATCATTTGCTCTTCTGGAATAGAAGGGATTGTGGGTGTGACCCTTGAATCAACCGTTGACCAAGCTGCAGATTTCTTCTAAGTCCCCTTATCTCCGGAAGGACTAGATTGCTTGGAAGGTTTTGGTGGTGATGAAGGTGGTTGCGGTGAAGGTGTAGTAGTTGTGCCAGACGTTCCACCAGTACTAGAAGCTCCAGCTCCTCCAGTTGGAGGTGGTGGCTTGGGACCTCCAGACTTATCAGTAGTTTTCTCTGGCACAGTCTTTCTTTTCTTCGTCTTATCCCTTTCACGGATTTCGACTATGTTAGCCTTAATAGTTTTTATTAGAAGTGATGGTCATTCACATTTAGGAACTTTATAACGTGTGTTAGATATCGTGATAGAATAGCCAACTGGCTCGTGGATTGGACTAAGCTAAATGGGTACTAGTTATGTAAGGCTTGCCTTTTATCCAATCCAACCCATGTCCAAGCCCACGAAGCCCATAAGAAAGCCTTTAGGGCATCAAGTCCCTTGGACTATAAATACCCCTCAAATGGTCATTTGAGGGGTGTGCTGGAAAGTGTGTGTGTGTGTGTTTTCCTTTGAAGTAATACAACATATTGTGTTTATCTTATCCTCTCACATACACGAATATTACATCAAGTCACCATCTTTCTTATCTTATTTCTAAGCTTTGTTTGTGTTTGTGTTTCACGTTTTATACGCGTAACTTGGGTTACGTGTGTTGGGTTTGCTTGGTAAAGTGATAAGGTTGATATATCTAAGGTCCTACAATTGGTATCAAAACAATGGTTTAGGAGTGTTTTGGTTGAAGTTTTTTTTTGTGGTGTTAGCGTAGTTTAAGCTCTCAAAGTCACGCAAAGCTTTAATTTTTTGCACTTAAATCTTCAAGATTCTTATGGTCTAAGGTTTACATAGTGTTAAAGATTATAGTTTTTGCAAAAAGTTGAAACTTTCGTGTTTTAAATCATTTTTGAACTTCGATTTTTGGTTCATTGGTCATTTCTACTCGTAACCTTTCTAAGCACTTTGGGTGAAAAAGGTCAACATTTTTGGGTTATTCGAGTGTTTTTAAGGATATCAGTGCAAGAGACATCGTTTGAATCATTGGAAATTTCTTACGAGTAGAAGTCAAAAAGTCAAAACCCTAGTTTTCTACTCATAACTTTTTGGTGAAGAATCTTCAAGCTTCAAAGGTTACTCAGTGCTTCCCTCACTTGGATAAGTGTGTGGAACACCGACTTCGGATATCCCTTACGCTGTGACGGTGTAAAGGATTTTGGTTTTAACCTAAGTTTACGCATAAGCATAAACTCTTACGAGTAGAACTCTACGCATAAGATCACGCTTACGTAAGGTTTCACGACTAAGTTTTGTCTCATCGCATAAGCCTAAGGTTACGCGTAAGATAATTTCTCGCATAAGATCCTCGCCTAAGGATCCTCGCCTAAGATCCTACGCAAGATCTACGCCTAGCTTCCTCGCATAATATCCTCGCTAAGCCATCCTACTCGTAACCATTTCATACTCGTAACCTTGTTTCTACGCTAAGCTCTTTCTACGCCTAAGCTCTTTTTTGGCGGGAAAACTTGAGTAAAATTTAAATTTTGAGAGGATACTAAGCGTTCAATTTTTACTGAAATTCAAATTTTTATTTAACTGTGAAAATTTTGGTCAAAAATTCAAATTTTTGGGCCTAAATTCAAATTTTTGGGTCAAATTTGGCGTCAAAATTGTCATAACTCAAATTTTTCATACGACCTTAGAATTGATTTTTATAGTGAATTTCAAATTTTGGTGAAATTTTTAGAACCAAGGTTACGACGACTTTCGAAACACCTCAACTGGGCTTAATCTTCATCAACCACAACTCCTTTATCGTTGAATCGATCCTACATCAACTTTATCGGATCATACCTTCATCAATGGCAACTCAACAAGATATTCATGCGGCGGTCTTGAAAACCGTCTCCTATGTTGGAAAAGGGTGGTTATCTTCAATGGACAAGTCGTATGCTTCGTTACATCAAGACCAAACCTAATGGAAAACTCATGATTAAATCCATTCAGGATGGACCCTTCATACCTCGACAAGTCCAAGACCACGGAAATCACGATGCAACACCTCCCGTCCCACCATTTTTAGTCTACAAAAGACCTGAATACTCTGAAGAGGATCAGAAACAAGTCGAAGCAGATGACATGGCAATTCATATTATACAGCTGGGTTTACCAAGAGACATCTTTCTTTGCTATAGGCGGTTGTGAAATTGCTTTCGACATGTGGGAACGTGTTAGACGACTTTGTCATGGAGCGCAATCGGTCAACAAGACACGAGAGAACAAGTTGCTAAGCGCATGGGAGAAGTTTAAATCTACTCCAGGAGAATCCATTGAATCCTACTATGGAAGGTTTTGTACTTTAATGAATGAGCTGATCAGAAAAAAGTTGACACCCAGAACTATCGTGAGCAACATCAAGTTCTTGAACAATCTACCAGAAGAATGGGGACGATATGTCACTATTGTCAACCAAACAAAGGACTTACATCAAGTGAACTTTGATCAACTCAGATTTTTGAAACAAAACCAAAATGAAGTGAATGAAGTCGGGCAAGAAAGATTAGCAAAGAATCATGATCCATTGGCACTCATTGCAAAGACTCAAACTTCAGTGAATACACAACAACAAGCTTCATCATCTTCCACTAACAACAACTTGCAGCAATACATCCCTCAACAACAAAACTATCCACTGAACAACAACATTACGGGAACAAGGAATCCGATCTTGAAATGGAATCAGAAGAAGCTTTGTCACAAGCATTTGTATTCTTGGGTAAAGCATTCAGCGGTCGCTATTCCACACCAACTAACAACAACCAAAGGATTTCATCAAACACTGCACTTAGCAGGCAAATTGCAGTAGGGGTGTGAACATGGGCAATCAAGGTCAAATGGTTGGAGTTATTGGGAATCAGCTGGGATATGCTAGTAGATTTCGCATGGGTATCGAGGCGGTTCGAATCGGGGTAATCGGATGGGTCGAATGTTGGAAATAGAGTAGTGGGTATCGAGAATGGGAATGTTTGGCTCGGTAGTGAATGGGAATTATGGAAATGTGAATCGGGGTAATCGAGGTTAAGTGTTATAACTGTCAAGGATTGGGTCACATGGCAAGGAATTGTCCAACTAAGACGAAAAAGAAGGATCTTGCGTATCTTGAGAAAGTTATTCGTTGGCACAAAAGGAACAATTTGGACTTCAATTGAGTGTTGAGGAACATGACTTCATGGCTATTATGGATGATTTGGAAGACCTCGATGAACTCAATGCAAACTGCATCTTCATGGCAAATCTTCAGGAGACTAAGTCGACACATGATTACGGCGCACCTCCTGTCTATGGCGCCAACGCAGTATCTGAGGTACCAATCATCGATCCATGCTATAACAATGTCATATTTGATGTGTTTACTCATGACGAACAGCATTCGGTGACATCAGCACCTACTTATGATACATACATGGACAATCCGAGTTGTAGCAATACTAACTCTGAAACTCCAAATGTGGATCCTAGTGGAGGCTGTGTGGCACAAAATCTTGAGAGATGAGGAAACTTCGCGCTATTTTGAATCATTAATCAACAACTATGGCATTGAAATTGAGAAAGTTAAAAAGGTCAATCGCGATGTTAAGGCCGCGAATGCCAAATTGACGGCTGAGCTTGAGAGTTACAAGGAGAACGCAAAAGCTTTTGAATTTCAGAAAAACAAAGAATCAGAATTAGAAATTGGTTATCGAAATTTGGTTTCTAAAGAAAAATAATTGCAAATCAAGTATAACACTTGATGTGAATTGAACTTAAAATTAAATCTCTAAACAAGGAAATTTATGATTTAAATAACCAACTTTCTAAACAAAAAGAAATGTTTTCTAATCTTGAAAAAGAAGAAGCAGTTGATTCTGATCTTTCAAAGCGAGAAGATTCTCTTCTTGATGAAATTCTTGATAAGAATGAAAAGATAAAAACTTTGGAAAATTTGCTTCTACAAGCGGGTCATTCGCTCAAACAAACAAGATGCTTTCTAATCAAGTAAATCCGCGTTTTCATACTAACAATAGAATGGCACATGGTAACGACCCTTCCTCGTTCCTCAAGAAAGCTTCGAAATGGAAAAGCTTTACATGAACCCATTATTGTTCGTGATTCTCTTGAAACGTTAGAACTATCTGTGGAGAGTAGATCAAAAATGAAACAAAAGAATCCGGAAATCAAACCAATTGATTATAACAAATGGAACAAAATTAACGGAATTACTTTTGTTAATCAAAAGGAAAAGTCAAAGTTCTCAATCACACCAAGTGTTTCAAACAAAGAGTCAACACCTGTTTCAAAATCGTTTCAAAACCAGGTTGTTGTCTCCAATTATCTTTCGAACATTGAACAAATGTCTTCAAACAATCCTTTTAACACAAGTGATGCGAGAAGTATTTTAGAAAATGTAAAAACTAGAATTGTGGATCTTCAAGACATTGTTAAAACTAAAACCACTATTACTCCTAATAACTGGTTCTCTAGTTTTGACATCGAACAAAGAAAGTTTTTTGAAACTCAAATTGCCCCTCAGTTGAATGCCATCAGTGCAAGGGTAATTCATTTTGAACAAGCGTTTTTGAAAGAAACAGTTGACTTTGTCAAGGACCATAAATCCCTGTAAAGCAAGCTCTGACTGTGTTGAACAAATCAAAGTTTTGGAAAATTTAAATGACTCTCTCTTGAAGATGTTCGACTCTGATATTATGTCCATCATTTTGCAAACATATTACATTGAAGATCATGAAAGACTCGATCACGAGACCTCCAAAATTTTTTCAAAATATGAAAAAGCACTTGAGAAACTTGAAAAAGAAAATGTCTCATATTTTAAACAACTTGATCGAAAAAGTGAGGAATGCAAGTATGACAAATTGTCGTATGAGCGTGCCTACAATGACATGAAAGCGAAAAATGATCTTTTGAGGGCTCAACTGGAATGTCAAAAGGAAAGGCAGTGGATCTGTGATTAAAAACCATTGACTGCGGAGAAAGAAAATGTTCCCAAACCGGTTGTAAAACCAAAAATGTCTGTTTCTATGCCTCCTCCAAAAGTCAATGAGAAAAATGTTTCATCAAAACCGGTAACTCCACACCGCCACCTAAACATAATGTTGATAAAGGAAAAGCGGTTATCGAGAAACCAACAGTTTTAGCTCATGGCCTTTTTAAGATGAGTACCACTAATGCGTCTGCCTCCACATCTAAAACATATGGAACAAGCGACATAAGTTTAGAAAAGCACTCTAAAGAGACTAGGAAAGCTGAAACCACTTCTCTAGATAAGATTGTGAATCCTAATGAGTGTGCCTTACCTTCTACAGGACTAGGAAGCACCTCTAGGAGCAGCAGACTAAAGCCTAAGAGCAATACAAGGAACAATAGAGTCTCGCTGCCTCTAAGATTAGTAGCTTGAATAAAGAGAAGAAAGTAGAAGAACACCCTAGGAATTTACCGCTTTTGAATAAGAAAGACATTTCATCTGAATGTAATGAACCTATGAAATCTGCTAAGTTTAATGAATGTTTTGAATCTGTTTGTGTAACTTGCAAGAAATCTTTATCTAATGTTCATGATGATTGTGTTTCTAAGAATGAGATTGTTAAGCCTGTTAAGAAGAATGCTCCCAAAAGAACTTATGCTAAACGAATAGGAAGACTAGTTGCGAGACTTAGGCTTTACACTACTGATAGGGAGCATAATGTTTACTTTAGGAATGACATTTGGAAACCCACGGGTAGAACTTTCACACTCGAGAATGGTACAATGAGTGACCAACCAGAATACCGGTTGAAAACTTCTTTGAGTGTGATCCGGATTTTACCTCTAACCCAACGGAACCAAAATCAAAACGGTTTCTAAAATCTTCTTCTTACTGTTATTGGCAGGGTTATCGAAATATGTCTTTGGATCGTCGACTCGGGTTGCTCCAAGCACATGACCGGAATCTGAAGCTGGCGATCAATTTCGTGCGGAAATTCATGGGAACTGTTCGATTTGGAAATGATCATGTAGCAGCTATCATGGGTTATGGAGATCTACCTTTTGGAAATTATTTGATCACTCGGGTTTACTATGTCGAAGGATTGGGACACAATTTGTTTCGTCGAGGCGGTTCGTGATGCGATTTAGAGGTTGCTTTTAGGAAAAATGCTTGCTTCGTTAGAAACTTGCATGGCACTGATCTCTTTACTGGGAATCGTGATACAAACTTGTATGCTATCGACATCATTCAAATGGCCTCTTCATCACCAATATGTCTTATGACACGAGCATACGGAACACAGTCACGGTTGTGGCACGGAGCGGTTATCCCATCTCAATTTCGACACCATCAACAAAATTGCCAAAGACAACATCGACAACGGACTTCCAAAGTTCAAATACACCAAGGATCACTTATGTCCATCATGCGAACAAGGAAAAAGCAAAAGAGCATCATATAAACCCAAATCCGTACCTAGTTAGGAAGCAAGGTTGCATATGTTGCACATGGACTTATGTGGCCCAATGAGAGTTGAAAGCATTAATGGGAAAAAGTATATTCTTGTCATCGTCGATGATTATTCAAGATATACATGGGTTAAGTTTCGAGATCAAAAGGCGAAGCACCAGGCATCATCATCACCTTCGGAAGCGTATTCAAGTACTTCTTCAAACTCCGGTAAGGGTTGTAAGAACAGAACAACGGCACGAGAATTCACTAATCAAGAGTTAAGAGCTTATTTTGAAGATGTTGGAATCACACATCAGACATCAGTTGTTAGAACTCCATAGCAGAATGGGGTAGTTGAAAGAAGAAATAGAACTCTTGTGGAAGCTTCTCGCACAATGCTAATCTATTCTAGTGCACCGTTATTTCTATGGTGAAATCTTTGTTGCCACTGCTTTGTTTCACTCAGAACCGATCCCTAATCCATCCTAGATTCAATAAAACCCATATGAGCTTGTGAACAAGAAAACGGATATCTCTTACTTTCACGTATTTGGCGCTTTGTGCTATCCGACGAATCGACGAGAAGATCTAGGTAAATTGAAAGCTAAAGGTGATATTGGAATCTTCATTGGATATTGAGATAACTTCGAGGGCATTCAGGGGTGTATAACGGAAGAACTAGGAGGATCATGGAGGCGATGAATGTGAAGTTTGACGAACTTTCACTAATGGCTACGAGAGACTCGCTCTAGAACCCGCACTAAACCGGCAGACTTCTGGACACATCAGTTCAGGACTCGTACCTCAAAGAGCTCAATCAACTTCGTTTGAAAATCCTAAAGAACAAGAATGGGAGAATTTCTTAGAGTTAATGTTCGATGAATACTATGGTGGAACTTCGACAAATGCATCAAACCATCATTCCGTTGCACCCGCTCAACATCATCCTCCACCACCAACAGAAGATGCATCTACAACGGTCGAAACCAATGCACCAACTCCATCTACATCATCTACATCTACTACGGTTATTGCACCCGTTCTACCAGCAGTTGATGAGCAAAACCAAAACCAAAGCGATGCAACGTTAGATGAAGACTTATTTGAAAACCCGTTTGCTACGGAATCAGCTGAATCTTCTTCAAGCTTACGAGAACCATCTAACTCGCATACGTTTAACCAACGGTATCCTTCTACTCTGAAGTGGACAAAATACCATCCGTTTGAACAAGTTATTGGTGAACCTTCAAGGCCAATTCAGACGAGACATCAACTTGCCACCGATTGCGACTTGTGCATTTACCTTTACTCAATTAGCAATATAGAGCCAAAGAACATTCGCGAGGCAATGGCAGAACCCGCATGGATAGAAGCAATACAGGAGGAACTTCTCCAATACCGTCTACATGACTCTTGGGATATGGTTCCAAGACCCATTGACGTTAGCGTCATTGATCTTAAATGGTTATGGAAAAACAAACGGGATGAAGAAATGACTGTCATTCGCAAAAAAGCTCGTCTTGTGGCCAAAGGATACAGACAAGAGGAAGGGATAGACTTTGAAGAGTCATTCGCCCCGGTAGCTAGACTTGAAGCGTCGAGGATTTTCTTAGCCTATGCGCTCACAAAACATCACGGTTTATCGGATGGACATTAAGACGCGTTCTTGAATGGAACTCACGAAAGAAGAAGTGTGCGTGAGTCGGCCGAAGGCTTCATAGACATAAATCATCCAGACTACGTCTACAAACTCAAAAAGGCAATATATGGATTGAAACAAGCTCCGAGAGCGTGGTATGATGAACTGTCCTCTTTCCTTATCCTAAACAATTTCACCAAAGGCACAGTTGATCCTACCTTGTTTACACAAAAATGCAAAAACGACATTTTGATTGTTCAGATTTACGTGGATGACATCATCTTTGGGTCCACTAATCCGAATCTTTCAAAACATTTTGAAAATCTCATGAAAAGTAAATTTGAAATGTCCATGATGGGGAACTAAAATTCTTTCTTGGTTTACAAATACATCAATCCCCTCGTGGAATTTTTATAAATCAAGCTAAATACTGAGATTTTGAAAATCATGGTATGGATAATTGTGACTCGGTCGGAACACCAATGGTAACTTCACCAAAAATTGGAGCCGATTTGTTTGGGAAACCTATTGATCCGAAGAAATATCGGAGCATGATTGGTTCTCTCATGTATCTTACTGCTAGTCGACCGGATATTCATTTTGCTGTTTGCTTATTAGCACGGTTTCGGGCAAAGCCTACCGAACTGCACCTCAAAGAGGTTAAAAGGATCTTCGGTACTTGAAGACATCCATTCACATGGGACTTTGGTATTCGAAGGAATCCGGATTTGATCTAATTGCCTTTTCAGGATGCGGACCAGCGGTGATCAAGTTACGACAAAAGTACATCCGGAGGAGCACAATATTTGGGTGAAAAGTTAGTAAGCTGGTCTTCAAAGAAACAAGATTGCCTGCACTTTCATGAGTATTTGTCTCTATCTGCGTGTTGTGCTCAAGTTCTATGGATGAAGACACAACTCACAGATTATGGCTTTACTTTCGATAAAATACCTATGTATTGTGACTCGAAAAGTGCCATAGCCATATCATGCAATCCTTCTCATCACTCAAAGACTAAGCATATCCGTGTCCGCTATCACTTCATCAAATAGTACGTCGAAAATGGTAATGTTGAATTATTCTTCGTGAAGACAGATTACCAACTCGCCGATCTATTAACTAAAGCCCTTCCAAAAGAAAGGTTTGACTATTTAGTTCGACGTGGAATCTGAAGCCTAACCCCGAGGAGTTAGAAATTCTTCTCGAATCTTCTTGAAAATGATTTTCCAAAAGCTTATTTGTAAATATTTTTTTGAAAAACAAAATACAAAATTTGAAAAACCAACAAAAGCAAAATATAAAAATATAAAACTTTCAAAAATACAAAAACAATATAAAATCAAAAATCCAAAAATATTCTTCTCACGACATGTCTCTCGTATAATCGATATTCTCATGCGTTTCTAGAAATGTCATTCAACAATGATACGGGTATGTACAGATGCTTGGGCGAGAGTTCTTTATTGTTTTCTAAAACATGTCGTTTCTCAAAATTTCTTCATAAAATGGCTTTCGTATACTTGATCAGAAACCGGACGAAATGATGACTTTTGATTACTTCAGATCAAAACTCGTGTTTCAAGAAAATGTAGTGTACTCAAAAAGAGTGTACATTTAAAAATGGTGAGAAATCATCATCATCTTGAGCACCTTTTCAAGATTGTTCAAAAGATTTTCAAAATCTTTCAAAATATTTTGTGCTCAAGATAACTCCCTCTAAAACCCTTTAATTGATTATGCTTTATTAAAGGGGAGTATAAAACTAAAATGTTCCATATTCATGCTTAAATCAAATCCGTTTGTCTCCCCAAAAGATTCTAAAATGTTGTTTAATCCGTTGATATCAAAAATATCACGAATATGCTATTTTTGAGGGGAGGAGACGTGATTAAAATGTGATCAAAAGTTTAATGATCGTTGTTTGAATCTCAAAATGAGCTCGACTCAGACGGAACCAATGAATTGACGGGAATCTAAGTCAGTAAATGTACCATCTCGAGAAACTTGTGATAGATATGCACCTTCATGGGTCTAACCTCCTTTTCAAGGAGTGTTTACAACTTCAAGTTAGTTATTAGAGCTAGTTGTCACCTAAAAACTGACAATGGAACTCTTTAACTAGGCAGCGTAACCGTGTCTCGTGGGGAATTGTCTATCATGAGCCGATCAATTCAAAAGTGCGAACTCTACCCTCTATGTGCAGATTTCTGTCAAAACATATAAGCACATGTGAAGGGAGTGTTTACGAAAATATAAAACTCACGAAGTGTCTCAAACATGTTTTCTATCATAAACACTCTGAGAGATTTTCAAGAAAAATGGTTTTATGGCAACATGGGACAGTCATGGAGTTATAAGGTGACTAAGGATAGGAAAATTAGTCCTATGATCCGCTTGAGCGAGGAGGATCTACCCAAGGACATAACCCATAGTTAGTATTAGAAGTCCTTAGGTATGATTGAAAAAGGAGTAATGTGAGAAAGGAGAAAGAAGGGGTTGAAGAATTAAAAAGAAATGTAATGAAAAGGGTGAAAAGAAATAGCCCTCCATATTCAACCTTAGGGAAAGCGGGTTCAATTCATGCACTCTGGTTGTCACTAGATGACAGGTATTGAAGACAAAGGCGTCATGGACCCGTGGCGTACTTGCACTAAACCTTCTAGCCACTCAATTCCTCTCAAAAGGATTTGTTTCATTCTCCTTTGGGAACCCTACATAGTCTATCGACTTTCTCTTAGAGATTGTTGATATTGAAGAAGGAGACCCTCACCTAGTCTCCGCTCAGGAAAACCAAAATGCACTTATTGAGTCTAGAGCCACGAGATTCATCAAAAGATCTCATAGGAACACTTGACATGACATCGCTTGTTGTTCATCAATAAGGACACAAGTGATATATTATAGAGTCCCTCCTTGAGATCTTAGCAATTTGCGAACATTTATGAGAAGTTTCAATCGTGATCTTCAGTGATTGAATGGAAATTCCATGCCGGGTCAACATCAAGCATACCCTGACAGTGGTCGCCGGTAATTCTTCGTGGATTACGCTTAGGTGTGTCTCAAGCGGTCTACTCGTGGGGGTGATGCTTGGTGTACCTCAGGTGACTCATCTGACTGTAATGTACTTTGGTATATCGCGTTATCTCACTTGTGGGACTCATTCGAGGCGGCCTCTGTGAGAATAAGAACGTGTTTTCACACTATGCAATTAACACCCTCGAAATTCAAACTTGTAAGTGCCGGAATCCGCTTATTACTAACTGTTTTTATGTTTTCTTCTTATGGAAGCTCGGAGCAGATGGATCGTGCGGACTTCGCCACATGCTCATACCAAGACACATGAAAGTTCTCATCACAATCAAAGGCTACAAACGTTTAAAGACTTCGAGAACTACATCATTGTTAACCAAAAGACAAATAGAAGTGTGAGCATGGTGGAGAAAGGCGTGGAGACACCTAACCAACGAAGTTGACAACGGCTGACAACCACATTAATTGATCACAAAGCATGAAGGAACAAAGAATCAAGACTATTCTATATCTACACGCAAAGTTCAAGCTCGAGAAAAGTAAAGACCTAATCAAGTGGAGCATCGTTTGAATGACCACCCCTTAGGGGGATTGTTAGCCTTAATAGTTCTTATTAGAAGTGATGGTCATTCACATTTAGGAACTTTATATCGTGTGTTAGATATCGTGATAGAATAGTCACGGGCTCTTGGTTTGGACTAAGCTAAATGGGTACTAGTTATGTAAGGCTTGCCTTTATCCAATCCACCCATGTCCAGCCCACGAAGCCCATAAGAAGCCTTTGGGCATCAAGTCCCTTGGACTATAAATACCCTCAAATGGTCATTTGAGGGTGTGTAGTGTGTGTGTGTGTGTGTGTTTTTCCTTTGAAGTAATACAACATATTGTTTTTATCTTATCCTCTCACATACACGAATATTACATCAAGTCACCATCTTTCTCATCTTATTTCTAAGCTTTGTTTGTGTTTGTGTTTCATGTTTTATACGCGTAACTTGGGTTACGTGTGTTGGGTTTGCTTGGTAAAGTGATAAGGTTGATATATCTAAGGTCCTCTGAGACTACAAACTGCTCATAATCATCGTGCCTCATAGATTCTTCGAGAGCTCCGTATAATTTCTTATGTATGCTTGTCTGGCGCTCTCACACTTTCATACATTCTTTGAGGAGAGCTGATCTCATGTCGGAGGTCGGAAAATCTTTGATTCTCTGGAGAAGTGGAGCCCTCATTGCCCATTCAACTGCATCTTTAATATCAACTTCTATTGCTTTTGTGGCGACTTCATCGAGATTAAGTTTTCTAGTTTTGACCGCGACAATCAAGATTTTTGGCAGATATGGGAAAATGTTTCTCAATAGTTGCAATCGTAACGGCCTCTTCAAGCAATTCCTCTATTGTTTTAACGAGGAGGAGGTGAGGCCTGAGTGGTGGTGAGGTGGAGTGACATTATCAGCGACATTGACAACATGTATTGGCTCATCGGCGGGTATGGGTGGTGGAAGTGCATTAGTCATTGCTTGGGTTCGAGACGGTGTGATTGATGGAGATGTTAAGCGTGATGGAGACCTTTGGATCCGTCATTAGAGAACGGTTGAGAGTCTTGTTGAATGTGACGAGAACATGGGTGAACTCTTCTTTTCATTTGTTTGCTATGCGATTCGATGCGAGGGCCGTCTTTTAAGTGGTCACCTTATGTGAAGTCGGGATCAAGATTCTTAAGAAGGAAAGAGATCCTGTAGACATGTTTGTTTCTTCAAAATGCACAGGTACTTGGATCCGGCTCAAGGTTCTCTTGGGTCTTTAGATGGCTCAACTTTATCACTTACTTTGTTTCAAATACGGAATCTCAGCATAACGGAGTCTCCGATCATCTTCACGGGCATCACGGACACAGGGGGAGTCAACAGATCTTTGTCACATCAATATCCATCCCAGTTGCTCTTGTAGGATGATACAATATCTCTTTTCTTGAGGATAAACAGGTTCGTCGTTTTGGGAGGTGGAGAAGAGATATTGATAGCATATGTGCTGACTTGTTACTGTTTCTCTTCCAACATTCCTTTACCTTTGTCTTGAGTAAGTTGATTTGTCGAGTTCTTTCGAGGCTCCCTTATCGTGACTCCTCCCTTGGTGGTCTTTAGACTTTCGTTCAGAATTTGTCAAGGCTTTTTGAATTCCTTGTTGGAGTGCAGCATCGTCTTCATCAATCAACTCTGCTATCTTCACGGAACCATAGATCCTCATTATTACCCTTGCCAATGTCTCTTTTTCTCCTCTTTTGCTTTTGTGAAGAAGAGACTTTAGATCTGAGCTATCGGGTCTCTTGTTTTTCTTGGGAAGACTTGAGTATGTGGTTCCTGATGATTTAGATTTAGATTGAGTGGAAGTGGATTTAGGAATGTTAGCGGTTGGGCGAGAGACTTTCTTTACATAATTCTTGAAGTAATCGGCATTCTTGAATCTCTCACTAAGCAAAGCCGAGGCGGCATACCAAAATCTTCGTGTCATGACCTCTGGCACTATATTTAAGATTGCCAGAGCGAATTCATCACGGCTTCATGCCGGGCGGACTTCGCTTCATGAATTGATATGGTGAGTTTGTAGCGAGATGATGGATAATGAGTTTTGAGAATCGTCTTTGGAATCACTCTTTTACCAAGACTCTTTCTTCCTAACATTATTTTAAAAGTTAATTCTGTGAGATAATGTGTCTAAAGACAAGGTGAATTCTTCGAGATAAGTTCAGCGAAGTCAACATTTTTCCCTTTGACAATTCCCCACGAATATGCATAATGGAGCTCGAACTCTGTAGGTCCACGATGTTTTACCGGTTAGGCATAGATTGAGGATTGTGACGATTGATCTCGAGGTTGATGTAATTCTGCATTGATGAGTGATGAAAATCTTGGTTATTCTTTCTGGGTATCCCAATTCATCAACAAAGTTTAAGATATCATGAATGGAGGGTGGAGAGATGAATTTGTTGGAAGGGTTTCTTGGTGTGATCTGAAGAGCATTCCTGAGTGTTTCAACCGAGATGTCATACCATTTGTCATCGAAGAAATCTTATCCCAAGTAATTGTTTTCCGAATGCTGCTGAGATAGATGGATGGGATAGTGCAACGCATGGTTAGTGCATTAAAGAAGTTGGTGTCCTTTAAGATATCGATTGTGAGGCGGTAGAGTAGGATTATGTTGCCCTCTATCAACATCTAAGAAGCGATTGCTCTTAGCAATTGACACCTATTCTGCACGAGGAAGTAATTCTTCATGGTCAGTGGCAGGTTAGTCTGCAGAGGCGGTTGGACATCGAGAGGATGAGATGTCACCATTGAGATCTGAAGGTTACACGGACAACACACACCATATCGGGAAATTGTTAGGATAAGTCACTAATGCATATTATGACCACTTAATAACTCATCATTTTGAGTTTAAGAGAAGGATATGACATATATGGAGACATAAGATAAACCACACAAAAAATTGATTAGTATGAAACTTATGAGTGTAGGATACTATTTTGGAGAAGACATCAAAATAGATAATACCAAAAAGGTGAATTTACAAGATATATGTTAAATTACACATTGTAACTAGTTTTGGAACATCAATTTGAGCAACTCACATAACACACTACACATAAGTAATAGTTGGTAATAAACATGCATACACAGGATATATGAGATACATAGCATATGGCAACTCGCATCCATCATCTCTTGGAAGCTACGAGTAACTTCGCATAGGATACATTGAATCTAGACATCTGCATAGGCAGCAGGCAACGCATATAGCCGATTGCAACTCGCATATAGCAACTCGTTTTCAAAATAGTCAACATCAACAGCATATAAGTACACCTTTAACAAACCATCGAACAACTGCATTCAAGAACTTCTATCCAACTCGCTAACAAGAACTTACCATGAGAAACCCACTTAAACACTCGAAAACACGAATACATATTCAAACCATGGTCACAGATATGTAAAAATAACACCAATCAACCCACTCAAAACTCAATAGCAATGTCTTAACCCTACCCATTCGACACCCACAACCCACATACTCAAAAGGATCTTATCAGACGTTAACAAAGTGTGTTAAATCATTAAATGAATGTATCAAAGTCTACAATCGACAACAATTCATCAAAACATACAAACCTAGTGTCCAAATAATAGATCAAGATGAGAATCGAGGGGTTAAGATAAAGATGGTTAAGTTACAAATCTTTCAAAGTGTTAAGATAATCATGTTAGATAACATAAATGACCTACCACACAAACTTCAAATACAACTCAAGCTTGCAAGAGAGTTGAGAGGTTTATCGTGTTTTGACGAGATGGAATGATTTGACCAAGACACTCAACTCGCATACTTAGGTAAATAATAATAGCGAGTTTACACTATTAGTCCCTCTACTTATCAATACAACTTCATATCTGTACCGAGATATATAGTGGAATGACACTTTAGTCCTTATACATATTAAGCAACTTGCATCTGAGATAACACATGGCAACTCGCTTAAAATAACATAGCAACTTCATATAAATAACATAGCAACTTCATGGTATTCTAACACGTATCAAAGAGCAACTCGCATAATGTAAGTTGGACTAAAAATAATCACATATCACACCACTCTTAATTATCATACCAAGAATCATAAATTACCACATAGCTACTTAACACCAAGGTACACAAGTAAAAATGGATCGATTAATTAAGCAATGTTATGAGTAAACAAAAGGTGCACATTTCTCCACCTCAATCAATGATACAAGATGGTGAGAAATCATTGATTGACATAGTTATAGTTTAAGAGAATACTATAGCAAACGAATGAGTTATGAAAATGAAGAAAGAAAAAGAAAAATTATTAACCACTCATTGAACTTCATCTAAAATCCCATGTCATTGTTGAATTACATTTCTAGGTCGTGATGTTATCGATGTGAAATAAGAGTAAGAATGAGTGAAATAAGAGTAAGAATAGGTGTAATAAGTGTAATAAGTGTAATAAGATTTTTTGGGTACACAGTTAATAAGGCAGTCCTAATTCAAGTCGAATAGGAGTCAAAGTACATGGTATGTCAATTCGGCATGCTATAGCTCACAGTAAGCACTTTTTATTTCGATGGAAACCAAGTCATGAGGTTCTGATTGGTGAGCATTGTACACGAAAACGTGAGAGCACATTGCACAAGAAGTACATGTAGAATTGCAAATGGAAGAGTTAGTGACATGAGTAATCTCCTTTGTTGGATGTTGTGCAGTTTGATCAATGTTATATCATTAGTAGGGATCCCATTATGTTCAATATTATTGAAATGTGTGGGCATCCACTTAAGGCAAGATCTAGGTATGTAAGACCGTTTGGATCCTGTAAACTTAAATAATCACGCGATTGGGAATCCATTGGACATTTCTAGTGGATTTGGGTGTAGGCATATTCCACTTATGAAAATTGGTCCTTTTGTAAACATTGGGTTTCTTAGGGGATTGATCTGTTTGATGCTTCTTCAGAGTAGATGAACTCCTAGTATTCACGATCTTAGAACTTTGAACATTAACCTGAGGTTTGTTATTCATCATATCAGAACGAGGTAGTGAAGTGACTGGTTTTGACAAAACGATTCACATCAACTTGGGAGGCAAGCCTAGATTTCGATGGTTTAAATCTTTCAGTTCTAAAGCATTGTGCGCCTAACTACGTTATGTTTTGAGTTACGAGCAGTTGACTTTTCAAGGTCGATGGTTTTGCAAACTTAGTTTTCACCTTATTTCCAATAGATTTTCTAAGCTCGTTTTTCAAGGCAACAATATTGAAGTTCTTATCCTGAATTTGGGCTTTGAGGGCATCAATGTCGTAAAATGGAATTTGTTTTTAATAAGTTCTTTCTCAAGGACTCATTTTCTCTTAATAAGTTGGATACACATAAAGCCAATTCATCATTCCTAGATTTAAGCTCACTACTCATCTCATGGTTAGGATTGCTCATCCTAAGATTGCATTTCTTATGCAGGATAGAGTTGACATTTCAGATTGCTTATGATTGAGTCTTTGTCTGAATGGGTTTTCAAGTGATTAATTTCAAAATTTCAAATTGCAAATTCGGATTAATGCAAGATTTTGTAGTACGAAAACTTTCTTCCTTTTGTTGTATTGCAATTTCCAGGGAAATACAATGTTTTCCAGAATTGAGTATTTGTTTGAAAGTTCATCATAAACCCCTTTGTTTACCATGTCATTTTTACGGTTTTAGATTGAGACTCAACAAGACACATTTATCGATATCATTATCAAAGATAGGGTCGATTAAGATTACCTCAATGCATGACACTTGTTTTATTTGTTGGTATGACATCTGTTTACCTTATGCACAAGGATATCTTGACATGAAAGCAGTTTCAAGTTTGTTCGACTCACGAGCCTTTGTGTTGGTCAGCTAATTACATCATTCATTTTAGTATCGAAATTCGCGGTCAGCATCGGCATTATCCGTTCTTTCAACCGAAACATTACCCAAAATATCACACATTTCCTTTAATTTTCCATGACTATCATTCAACTCATTCAGACAATCATTCCTTTGAGTAGCATCCTTAATGTAGACTTCCACATTATTCATGAGTTGGACATATGTGTTGATGAACTCATGAATTTCCATTCCAGTGTGTTCTTGAATGAAATTCCAGTTATGTATGGATCAAAGTCAGAGAATATTCCTTTGATAAATGGCTAAAATTGGTTGTAGATAACTTGAAGTGCAGCATTAGAGTCATCAATTAATACCTTCTCATTGGTAATTTGAAGCTTCGTTGTTCTAAGTTCATAACAACCTTTTTCAACGTAGGTAAATCTTGGCGAAAGAGAGCACAGCATGTTCAACTCATAGGAGTGGATAGGTTGTGTAAGGTCTTTGATGAAGTAATTGAAATGGCTCAATGTTGCATTCCGAATGCTTTGTATCATGGGTCATTAAAATTTGTGGTTTGTTGAAGTTTGACTCAGAAGGTGAGGAGTTTTGATCATAATTTGTAGAGTCAATCAAGGTAGGATTTTCAGAAGTACAACCCGTTTCATTGTTACGTGGGGTATCATAGAGTTGAAGCACTCTAGAGATAAAAGATTGGGTGATGTAAGACATTGTGGGTGAGCAGTATCTGAGCCGTGCATGAACATCCTCGATAGCAGAAGAAACAATAGTTGGAACGATGTTTGTCATGATTACAAATTCTACGGGATTTTACAATTCTTTGATTAAACCAGGAAATTGATCCTTTCACGGGATTTTACTAAACCAACAGTAAGAATGTATCACGAGGAAGTAACAAGTCTAAATAGACCATAGCAAAAACACAACTTCGCTTAGTTATCAACTCGCTAAACAACCTTCGCTCAAGGAGACAACTCGGCAAGGAATCAACTGCTAAATAGCCAAGTCGCATTAGCATCAACTCCGCAACTTGTCAACACGCAATGGAACAAGTCGCTAAATAGCCAACTCGCTTTAGTATCAACTTGCAAGACACACAACTTCGCAATGAAACAACTCGCTTAGAACAAATTCGCAAGAAACTCAACTCGCTAAATAGCCAGTCGCATATACTATACCATCAGAAACCACTTTGAAGAAAAGCAAGTCGAGACTCAACTCGCTCGTCTATGTTCACAAATAACCACTTTATCAATAAAAACAACCAAACCACAATGATTTAAGCCTTCCAATTCAAAACATAAGCACATATGATGATCCTAAACACAAAAGTACAAGCAAAATTCAAACTTTAACACTAGAATTTGTCCAAATGAATCAAACTCTCCTAAACCCTTAATACCCCAAAAACCTTATGAAATCCACCAAAACAAAAAGCATGAAAGATGAGTGATCAAACCATGGCTCTTGATACCATTTGTAACATATTGGATTTCACAAACACAGTAAACCATAATCTAAATGAGGCGTTCAAGTAAGTTTAGAGAGAGAGAGAGGGAAATGTTCTAGTAAGAGAAAACTTATGGAAGGTTAGATTCCAAGTGAACATCCAACCCTCTACCTTGCTAGGTAGAGGGTATTTATAGGTTACAAACTAAACGACCTCGGACGGCCTGGATCAGGTATCACGATGGGTAAGACCATCCTTCCTCCGGTGTAGCACTAAACTAAATAGCTAACTAAGTAACTAGTAAATAACGTAATGTCTACGAGCTAACTTATGCTAGATTATATTTGGGGTGACCAATACTTCACTATGGAATTTTCTAATTCCTAACAAATATGTTCTTAGAAAACAAACGGGGAGTGTTGAGGCAAGAATTCAAACAAGGATGTGATTCCTTGAGGGGGTTGCCTACATTTAATGGAATGGAGAAGGTTTGGGAGTCATCCTAACGTGTTCGATTATCAGTATACCTTTTTTATCTTTTTAGGTATATTGTTCTTTGTGATTTCTTCACGGATTTTCAGTAAGTTGTCAGCTAGTCCCGAAGGTGTCATGAGTTTTCATTTGAGCTTGGCGTTTTATTTCCTTCTCTTGCTTGTGGACAAATGTCAACATTATGTCCTCGAATTCATCTTGCCGGTATTTTCTTGGGAGCAAAAATTCCGGACGTTCATACTTATAAGCATGGGTGGTTACTTCCATTAACTCATTTACTTGCGCCTCCATACTCATGAATGCTTGTACTTGAGAATTTAGGCTGTTTCCTAGACTACTGGAATTTCCCATCCTTCCTCTTCATATTGAGCTAGGTCTTCGATGACCCCCCAACATGCTTCAGCACTGAGGTTACATAGCCTTCAGTCGGCGGCATAATCAATGGTTTATTGGAGGGAGGGACTGACGTGATCATAAAAGAGTTGGACTTGAAGCCAATCGATCTTGGTGATGAGGGACTCTATGGAGTAAGTCCTTGAATCGAGTCCATGCTTCGTAGAGATTCACCTTGACGTTGTTGGAACATCAAGATTTCATTCCTAAGCTTAGTAGTTCTCCCGGTGGGAAAAATTGAGCAAGGAAACGAGAAGTGAGATCATCCCAACTTGAGATCGGCGGCGGGGAAGTCGCTCAAGCCATTTACTAGCTTGGTCCCGTAGAGAGAATTGGAAGAGACGCAAATGCGTGGTCTCCTGAGTAGTAGCATCGAGGTCGATGGAATCGACGATTTTAAGGAAATCCATGGAATGCACATCCGTTTTGCACCAACCGGATGGTGTCGGATCGAAGGGTCGTAGTTTGGGCTTGGTCGGGAAGCTCAATGGTGTTTCTATAGCCTAGGTGGCTTGGTCTTGAGTATTCACCAAGAGTACGGCCTCTTGGCGGGTCATTTGGTGGTGGGTTGATGAGTGGTGGTTGATTATCACTTTCCATGATGAAAAGTGATGGGATTACTAACAAAGGTCACAAAAAAGGGGGATAGACTACGAGGAAGCTAAAAATAGGAAAAAAGCTTACTTGATAGGAATCAAGCAAGGAAACCTAAACGAGGTGGAAATCTAACTAGCTATTCTATTCTCCGGCAGCGGTGCCAAAAACTTGATATGCCTACAACGCGCGTTCGGGGTCAAAGGAACTTCCTTTTCGTCGAGCAAGTTTTTTAACACCCTAGGCAGTGAACCTAATCGTTGTAGTGTAGTATTAGGGTAAGCCTCGGGAATTGATATCGTTCTCTAGGGGA
The DNA here is from genome assembly GCA_910596185.1 of Chrysanthemum makinoi. NCBI lineage: Eukaryota > Viridiplantae > Streptophyta > Magnoliopsida > Asterales > Asteraceae > Chrysanthemum > Chrysanthemum makinoi. The sequence goes on from OU343223.1 coordinate 192,063,335, forward strand.
ATAGGAATGCTAGTGAGAAATTACTACGCTAAGGTTGGGGTTGAGGAAGATTATTTTTTTATCTTTTTTTATATTTTTTAAAAAATGGAAAGGTACGAATCTCGGGGTATTGGATTTGGGGGGTTGGTATTTCTACCGATTACTCTACTTATCTAATTTAACTAAGCTAAGGTGAGTGTAGTCTATGTCTATTGTTGTATGCTCTTATGATGATTAAAAATGTGTTTACTTAGATGTTATTACTACCTAGTTATCTTCTATTGATGGTTGAATTGTCACGTCTTTATTCTTAACGCGTTGTATTTTCTAAGGTCGTAGGGTATGCGTTTATCCCTAACTCTTTGAAGCTACCTTAGGTTAATGACTACGAAATCTCTAGGATTCATAAACTTAACACTAAGGTTATCTTTGGATATTTAGCCTACAATTCCACTAGTAACTATAAGCTAAGGTTCAACAAAGACTAATAAAGCATTAATAGCACAACGGATGACCTATCGCAATACTAGGTCAATCACAATTAAGATAAGAGACAACCAACCAATATTCAATACCTAGGTTTCATATATCTAAGAAAACATACAAGTAAATTAGTCGGACATGGAGAACATGCAAGAATACACACAAACAATTGAAGACATGATTGAATTAATGAAGTAAAACACTTATCTTGTTGTAAAATAGGGTATGGAACCCTAAGATACTGCCCAAGACAGCCTTGGTTCTGTTTAGGTTTTTACTCCACAAAACTATCTCCCTAAAAACTGAAAAATTCGGATTCTATATATAGTTTTACAATATGCGTGGCGTCACTCTTTAATTGTGACGCGTCGAGTCGCCGCCACCATTAGGGTTTCTTGGCGTTAACTCTGTGGCGGCGTCACCTTATGCTTGTGATGCCATCGGCTTCAACCTCTGACGCCGTCGGGATCCAAATCTAGGCCGTCTGGTTGCGGCCTACTCTTTTTTAAACCTGATGCCGTCACTTTTAAAATAGCAATTTGCTCTCTGAGTCGACTCAAGATGTGTCGCGACGGCGTCGTAATTAAGCCGTGACGCCGTCCCCTTTAATTCCAGCAGCTCGAGTGTCTCGATTCTTGGCTTTGGCCATTTTCTTCATATATTCGCGCCTTTTCGTCCGAATAAGTGTCATTCCAGCAATTTGCCTTCAAGAGACCTAAAAAGTGAAAATGAACAAAATTAGGTAGTAACGGATACAAAAGGGATCAATTAAGGGCTTAAATGACCCCTCAAAAGTGTACCTTTTAAATCCTTATCAGCCTTCATCATGGACCTTTGGCACCCTTCACTAATGCCTTAGACACGGACCTTCAACATCTTTCACTAATGCCGACTTGACCCTTACATCCTTCACTAATGCCTTTAACACAACATTTCTAGAGAGGAGGAAGAACTATCAACAAGATAACTTCAGTAGTCTTGATGATGACGAAGCTTGGTAAATCATGGACTTGAGCTTGCTCGACTTCAAGAGGTGGTGATCTTGCCTTTAAGAGGAACCTAGAAGATCACACAAACACAAAACTACATAGAGAGATCATTTGGATTTGAGGTTAGAGAGTTTACAATACTAAGAGAAAGTATATGTGAAGTGGCAACTTTCGATGAAGAAATGGCTCACTATTTGTAGACAAAAAATCACTACTGTCCCACGGATCCCTTGCATGAGGGATCCGTCCAGTGTATTCCTGGGGATCCGTAGGACGCTTCTCCTAAACGGGTTATGGGTCATGGATCATGGGTCATGGATCATGGGTCATGGATCATGGGTCATACACTTTGGACCATGGGTATCGAAATAGATACAATGTATCTAGAAGATGCAATGCATCTAGTCAATGGGTCATGGGTTAGCTCCATGGGTTATGGATAATACCCATTATGACTTCATACATGATGTCATGCAATGGGTCATGGGTTATGGATTATGCTCCATGGGTGTGGGTCATGGACTTTGGATTTTACCCAACTACATTTAATGTGTCTTGTACTTAGATTCTTACCCATTACAATACATACTAAGTATGTATATATATACCCATTATGTAAACACTAGTTGTTATACATATGCATTACTATAATATGAAAACATTATTACTTGTTTAGCATTTTATATGAAAGCGTAAGTGTGTTAGTAAACTATTGGCTCAAACCATTTACGTATTTTATTTGTTTCATTAAAATGATTTTACGTTTGTTATCGACAAAACATTAGAGGATCGTAAAATATAAATAAACGTTTTTACGGCTTATTTGTATTAACAATATCCCTCTTTTTGTTGATGACAAAACATAAGATTATTTTAAGGAAGAACTAAAATTCGTAAAAGTTTGAATTGGAGTTTTTATTCTCTTCTCCCCCTTTTTGTCGAAAACAAAAAGAGTGAAAAAAGAAACTAACACATTGTTTTGAAGAAAAATATATGAAAAGTAAAAATGAAAAATAGAGTAAGGGGAAGAAGGATTCTTGTCTTAGCTCCCCTTGGACGGGTACATCCCTTTGTGAGGGCGTCAAGTAATTAGAAAGACTAAGCGATTGCTTTGCAATTAGCTTTGCAAATGGTTTCGTCTTTTTGACGAACATGTTCCCCCTTGACAAGTGCTTCTTTGTGAGGTGGACGTCAAGTAGTAATGTAAACCTATGTGAAAGTATTGCAAATGGTTTTGCAATTGTTTTGCTTTGACAAGAAACTCCCTTTGTTGAGGGTGTCAAAGTCTTCCAGTGTATATTAAAAATCTTCAAAACAAAGGTTAGAAAACAAGTATATAATGCATAATTTCCTGCAAATAAGACTCAAGTTAGTAATAAAAAGGTCTTCTGTTACACGGATCCCACGGTTCCTCCCTTGGAGGGATCTGTCTTGGCTAAAATAAGGGATCCGTCTCCCTGCATACTTAAGACAACAATATGGATGTAAAAAGTGGTATACACATCAACAAGAGTTATGTATTAAGGCACCCAACATATTCTCAAGATCATATGGCATATAACATGTAATTTTATTCAATAAAAATGCGAGAAATGATATACATATCTCTAAAACTAAGAGAATGACTAAAACATGTAATACATTTTCTACTAATTTTAAGAAGTGATGGAAACCTAATAAGCATCAATGTGCTTAAAATCCAAGGATGAGTAGACTTATTGATTTGGTCCAATCGCTCAAGGAGATGATTAAACATGAAATGCAACTCATTTCGTACTTCTTGAACAAGTCCTTGGGTGAGTTGACAATTAGAGTAATTATTGTCATGACTAGGAACCGGAGGAGGTGGGATGTTTTGAGGAGGCTCCACAAAGGATGGTGGAACTTGTAGAGGTGAGTTGAGCAACGTAGGATGTGGTTCCACTAAAAATGAGGGTGATGATGCGAGTTGTGGTGGTGGAGGTGGAAAGTCCTCTATATGGTTAGATCTTTGGTGATTCCTTGTCTCCAAAGATGGACTATTTGGTGATGAAGGTGGTTCCTTATTTAACAAGAAAGTTGGTGAGTGGGAAGTCCTTGGTGGTGAGTGTTCTAACGAGTAGAGATTTGGATGGGAAAGAGGTTCGGTAAAGGAATGTATTCTAGGTTCTAGAAATGAAGGCTTGGGTGTTTTACTAGAGCTAGGTGTGTTTGGTTTAGTGCTTGATGAAGCCTTTTCCAACTCAAAAGGTCGAATGCTAATTCTAGCGGTTCTTTTAGCTATTGTTGGTTGAGTTTGTTGAGGGGGGATTCTAGCATTCGGACTTCTTACGGGTGATGACTCGGTGGATGATATCTCATGAACCATATGAGCATTCTTTTTGGATGAACCTTTAGTTGAAGAGTTTTTGCTAGATACTTTAGTCATGATGAAAGAGAGGGTGTAATAGAAGTCTTAGCTACTTATTTTTGGATTGTGGTATGAATAGTGGCTTAAGCTCATAAGAATGCTTGGTTTATAAGGATGAAGTTGACTTAATGAATTAAATTCTTGACCACTAAGAATTTTGGCATGCACTAAGGTCAACTATAGTGTTGTTCTTTTCTAGGGAGTCATTAAATGGTTAGTAAAAGTATTTAGACTACCAAAGAGAGTTTGAATTAGAAGGAAAATCTGATTATAAGCTCTTCTGTAGACCCGGATCCCACTGTTCCATCTTAATAGGGATCTGTCTAGTTATGAACTAGGGATCCGTCTGTCAGACAGCATAGTGGTGAGGTGATTATGCTCTTTTAAGGTCTAGTACCAATAGATCTTGAGGGTTTGACTTCCCTCAGAAGTCTTAAATGGTATGTGACTTAAATGTCCAACCACAAGGAGTGAGAATACCTAATGATGGTTTTTAGTAGGAAAGTGGACCTTTTGAAACTGCAACTAAGTGTTTAAGGATGATACTATAGATTCGAGGATGACAAATGAGGACAATTGATCCTAGAGATCAGATGGTGGCTCAAGAGAAATTTGGAAAATTCCTAAAAAATAAAAAGAAATGAAAAACTAGTTTTAGGCCTATTTCGAGGTAAGGATGACTAAAATCAATTTGTCAAAATTAAGAGAAATAGCCAACTAAGTGCTTCGAGATGTAAGGAACAATGTGTGAGTATTGGGGAGGAAATATGGTGAGTTTTGGTTAAGTGATAAATCAAAAATACCTAGAGTGTGATCCTATGTTAGCTATGAGTTAGTGTGAGACCTACCGAGTTTAAGGAAGACTTAAGTGGTTTTAAAGTATCATGTTTAGCTAGTGTGATAAGGTCTAGAGGATTGGATTGAAGTGAAAGTGTAAGAATTCTTTGTCTGTTTGCCCGAATCTCACGGTTCCCTCATCTGAGGGATCTGACTAGTTATAGCTCAGGGATCCGGCTACTGCTGACCAGTAGCTTCTCGGCAAATGTAAGAGAATTTGCACTCTTTAGCAAATACACATCCTAATCATTTATACATTCAATAATCAAATATGCAAGCAACAATAATGCATAGTAAGTAAGAGGCGACTAGAAGGTAAGCAAAATGAGCTGGACCGACTTCTTGATTGTGATCAAGTCGTTTAATAAAGTCTCATTTTAGGGTTCCTAGGTTAGAATGTTTTTAGTTTATGTCGAAGCCATCTACTTAGAGCTCGATCCTAAACTATAGAAATATTATTTAAATTTTTTTACAATTGTTCACAAATTAAGGTCAAGACCTTACCTTCCTCCCATTCAACTCATTCTCCATAGCCTCTACTCTTCCTCTTGCCCTCCCACCCGCACTTCTTCTTCTTCTTTCCTTGAGGAAGTTAGCAAAACATTTGAACATGACCTTTGTTT
>OU343223.1:192068734-192092424 GCA_910596185.1 Chrysanthemum makinoi
CTTATCTAAACTTCGGGTTTGTTATTTTTATAATATATATTTTTAAGATGGAATGATTGTTTATGTGAAGAACAATTTTATAAAAATTTTAGTAAATTCAATTATTGACAGCGGTATTATTGTTGTTATGCAAATTCGGTGGAAGCTTTTAGCAATTCATGGTAGCCTAAATAAGGGGATGTTTTGTTAGTGCTTATACAAAGATTTGTGCTTATTGGTTTATAGACTTTTGTTCTTTTATAGGTTGTTTTGGATACTTAATTTCATTTGGCCATGAGTTTTTTCTATAGCAGCGTGCTTTGGATTCATTCAGTATAAGAGTTACCAACTCATGTTAATTTGGCCATAAGTTCATTATGCCTTGGTTTTATTATAAGGTTGTGATTTTGGTTTTGCTTGAACTTTAGTTTATTAGAAAAAAAGTCATGATTTGCTTGATGTTATTGTGGTTAGTTAAAAGAGGTTCCGAGTTTAAAAGTTTGGGTGTTTGGAATGTATTCGGGTGGATTTGGGCAACGTATTGGGTGGATTTGGCCGCTAAAATTGTATATGCCAAACACACATACTTGGCCTATAAGACTTGCGGCACACTAAACATTTAAGTTCATTAGTTGCCTTATTTATATTTGGGCGCCCTTATATGATGAATTTTTACGCGGGTTTTGAGATATTGCTTATTGAAAGTGCTTATCAAACTATAATTCTTGCCTTTGATACGATAAATAAGCACTTTTGGGAGTGCTTGGGATTGTTTATCAGATTATTTGAAAGTGAAATAAGCAAGATGGTTTATCATATTATTTGAGAGTTGCTTCTTTCAAAATTGCATATGATCTAATGATTTAAAAAAACATATGCATTTCTAATAAGTAAACTAAAATAACCAAAGAGTATATAGGCTCAATGAGAGGTGTTATCAATGTGATAATGGTAACCCTAAGATTGTTCTTATCAAAGATAGGTAAACCAGTTTCTTTTTGCTTAAGACGTACTATAAATAATCTTTAAAAACACTTAAAATGAACTTATTTGGAAACATAAATCTCGCTTGACATACACTAGTATCTTATGCAGTCTTACTCATTTTTGGTTTCTCATTTTAGGGTCAAACGAGAGGAAGCTAAAGTCACTGTTTGGGAGAACTTGCAGAAAGCAAAGGCAGAAGCTTCTATTCATAAACTTGAGGTTTTTTAAAACTTGAGGCTTTCTTTATTAGTTGTTTGAGATTTTCAACTTTTGGCACTCTATTTATTTGAGTAATTAGTTTTTTTTTTTCTTTTTGCATAAGTAATGTTTAACATTTTAAAAACTATGTTGCCGATGTTCATATATTTAGATGGTAGGAAGGATGCCTGCAGTTGGTGCCAAAGGTGCTTTTAAGAACCCCAAGAGAGTTAAATGCCAATAACAATTCTTGAGAAGAAAAGTATGTCATAATCTCATATTTGACAAGAAACAATTACATCAAAACTTGCATGAAAGCAAGAGCCGAGCTATTCGTATAATTATTGCTTTACCATCAACTGATGAATCAAACATTGTTTCATAGTTGTTTCTGAATCATTCTAAATTCATCTTCTGTTTTAGATGCAGATTTCGCATGGATTCCATGTCTGCATGATTTCAAGTACGTAAACAAATTACTGATATGCCCTATGATCATGAGCGATGATTAATTCTGCAAACGTAATCGTGTAGGATTAGTGACTATATTATTGTATTGTTTCAGGATAAAAACCGCGCATCATTAATTCACAAACATATTTCAGGTACGTGTACATTCAGTTACACATAGACTTTTCGGATTTGAACAAAGTAAATGATGATTTTTCTATATTTGTCTGTCTTTGTTGGGATTATGTTTATTAAGTAGGAATATCAGTTGGTAAACACATGCCAAGTGCCGAGAAAATGTGGAGCACTTTCTCCACCATTGGAGATATTGCTTTTACGTATGATTGCTCTTGAATTTAAAAGGGATTTTAATTTTATGAGAAAGTTTAAGACTTAATTTTAATGATATTCAACCACATAAGGTATGACCTCATAATGCATAGTTTCACACATTATTGATTATTTTGAAACAGGGTTATTTTTTTTTATATCAATTTTTTGTGATATTTGCAGGTTCTAGCTTTCAAGTTTCAAGATTTAGGTGCTCTAACAACTTGATGACTTTTTTTCCCTGAAGATGGTTTGATAAGATATTATTTGAGTCTTTGTATTTGATTGAATATTTCCTAACATAAAGCTTATAAAGCTTATTATCTTGAGTAATTTGAATCTCACTATGTTTCATTAGTACTATCTTGATGAATGTGAAGTTATGGTTATGAATGTATTTATGCCATTATGAATGAACCTGCATTTTTTATAAGCAAATGCCTGCTGTTAAAGTTCAGTTAAAACTTTTTCTGCTATTGCAAATCATTGTTACTACGTGTATATATGCTGTTATTTATTTCAAAAGCATTTACATTCTTTAAGTTGTTCGCGACTTTGTATCGCTTTGCAAAATAAAAGGTTCCCCTCAGCAACGCGCGGGTTAACCTGCTCGTTTAAACAAATCAAGATTAAATGGATTTTGATCATAGCCGTACATTTTTCAATATTAATTAAAATATAGATGAGATCAAAATAGATCACAAAATTTTTAAAGTTCAAATGAACAAATCATGACATTCACTTTTTTTTCATCAAAACATGAAAACACACTTTCCTCTTTCTTTTTAAAATATAATATATCGTAAATGGTAAATCGTCAAACAAAAAAAATACACCATCACGAAGAGAAGATTGTTTTTAATCTTTCAATAGACGGACACTTTGATATACTTTCGACGAAACATTTTTTCTTTTTTCTTTTTTTCTTCTTCTTTCTTTTAGTGTTGAAGTTTTCGCTCTTGAAAAATAACATGTGATTTGTAAAATCACTTGTGATTTGTAATTTTAAAAATCACGTGTAATTTAATCACATGTTATTTTGCAAATCACATGTAATTTGTTATTTTAAAATTCACATGTGATTTCACCAATCAATTGTGATTTCAAAAATCGCATGTGATTTTATCAATTGTGATTTCAAAAATCGCATGTGATTTTTAAAATAACTAAGCAACTATGATTTTATAAATCACATGTGATTTTTCAGGCAAAAATTTCAACATTCACAAAAAACTTGTAAAAAAGTTTAACCAAAAATATATAAAAGTGCTCATCAATAAAAAGATGATTACATTCTCGTCGCGATGGTATGATTCGTTTCGCAATGATTAACGGTTTGTAAGATATTAAACTTTTAAAAATAATGATGAAAGTTTTGTTTTTTTTTTGAAGAAAAATTGAATGACTAAAATTTGTCAATTTAATCTTTAGATAATATGTTATCTATGTTGAACTTTTCTTAGATGGGGAATGAACGAGGTTTTTTCTTTGTTTAAAAAAATGAGGTTTTTTTAAAATATAAAATAAAAATATGAGGTTTTTCATGTTCGGGTTATCTACAAAACGCGAGCTTTTTTGACATAAATAACGCGAACTGTGTTAATCCCGGGACGGTTTATAATCTATGGCCACCCTCAATATATAAGTCAAACACCTTTCGACAAAGTCATTTACGTTTAAGATAAATAAATAATTCTTGAAAGTTACGTAAACAACTAGATTCTGTGCCATACCCAAAATACATTAAAGTACGTGTGTAGGTGATAGTTGTGTCACCAAATGATTTTGATCCACTTGCTGTACCTACCACCTTCATAAATAGTAACTACCATAACAGAACACCCTTACAACAATAACAACATTAAAAAGTACTAAAATGGAGACACATTTGTTAGGCAAAACAGTTGAAAACAAAAAGATCATACTAAAATGTTACACCAATGGAACTCCACTAGAAACCGATATGGAACTCAAAGTTGGAGAAGTCTTAAAGTTAGAAGTGCCGAAAGGATCGAATGGTGTGCTAGTGAAAAACTTGTACTTGTCGTGTGATCCGTATATGCGTGGGCGTATGCAAGACTTTCAGGCGTCGTATATCCCTCCATTCTCACCTGGATCCGTAAGCAATTTCGACTTAATACAGTTTTAGTAATGTACAGTCAATGCAGTTTTTAGTTAGGTAATGTTGTTCTTTATATCTTATTAAGACGAGCCTAGAGCCCCCGTATTGAGACTATGAGTAATCATGTGCAGATCAAGTGATTTTGTCAATTACTATACCATTATGTACAGATTTTGCATTACAAGTAATGTAAATTCAGTGGTGTATTCACGAAGCTAGAAAATTGGTTATTAGACAATAGAACCTTGTAACGGAAGCTTATATTTTACAGATTAAATTCTAAATGCCACGTGCACTCCCTTCGGTACCATCACCAATGTAACTACGAGTATATCTAGTGATGTACATCTACTTGTTTCGTGCTAATGTGTTGAAAGTATGCAATGGGCCACCTAAATGTACACAAACAATTCAAAGTGCAAACACTGTTATGGCTTTAATGATATGCCAAGAATTATTCTGTGTTTGTACTAATCAACGGCCTCTTTTCCCTTGGATGATTAGATAGTATCAATATGTTTTGCAGGCAATAGAGGGGTTCGGGGTGTCACAAGTGGTGGATTCTGATGACCCAAGTTTCAAAAGAGGGGAGTTTGTAGCAGGGCTTATGAATTGGGAAGAATACACTTTAATTCACAAAACGGGTCAGTTGAGGAAAATTCAACAAGATGATGCGATCCCTCTCTCTTACCATGTTGGCCTTCTTGGTATATGCCATCTCTCTTCATACATGTATTTTAGTAAAATGCATATTATTTGTTAGACTTGGAATATTGGGTGGGTCTCACGGCTTGGGTAACGGGTCCAATGGTCACAAAAACAATAAAAATATAAGAGTTAGAGATACATTATGGGCGACTTTGAACCTGTTTGACCCGTTTCAATTTTTGTTAGTTTCTTTTTAGTAGTTTTGCTCCTATGGCCCGTTAGAGATTAAACATAATCAAGTATTAAGTTTTACTGTGGAAGACGGTATTGGGAGTTACTTTACTTTACTTTACTTTTAAGTCTTAAGTTTTACTGCTCTTTCTTTCATCAAAATGTTCTCCTGCATTCTCACTGTAACTGTATACAATGTTAGAACATGATATCTGAAATATATATGCAGGCATGCCAGGATTTACAGCTTATGCTGGTTTTTACGAGGTTTGCACTCCTAAGAAAGGAGAATACGTTTATGTATCTGCAGCTTCTGGAGCAGTAGGACAGCTTGTTGGTCAGCTTGCTAAGTTACATGGATGCTATGTGGTTGGAAGCGCTGGCACGAGCCAGAAAGTATGTATTATAAGCACTAGAGGTGCCAATATGCTACCATTTACATATGAATGCGTCGATATTGGTTAAGTTTGATCTCTAACAGGTCAAATGAGCGAACTAAAAAAAACAATATAAAAATAAAACCGGGTCAAATGGGTCGCCAAAACAGATCATTACTCCCCTAACTTACTTAACAGAAGAACTATAAAAAACTTTAGAGTAACTGTTTTGGGATAACTGAAGTGAAGTATCTAACTTAACCCCTCCCATACCAAAAAGTAATTTTTTTTAAGGTATTACCCAATTGGCCCATTTGTCCCCGTTAAGCACTTTCATTTACGTTTGAATATTTCATTCCTTCCTAAAGAAACAATCTTATAAGGGAACGCAGATGAAAACACAGTTGCTGTGTTAAAAGGGACAAAATGAAGTTTATTTAAACCAGTTCATGTATTTAGTCGGGTATGGAGGATGGTACCTAGGCGTATGGCCTTAATAGAAATTTTAATATGACACTTTAATTAGGTGGAACTTTTGAAGAATAAGCTTGGGTTTGATGAAGCCTTCAATTACAAAGAAGAATCAGACCTTGAGGCAGCTTTGGCAAGGTACTAGTCTTTTAACTTGGTTATGCATTACCACTCGTAAATAAAATTGGAATGCAGCACACATGAAAATATATCTTATGTTTACACTAAACAAATAAATCGGCTATGCATTTCAGCATTTGCACAACTTGAGCACTCTTCCGTAACAGCTTCCTGACTTTTAACCAATATTCTTCATAAATGAAATTTAGTTATTTTTTATCAGAATTTTTCTTACTGTAATACACAATGTGGAAACTAGTTGATATTTAATTTAACAAAGGGTAGTTTGGTCATTCACTGTTATGTTACACAGGTACTTCCCTCAAGGAATTGATATATACTTCGATAACGTGGGTGGAGCGATGCTTGATGCAGCACTCGGGAACATGAGGGTCCGAGGTCGTGTAGCTGTGTGTGGGATGGTTTCTCAGAACAGTCGAACCAGTGTGCAAAGTTTTAAGAACATGTTCAGTCTTATATCAAAGCGTATAACAATAAAGGGGTTCCTTCAGAGTGACTTTTCACATTTATATCCCCGATTTTTGGAAGAAATAACAAGTAACTACAAGCAAGGAAAGATAGTTTATTTAGAAAACATGAACGATGGTCTTGAAAGTGCTCCAGCTGCCTTTGTTGGGCTATTTTCCGGGAAGAATGTTGGTAAACAAGTGATTCGTGTGGCAAGCGAGTAAATTTGATCTCTTTGATTTCATTTTATAACAATGTGGTGAGATTTGTTCTTGTTTCGCAACTCACTTAGCAATTTGACTTGAACTTTTGTTGTATGCTAAGCTATATCATCAGTGACAAAGCCATGTCACCGGTGACCAAATTGCTAATTTACCCAAGAACCAATTTTGTTGCAACCCACGACAATAACTCAATGTACATAAACCCAAAGACACCTGAAATCATTAGTCATATCCGCACTTTAAAAGCTATTAGAAGGGGGAAAAAAAAACATCCATTAGCAGCTGAAAATCACAATAATTTTCCATATTACCAAATTGAATCGTGTCATGGTTTTGTAGTTCCCTTCCAACACATTTTATAAACCCCATAGGAGGAAAAGATTGTCAATGTGCTCATGATAATGAATCCTTCCTAACCTGCCAAGTTTCTGGCTTATTGCCTTATTGGTGGACCATCTCAACAATGTATACATTTTTCCTAACTTATGTTCAAGTCAAATTCACGCCCTTCACGCCAATCACTTTGTATGCCCATATCTCCATTATCCATTTCTTCATCATTTAGAAAATCCTCAAACAGTTCCTTTTTAGATCTCTGCATATTGTTTGCCCACCCATTCTTCATTGCATCCATATTGACTTCTTGTTCCTGATCAAAGAATTCATGAGCTCTGATTGGTCCCTGAGCATCATCTCATCACGCGCTTGTGACTCGGCCCGAATTTGTTCTACTTGGGCTATAGCCGCCATACGTAGACTAGCTGCTTGAGCTTCTAGGCCTTACTTTTGTCTTGTTTCCAGTTATGACTTTACTTCATATAATGCTCGTCTTTCTTCCTGAAGCATAATTTGTTCAACCATTAAAATCTCTTCTGATCTAAACTCACCAATGGCTTGTTTTCTGGAAATATCATTGAAGTCAGAAACTTGTTGCTCAAAAGTTGTAGTGAATTCGGCTACTTTGTTAGAGATATTGGTATCCCATTGTTGAGAGCGTGATAATGGTTGGGCGGAGGTGTCAGAATAAAGGATTCTATCATCTTCCTCAGCTTCATAATCTGCCACCACATGGTAATGCAGAAGCCTGGACATACATCAAGGATAAATATGAATATAATGTGGACAAATATATCATCAATTGCAATCTTCTTAATATATGTCATATTGCAGCTCGAGGCAGAATTTCTAATTGTTTGGTTGTTTACTAGTTTACGCATTCTGTTGGGGTTTGGGTTCTGCTTTTTCCTACCGAGTCACCCAAGTAAATAAGGTAGCTAAAAGGAGACGGGTAAATGTTGCCCAACGTGTATTTTTAACACATACAGCCTACTAAATCAATTTACCAAAAAAAATTTGATTACATACGCTTTATAATCACATTTAACATATATTTATATGAAAAATGGGGCAAAATATCTCGGGAAACTAACCCCACTCCATTTAGGATTGAGATCAAATAATTACCCATTTTGACCCAAACCCGATTTGGAACTGTTACTCTAGCCATCCAGCCCCTCTATATTGACAACTCCACTTGTATATCCATTCTATAAGCTATAGCATTACTAAGGACGAGTTCTACAAAAACGCAAGTGCTATACAAAAACCCACTGTGCTTTCCGTATAACAAAACTGTGTACAACACGACAGGCTCTTGAAAGCTAATCAAAAGTAACAAAATAGACAGCAAGTGAATGTTATGACATTTTCATTGCAATAAGATGCAACAAAAAGTACAGTGGCGACCCAAGAGCAAATTAACGTGATTTCCTTATTTAGCTGGGGCAGTAAAATCGACAGATTAACGAGCCTACCAAATGGGTTAGCTAGGTCGGGTCGTTTACACTATAAGATAACAAGGAAAATCTTGGTAAGTAGTATGGAATCCGTTAGAACATGGTTATTTTTCCCGACATCAAGAATGTTCTGTAAACAGGATTAAAATTTCGTTTGCTGCATGCATGTACAATTGCAGTTAACTTTTTATTAAACAAGTATAACTAGATCAAAATGTACGCCCATCAACATTGGGCACGAAAAATTCATGTTAATAATAATAAACGTAACGGTCACAATATAAGTTAGCTAGATCAAACATAAATATACGAGTTATTAATTAACCTTTGACAAGCATCTTCTAAGGAAGTAAAAGGTTGTTTGAAATCAGGATGACAAACACGCCAAGCATCCTCACATGCCGCCATCTGCATTTGTGTCGACTGATGATCGGGTGGTCGTAAAATGGAGGAATTAATATTGTTGTTGCTAGGAAAAATTTTAAATGATTGTTGTTGTTGTTGTTGTTGTTGGATTTGTTGCAACAAATGGAATTGATGATGTTGATGTTGAAGAGGCAATGCCTTTGCTTTTTCCATTATTTCCTGATTGTCTTTGATGATTTCTGCCGATTCTTCAGATCACATTTCCTATCAATTCGCTAACCTCCTTTCTTTAGTTTGTGTATATTAGAATATTAGAGGGTGTTTCAGCTAAAAAACTATTTCCCAGTTATAAAACTATTTCACCTTTCGGTTTATATTTGGGTTTGGCCCAGGGCCCAACGATAACTTCTAGGCCCAGTACATGCCTTTGTAATTTTTTCTTCATCTTGATCCCAATATAATATATATATATTTTTTAAGAACGCTAATTTTTTCACACTCTATATGACATATCCCACAAATTCTTTCGGCAAGACTTAAACTCACAACCTTTAAATTGGTAGACAAATCACATACCACTAAACCAAAGGCTTTAAGTCCAACATATTATATTATATTTTACTCTTTTACAAAAAGTAATTACGTCTTGTATTTTCTTAAGCATTATCATGTTTTATACATATAATACAAACTCATCTTCATCATTATGTTAGAAAATTGTCAACAAACACTAAATTTTGAGGATCGTCTCATAATCAACTAATACGTCTCATAATTGTTATGCCTAGTTTATGTCTATACACGCTTTTATGTTTGCATAACCATCTTTTTTCCCTTAGGTAAATGTGTGATTGTCTATATTCTATCTCGCTCCGATAGTATTGAGATTGTTGCTGTTACTGTAGTCTAGTTAGTTATTCTTTACTATAATTTAACACATATTTTAGAATAAGTTAAAATTCTGCTTGTTTTAAGAAAGATGATTTTCTATTATGAAAATCACACATTTGCTGAGATATCACCGTATTGTCACAAAATATGTATTTATTTCGAGTTCACAAGAGGGAAAAAGGAAGTGAGTGATTTATCATTAACCAGACATTTATAAAAAATTCATCCACACTTTAGCGAGTATAGGTTAGAGACACCTTTGGAGTTATCAGTTTCTCCTTTGAAACTATGTGAGAGTTTTTGTTTCGATTGTTTTAGAAAAAACCGCGCAAGTATTTAATAAAATGTGCGAGTATTTTGATGCAAATTGATTTTTTTCTGCGCATTTTTTGTTGTTGTTGTTGTTGAAAAGATGGGTATATTTGTGATTTTCATTTCAAAACATGTTAAAACAGTCAATTTTACGAGTCCGTGTGGCGGTCAAATCTTATAAATTACGGAGTAGTCGGGAAAAAAAGCGAAAACCAGAGTTAAAAAAAGAAAAAGAAAAAATCAGTCAATTTTAATTTCTTTGCATCCTTAAATATAAAGCCGAATAGACTCAAGTTGGGCCCATATGATCTCATAAGCCCATCTCCACATAATCAATCATCATCAAAAATTGGCGGGAACAAGAACCCCCATATCCCGCCATTTCCATAATCCCCAAAACAATCTTGAACTCACATATTGGCATCCTTAACAAGATCCAAACAATCAAACAAATTTTTTTAAATCACAATGGAAGTAGTGAGATCCCAGAAACAAGCTTCATCGTTCGCCGCCTCATCGGACAATGTTTCGACAATACCCCTTTATCGTACCCCGCCCACTCTCGAAGTCAGGCTTGAAGATTTCGAGCGCTTCGCTGTCGATCGCCTTCTGGGTTTGCTCTTATAACTTTATATTATTCGATACAATTATATATTTTTCATATCTAGGGTTTAGGGTTTAGTATTTGACTTTTCACATATTCATAACAAATTAAGAATTGATTAGTTATAAGGGGGTGTTTGTTTAAGCTTATTTTTTGTCTTATAAGCTTACTTGATTTCAGCTTATATTTCCTAAGCCTCAATTTTCCTGCTTATTTTGATACTTATATAAGTTAATCATATCATGATTAACTTATATAAGCCCATAAGTCTCAAAATAAGCCGGAAAATTGAGGCTTATCAAATATAAGCCGAAATCAAATAAGCTTAAACAGACACCCCCTTATATAGCCGGCTTATAGCTTATTTGATTTTCGGCTTATGTTTCATAAGCTCACTTTTTGTAGCTTATTTTGAAACTTTCCGGTATATGTAAGCCGAAAAGTTTCAAAATAAGCCACAAAAAGTGAGCTTATGAAACATAAGCCCAAAACTAGATAAGCCATAAGCTAGCTATGTAAGCCGAAACAAACACCCCCTTAGTTCACAAAATAATTGCTTGTATTAGTGTTAAATGTTTATTTGGTAAGGACTAAACTGACCCGTTTTGCGGAATGCAATTAGAAGCTATTTAGAAGAAGAAACAATTACTTATATTGGATTTTGTTGAATAGGGAGTGCCTAGTGTGATTATTCTATTGGAAGTTTTGTTAAGTGTCGGTTAAGCGGTTTTGGTATTAGCATAACTGAAGTGGTGTTCACATTTGCTGTATGCAGTTCTGAGAGGGATTTCTGATGCATTGGCTAGAGGAAAGAAACCCGATGAAATGGAGAAATTGGTTAGTGGTACTTATTAATTATTATTATTTTGAAATACGAAGTTTCTTTGCAACGAGGTGCTTGATCTGTAATTGTTGGACCAAGTAGGTGAGTGATCTATGGAAAGCCAATATGAGACATCCACAAGCATCAGAGGTTATCAATAAGGATATCATATCTCATTATGTTTTGCGTTTAGTGTATTGTCGAACGTAAGTATTCTATCTTTCATTACTTTGTGCTTTTATGTCTTGTATATATTGTTATAGTTTTATTCTCCATAACTTTGGTAGGGAGGAATTGAGGAAATGGTTTCTTTCGATGGAAACTACTCTATTTCGCTACCGGTTTCGGCTTGAAGGTTCACACGTGCATGTATGATTTCTTTTGATGCACATTCAATAACAAGTTTTGTGTTCATTTACCTTTTTTTCTGATTATTTGTGATTGGAATTTGATCTACAGAAAGCGTTGATGACCGAGCTTGGCATTCCTTACAAAGTTGTCACCAATGAAGAATTTATGGTATAGTTTCGCCATCTGCCTCATTTTCAAAACAAATAATTATACTTGCTCAAATTATAAGTCTGCTCATGTGAAATTTTGCGTCTTGCTTACCGATCCAAAACTTTAGACACTTGTTATTTTTTAAGATGAAGCAAATGTATTCTGTTTTTGTGGTTTTTTTGCAGGGTTTGAAGGATAAATTGGCTCTAGTTGCACGCTCGGTTAACCAACCTGTACCCACATGTATGTCTAAGTGCATTACCTTCATCAAACTAAGCTGTTTTGTTAGTTAGTGTGAGTGTTCTGACTTTATTTATTTTCTGTTTTTTTTTTCTTTACTGCAGCTTATGGATCATATTACAAGGTGCATTGCTTCATAAACGTCCTTAACCCCTTCCCTTTTCTTCCTAGGACACACCCAGTATTTGTTAGTCTGATTTGCCATGTTTGTTTCATTTCAATTGATGCAGGTTCCATTTGAAGAAGTTCCAGAACTTGTAGCAACCCGCAGAGTGTTCATCCAGAAAGGATATGCATATGTTGCTCTAAACCAGGTGAATGAAGGGTTCATAATTATTATTTTGTTACACTGATGTAACACAAGAGATAGTCCATTGATTGATGTTTGTAATATTGTATAAATAGGTTGTCTCGTTTGTTGTTCCACACTTCCGTAGTGAACTTTCAAAAGCCCTCGTCATTACAAACAGGTTATTTTCGAATCCCGTGTTTCAACTGTATGTCTGTATCTATAAACCTTTCTGACTGCTCACTGTGTACCTTCCAGAAAATGGACATCCATGATTAGGGAACAAGAGAAGGATCGCCTAACACCTGTGAGTTCTAAGTTTATTTATCCTAGATGAGTCAAATAGGTACTTTCAAAATATTAGCCAACAAGGAGATGGGTCAGATGGGTTGGAAGTCATCCATATTATTTTATTAGCATAAGATCTTTTAAACCATTATATAAAAAGACTGGTTTTTATTATACTCTTTGTAATCATATCTGACACTATATTTGTATAAGAGCAAATTTGACCATAAATGTTTGGAGTAAATTGGGCAATATTTGTACCAAAAATTACCCGTTTTCCGTTGTTACTGAATAACCCCCCTCCCAGTTTTTCACCTCATTTGATTTAGTTTTTTTTGTATGGAGGAGGTTTTATAAGTATTGTGGCTGATTATTATTTTGTATTTATCAGATAGTTGAAGCACTATCGACAAGCTATCTGGGTCCTGATTATGGCCAGGTATGTTGCCTATTTATATTTTATGTTAGTTTTTAGTTGTGGAAGGTCTTACTTGATAGCTGTTTTTAACATTACTATCTTGATAGGACAAAGCACATGGTGAAATATCTTTGAAGGACATTGATCAAGTAGCAAGGGCTTCCTTTCCTTTGTGTATGCAGCACCTCTTCAACACAGTAAGTGATTTGATTCAACAGGTTGTTCGAGCTTCATGCTAAGTTTTACAGATCTTGCTTATGTTTTGTATGTTTTTTTAAATATGATCAGTTAAAAGAGGATCATCATTTGAAGCATGGAGGGAGGATGCAGCTGGGCTTATTTCTCAAGGTATTGACTCTCTTTTTTCTATTTGAAACTGATTTAGTAATCTGATATTCACATCTTACACTATTGTTTTCCAGTCCACCTCGAACAAGATAGTTTTGGGCATACATCTGTGTTTTGTTTGAAGTCGTTTTTAATTTTAACCTTCTCATACGTAGGGTGTTGGGTTGACATTGGATGATGCTCTTGCGTTTTGGAAGGCAGAGTTTTCCCAGAAGGTAAGCTAGATGCTTACTGAGTTGGTACCTTACAGTTATTAGTTTATTACATCATAGTTATCTTTGTAATATATTGGCACACTTTCAATTTGAATGCTAGATGCATACTGGGAGGTGTTGTAAATTGGTCGAGATGTATTCGGGTCAGAATGCATACTTATTGTTTGCATTGAGTTGACCCATATATTTTTTTGCATGATTCTTAAAACATTTAGCAACAGCTTGTGTGTTAAATGTGTTTACGCAATCTAATAATCTATTTATTTTAAATAAAGTGGTTTCAGATTGCTGTAGTTGTTAGAAATACACTTTGGGTAACTTTTAACTCATATAATCCACTTTCAGTTGTGCTAAATAAGCTATAAACAAATAGCCCGAATGGATCCACTATTAACTAGATGGGTCGAAATTGCTACTTATAGTTCAGAGTTTCTATTAATCCATCTCTTCACTGCAAATGGATGGTTTTACTCTTGTTTTCACCCAAGCATCATAATTAAAGTTTGTACGTTGTGGCTTTCTTAGTAATCAGCCCCAACTTTGTTGATTATATAAAGAAGATAAGAGCTCAACTGGGAGCATATAAATTCACTGTGTTTAAAGCTTAGAGCTATCTTATCTGTGGCTTATGTTTGTAATTAGGTCTTATAATCTATCATCACATGATTTTTCATCTAATTCTAAGCGAGTTTTAATTGTAGGTTGGTACTGAAAGATTTGACAAAGAATATGCATATGGCATACGGCACAATTATGGTAAAGAAGGAAAGAGAACGGTAAGTACCAACTCTGAACCATAATACTATATATGCTCTCTATATGGTCTGCTGTACTCATTGAACATATACGATTGGCTTGTAGTGTCTAAACAAGATTGTAAATTGATCTGTTTTGTGTTTATATGGTCAGTTGTACTCATTCAACGTATATTTCGGTTTTTGAAAATTTCAGGATTATACACCTTATTCTTGTCAAAAGATTATCCTATCAACTCCAGGAGTTGGAGACCATCATGGCTGTCCTTACCGGCATTTTAGGTAAATTCTTTATACTAAAGTTCAAAGTCACTTGAACCGAAAACATAATATCTTTGCAAGAGAGGTTATCACATTGTTATCCACTACTTTCCATGTTTGTTCACATTTGTTGTTGGCATCCTAAGGATATAAACTATTGGTTGCAAGTATTTCAGACATCCAGTTTTATTTCATTGTAATTACTTATCATGCTCTATTTACCGGGTGTAAAAACCTCTTACCCAAAAAATTACTTATCATGCTCTCAATATACTCTACAGTGAAGAAAACTTGAGAGCTGCTCTTGGTAAAATGGGAGTAAGCAGTCATGCATCAGATGACGTGATAAACAAAGCAAAAAGTAGACATTATCAGGTCTTAACTTATTCTTTCTTATAATGTAGTACAGTTGTTTGTGCACCTTTAATTCTTCTAGGTTCTGAATTATGTTTTGTGAAAACTTTATGTGCAGTTGGCATGCACCTTGACGTTTGAAGCTCTTCATGGCGCATCTTGTGATGCTGGAATCAATCATCCAAATCAATACTTCAGTGACAGCCAAAAGATCCTGAATGAAAAGGTAAATCTGCTTAAATGAAAATTTGACCACTTCTTATGTGCCAAATAGAGGCGTCCTAATAGCAGCTTTGGCTGGCTGGCTAACGGGTCAATGGGGGGTTTGTGTCAAACTTGATAGTCTTTGTACATGCTGTAACGGGTTAGGTCAAGGTTACCTAAAGGCCAAAAGACTACTTGTCTAAGGTTATTAGATTGTTTAACAATAATTTAGTAGATTATGTGCCTAATACATTTTTGGGGACTGAGTTTTTATTCATGTGACATGTTTCCTATTAAGATAAAATATTTTATTTTACACGCTTACTCTTTAGGATAACACTTAACTTGGATCTACCGCTTCATTCATACGTAACTGGGGTTCATGCCACCTCTATTGGTAATTAACTTATGCATGAGTTATTAAATGTTTTATTAAAACCTTCTTTTTGTATAATAGTTTAGATGTGATTGTGACCAATCAATGTTGACTTTAGAATAATGTTTCATTGTATTCTTGTTTCTGTTGGTTGTCTAAAATTGTCTCTAATTTCTTTCTGTACCTTATTGCAGAAATCGTCGACAGCATGATGCATACATGTTATATAAAATCATCAACAATCAATGATATCTGCTGTACAATGGCAAAGCGGATTGATAGAATCATATGCCGTGCATCAGTAATGGTTGCGAGTGCACATATCAAAGCCTAGACCGGTAAAGAAATATATAAATGAGTTCAAGCAGTATCATTTAGTTGGAGTGATTAGTGGTAGTAGGTTTTAGAAAGTTGTACTAATCTGCAAACAATTGTAATGTTAAAGACTTAAAGTCCATCACTGTTTCCACCACTCTACATTGCAGTTATCTTACAATTTCAGATGCTTATGTATAATTGGTATTGGGTAATCTTTCTTGATTGTTTTAAACTTTTAATGTATTTTTAGTTATATTATGTGTCATGTGGTTCTGGCAAATGTGTAAAGAAATGGAAAGCAAGCAGATGGGTAGATTGCATAATTCCATGAAATTTAAACATGCTTCCCTAGTGTAACACTAACTTTAGTTCATGATCAGCTTTTACAGAAAGACACCATCCTGACATACCCTTTTGGATGTTAAAGCATGACTTGTAAACATGTTTCGTGCCTTAAACTAGGAGATCCAAAAGCATCATCAAAACATATACAATCTTTTAGGTGACTTAAACTAGGAGATCCAAAAGCATTAGCAAAACATATACAATCTTTTAGGTGATCGGTCTCAAAGGCAACAACATTTTTAAGCAATCAAGGGATACACGGTTTTGTATATTTTTAATATAATAGGCCCAATTTATTAGTTTGTCGAAATCTAGAAAACCTGTTGGTGCAATCTGTATCCCACCTCGGAGGGATAGAGAAAGACATTTGATTATATACTAATAAGGTTTCCGCATGTGATTCCTGGCTGCTGTCTAGTGTGTATATGCAATTATATTCACCAGGCGGTGGACTAGTACACCTTTTTTTACGGTACTTGGCCACCAGGCAGTAATTTGCCCAATTTATCGACGCAAACAAGTGTTGTAGTTTTTGTATTTGATTTTGCTTAGTCATGTAATCTCTTCATCTCTAATTAAATATCTATTTTATTGATGGACAATTATTAACATAACCAAACAAACAAAGTCTAGATCATACATCATATACACGTAAACCTGATGCCAAGGCCACAGGTTCACATAATCACATATGATATTTCATCTACTTGCCCCCATAAACAATACCGGTACTTTATGTTACATTATTATCCATACAAGTTGAAAGGTCCTCAAGCCACTTTTCCCACCCTCACTTGATACTTTTTTGATCTTCTACGTATCCACTAGAATGCTCTCAAACATATATCTTGGACTAGGCTTGTTGGGTATTTCAAACCTTTTTTCCCAAACACTCAAGAATTGCGATTCCTCCAAATGTAGTAGCCTGCTTTCCGGACCACTATTGACGCAGTGGCTTCTATTATAAAGGAATCACGCCATCCCCATTATACCTAAACATCTCATGAGTTAAAAATGCATCTACATTACAAATCTTCCATCATTCGAACACTTTTCCCCATTTGACTCTTTATCCATCATATGACTATTTAAAGTGAAAAAGGGCGGGAAAAACAGTTGTTGGGTTATTTGGCTGAATAGTTGACTTTTAGGTTGACTTTCTCATTTAGACCCATATCACAAGTACGTAATCCTTTAGCTGTTTTATCAGGTGTAATTGCATACTCTGTTACAAAATGTTTCTTTGTTTCAATATAAGGTAAAATTAAATATTAGTGGTGCAAAATGTTGATGCATAATTAATTTTGACCATATTCAGAAAAGGAAAACAAAGTGATCATTAAATATGTCATTACATCATAACCATCTCTACTATGAGATGTTTTACTTATTACATATGTCGTCACATCTAAATATAAAAGTATACCAAGAGTTGGTTTCACATTAATCGATACAATACTGCTTTAACGCAGTGATATATGGTGATCAGGTTAGGGGTGAGCCGTGAGCATGGGGCGGTTTGGGATGGTTTTTGGCTAAAACCAAACCCCGAACCGAAAATTCGATTTTAAGCTTTTGAAAACCAAACCCCGCACCAAAAGTTCGGTTTGGTTTTTGGTTTTTTGCGGTTCGGTTTTTGGTATTTTCGGTTTTCGGATATTCAAAATTTGAGTTGATGGTTTTATGTTAGACATATGAATATCCAAATATCTATAATTTTCAGAAAACTTTATATGAGTTCCAAAAATGACATTACACAAAACCCAATATTTTATTAAATTTTGATCAATTTTTTGGATATCCGAATACAAATATTTTCTGAACATCCAAAACCTAAATCAAGAAATCGTAGAACGTAAGTCGAATATTTTGTCGTATTATAATAAGATTACATAACATGTATATAAAGATGAGATGCGTGAACATATATGAAATAAAGAAAACTAACTTTACGAATTTATAGTGTTAGCTAAATAAACACCTAACACGAATATCTAATCTCTTAATATTTGGACTTTGGTGGTTACTTGTATCAAAACTAGTATGTATACATTTTTTTTATTAGTTTTATGAATAGCATGTGCGGCGGTTCGGTTTTTTCGGTTTGGGTTTTCATATAAGACCAAAAACCGAACTAAAACTTTCGGTTTTTTAAAAAAACCAAAACCGCACCATCGGTTTTTTAATTGGTTCGGTTTTTTGGGAGCGTTTTTTTTTTTTTGTTTCTTGGGTTTTGGTTCGGTTTTTCGGTTTTATTGCTCTCCCCTAGATCAGGTAAACGTCCTACATTTCTAAGAGTCCATTTCATTGAGGGGGGCAGGCTTGAATAGAATATCGCAGCGGAAATGTAAGTGTCTATGAACACTCGGAACAGGCAGATAGCGTGCCAGCATCAACCGCATCTTGAAGTCGCCCGTCAATTGCAACCATATTTGCTTTTTGCCAAACCGCTTCTGGAGAGCCCTCAAGTCTGCTCCTTGCACGCGAGTTTGAACGGCCTTGAAGCTCAAAGCAGTGAGTTGATCGTGTTATGAGATCCCATACATGCTTGTAGAAACAGCATTAAGACCCCGAATCGGACTCACGCTTGTACTCAGCACGTACGTCCACAGTTTCGGGTTTGCCCTGACAGAACCCGTGCTGCCGAAAGTATATTGCAGGACAAGCTTCCTTCCTTCAAGTGAAAGCTTGTCGTTGTGCAGGTCAACTTTCGCAGTGAGGTGTTTGACGGAAATCTCTTTAAGAGCAGGGGAGTTGTGTTCGAGCAGGTAGCTTGATACATACTCGTAGGCGATAATCAGCCGTACCACCAGGATGAACAAGATTAATAGCGCCACTTTGCACCTGGATATCTGTTTGCTGGTTTCCACCGCCTCATTGCTGGTACCCTTAGCTGCAGGACGACAGCAGAAAGTCTGAAACTTCTTGGAAAGTTTTGAAATACATTGCACAACTGCTTCCATGGCTCTGATCAGCTCCTTTTGTGAAATTTATCTTCTTTTTTTTTGTTTTTGTGTGTGTGTTTGTTTGTTTGTTTGTTAAATTTCTAAAGAGTATAAGCAAAAGGTGTATCCGATATGTTGATGTTAGTGAAGAGTTACTTGATTGCAAGTTTAAGATTATAAAAATTATAGACGTGGGTTTAAAAAACTCATGATGGAGTAAATCACACTTTTTGTGTACTTAGTTAGAATTTCTTAAAAGTAATTTTATTGACATGGAACAGCTAGATTTGCATCTAGCTTGTTCGATAAAAATTTGTTTTGTGATGATCCTTTTTCTTTTTAAAGGCCAAATGTTAAGTTATATAGACACGTACACTAATCCCATTCCTCAGCATATACATTGTTTACATTAGATAAAGCAGGCTGCTACATGAATACATGATTCACAAGCTAGCAGCATTCTACTCCTTATTAGAAGAAAATTACTACTTTTCAAGGCACGTTTAGTTTACAGAATTTCATACGTTTATTTTAAGTTTTTAGCCTTTTTAGTTAACTGCTGCTCTAAACTACTTTTTCCAGCTTATTTTTAAGTTTTAAAGTTTTTTTATCTTCACAAAAAGTTCTTATTTTTATCTTATTTACAAAATTAATAATCAGTTTTGCCAAAAATAAAAATAAAAAGAGAAACAAGGTGAGCCAGGATCGAACTTGAGACCTCTACCCAATCTCACCCTTAAGACACCACACACTACCATATGCGCCCTAGGGACTTACATTCCTAGGCACGCTTAGTTTATTTCTGTTGAACCTAAGACCTTGATAGATCTTAGAGCACTCGTAGATCGTTAGTAATGCTTATGTAATCACAAAAACACTAATAGAAAGTCTCGAACACTTGTATTCTGTAGCGGAAATCAAACACAAGTAATAACACAAATAACTAAGAACTTCTTTGATCCTCTATGGATCGTTTTATAATACTAAAACTTTGTTTTTCTCAACACGTACATCATTCATACTATTGTGTTCCTTTTATAGACAAGGAACCCTAAACCGTTTCCCAAGAAACGTATAAACATAAAACTAAATAAGATATACATTATCACTTCCTAATAAAGCTCATGCATATCCTAACTAACTATAGAATACGCGGAATATCTATCTCCGCAGAAACCAACTACACGTTTTACTACTTCAACAGATTCTATTCTTCAGTAGAAACTTTGCACTTCAGCAGAATCCTTCTGCAGTAACATCAGCAGAATTCTTACTTAGTAGAATTCCCAACAATCCTCCCCTAAACTGGAATTTGACTAGGTTAAGTTCCAGTTTCTTGATAGATCTTTAACGCTTCAGAACTTGAGGATTGTACTCAAACAGTAGCAGCAAAGAACCAAAACAATTACATCTCTATGATAACAAAACTTTGAAAATCCAGATCTTTGCAGCAACAAATGACAAAATGTACATCAAAACATATTAGTTTCATACTATTCTTATCACATCCAGGTGTGTTAACTCCTGTGAGAGGTGAATCATTGAAAATAATGGATTTGATGTCTCTTTACCAATAACCATTACTACTGGAGTAGCCATATGTTTAAGTTCGAAAACTATGGTACAGTGATAACCATCTGATTTATTAGCAAATCAGCAACCATAAACGGATTTGAGATGTCTTTACCTGTAGCCATTTGCTCAGGACTAGTCAATTCTTAGGGGAAAGAATCACTTGTGGTGAATTGAGAACCCAATATGGTATTCCGCTGCCTTTACCACAAGCCATATACTTGTGGGCTAGCCAATTATTGGATTCCAAAAAGGAATAAACCATGGTGAATTGATGACCATACAACCCTCAGCAATTAAGCATGGGTGGTTACAGACCCTATGATTTTGAGCAAACCATTACAGCTATCAACAGATTTGATGTGTCTTTACCAAAGTTGTACCCTTTGGACTAGCCAACTCTTTGATGTACACAAGGCACAACTGGTGAGTCGATAACCATCAACAATGTACAACAAACCTGCAAGAAAAGTTAGACAAACTCAAGAATATACATAGTTTTTTTTGTTTTTTTGTTTTTTTGTTTTTTTTTAACTAAGAATAAAACAAAGAATCAAATAAAACAAATAATACAAATAATACAGGATACCATAATCAAGATGATGCTTGATATTGCAGAAGCTGAGTCTTAATCAATCCAATCAATTGTTCAGCATATAGCATATCATTCCCAACTGGATCAGGAGGAACTTCCAACTTCTTTCTAAGCATTCTTTCCATCAATGACACAGACAAAGGATAAATCTTATCAGAGAACATACACACAGTCATCCCACACTTTGTCTCCATCACATGCACACATGACATAGGATAAAATCTCCAAGACTCAACCTTCCACTTATGTGAATTCTTCCAAATAGAATACCCTTTACCAGCTGGAGATTGAGAGTCAAACAGAACTTGAAGATCACCCAACAAGTATAAACCAGAACCCTGTGGTGAATGATTAGCATAATACTATGTGACAAGTCCATATAGAGTATTCAAATCTTGCCTATCCACCATATGAAGTATGTCCTTCAAGAAGTTAAACTGCATAGAAGAGTTATCCAGCCGAAAAATAGTGTTAAGCAGTCCATCAGTCAAAGTCCAAGCAGTCAACACATCATGAGACCCTTCAAGAAAAGCATCAGCAGATCCCTCTTTAATGAAAGTTGAATCAGCAGCCTTTAGATTCAAAGAACTACCCTTGTGAGATTTATGAATCCTAGAGGTGTGTGTCCCAGCTGATCTCACAGATCTCCTTAGAGAAATGCGTCTCCTTTTAGACATCCTTTTCTTCCTCCTACCTGGTATATAAATCCCCATAGAGATAGAAGATGGCACCTTCTCAGAATCATCAGGAACATCTTTAGCAGGAATAGAAGAAGGAGAAGTAGAAATAATAGGAACAGCACCATGCAATGCATACATTTTCTCCAGCACCTCTCTGGCCTTCTTAGCTTTAGCCGCTTCTAGTTCAGCTTTCCTAACCATAGCTGCACCTTCTTTATCAACAGGGGGAATAGAAGTAGTCATACTAGGTAATGCTTCAGAAGAAACAACACGAGGTTCAACAGAGTGAACCCTTTCAGCTGAATGTATAGCTTCAATTGATGCCTCAGAAGCAACAACATGAGAACTCATCTTTGGTGCAAAAGAATCCACAATCTCAACTTTCTTGGATCTCTTTGCCTTTGGAGCATCTACACTACCAGCAATCCTCTTCAAGTTAGAAGGTGGTGTAATCTGCTTCATAATCATCTGATACTTGCTATTCAACTTAGAATCATCTAATGTCCAGACTAGCTTCTTTGTTAAACCAGACTGATAAATAGCACTACTTTGGTTATACACCACATTCCTCATATAGGCTCTCTTCGGAGCTGCAGTTTGTGGTCTCTGTCTCTTAGCTTGAGCCTTTTGAGCAGCAATGGCTTTCTTCTTTGCAGCTGCAGCTTACTTCCTTTGTTGTCCAAGAGCCATCATTTGTGCAGTAAAATTCTCACTATCAAAGTCTGCTCCTAAAATACTTTGTGCAATAGTAGGATTGGATGCAGCTTGATGAGTATAAGCATCCCATTGCTCATCAGTAATCTGAGTAGATAGTTCATCAATTTCTCTTTGTCTCTCATGAGGCAAATTGGTAGTAAACTAAGCTTCAAGCTTTTGAGCCAATGCATGACTCTTTTGCATATCTGCATACTCAGCTAGCATTCTTGCCTGTTCTTGCATTTCATGTTCACTCACAAGATTTGAAACAAGCTCTTCATCAATCATGACTCCTTTCCCTTTGTCAGCCGGATCATGAGCAGAATCATATTGAGAAATCTCAACAATGGGAACTGTATGAACATGCTCAGAAGAAACACCAATGGATGCACCAGAAGTAACATGAGGAGAAGTATCTTCAACAGGAGTAGAAGAGACATCAGCATTAGGATCCAAATTAAAATTTCTTCCAGCAACAAAGACTTCATGATGATCTGCTGAATGTGAAGGATCTGGTTGTTCTTGTGAAGCTTGACCAAGTTCAGATGCACCATCCACCATTTGAGCATCAGCAGTTGCAATATTGGAAACACTTGGCTCCTTTGAAGAATCAGTAGTGTCCTTGCTCAAATACTGTCTTCTCTTTCTTCTAGTAAACATAATATGTTCCTTTTTCTTTGAAGATTCAGCAACAATTGGAGAAGAATTTTGAGCCACATCAGCCAAGATGTCAAGTGAATCCAAATGAGTATCCACTTGCTCCTCATCAGAAGAAACCACAAACCTCCTTTTGCTATGATGCCCAATTTGGTCCTCTAACTCCTGAACCTTTCTCTTCAACCCCACAATCTCACCACCAAGTGTAGATTTAGTCTCAGCAAGCTCCTTTTTGA
>OU343223.1:192099516-192237909 GCA_910596185.1 Chrysanthemum makinoi
GAAAGATGATCAAAGGTGTCCTTGAGGTTGAAGATAGAGATCTTCAAAGTCATTTGGCATCGAGATGTTTTGAAATCGTTTTCTTCTATGATGTGCTCTTTCAAGTTACGGCTGAAGAACAATCTTCTTCGTGTAATCATACCCGTAGATAGGGAAGATCTCTATACCAATAACACTAAGAATGCCTGATCCGGATCAAAACGGCTGCATCTTCTTGGCACTATGTCTTTCGATGTAGAATTCCTTCTTCTTGAACCACCAATAGAGATCCCATATGAGGCACAATGTCATATTGTTGCTCTTTATCTATCGAATTGATCCGGAACCATTTGTTCAAGACCTTGATCGATGTAGGTAGGCTGCTTTCATCTTTGAAATTGATAGAGCAGGTCTTCTTTTAGATGTACGACCACATAGATAGTCGGATCATGGTTAAATAAAAATTCGGCGGATAGACATGAATCGGAGTTCACGCAGGAAGAAGGGTTGTTACATCAAACCTATTGATCACTCACCTACTTGATCATTCAACATTCTATAGCATTAGTCCATTTGATATTGAAGTTGATTGTCAGAAGTGGAAGACTTTAACTAATTCATATGCAGGACCTTCAAGATCTTTAGGGGTGATAGATTTAATTTGATTCTTCTCACAAAACCACTTTATAAAGCTTCCCATATCCCATTGATGTGTGAAGAGAATCTTCTTCCAGAGCTTCATAGTTGGACATGATAGTTGAAGCCCAATTGTTTGCTAGATTTGTTGAATCAGATTCGGGAATGAACCATGAAGGCTCGGGGAGTTTGAGGTTTATCTTGGATAAGCCAACTTTGAGTAACATCCTTTGAAAGTGTAGCTCTAGCCGTTTGATTCGTCTTCCCTCAATATAAGCATCCAACCACTCTCCGTCTTCTATAATGTTGGGGATGTGCTTGGTAGAAGCGTCATCATCTTAAATTCGATTCTTGAGCAACAAAGATTCTTCATTCATCATTTGCTCTTACGGAATAGAAGGGATTGTGGGTGTGACCCTTGAATCAACCAATTGACCAAGGCTGCAGATTTCTTACGAGTCCCTATCTCCGGAAGGACTAGATTGCTTGGAAGGTTTTGGTGGTGATGAAGGTGGTTGCGGTGAAGGTGTAGTAGTTGTGCGGGCGTTCCACGATACTAAGAGCTCAGGCTCCTCCAGTTGGAGGTGGTGGCTTGGGACCTCGAGACTTATCGGTAGTTTTCTACGGCATAGTCTTTCTTTTCTTCGTCTTATCCATTTCACGGATATCGACTATTGCTCATAATCATCGTGCCTCATAGATTCTTGAGGAGCGTATAATTTCTTATGTGTACGCGCGGCGCTCTCTGCCTCATACATTCTTTCGAGGCGATCTGCATGCGGAGGTCGGCAAATCTTTGAATCTCTGGAGAAGTGGAGCCCTCATTGCCCATTCAACTGCATCTTTAATATCAGCTTCTATTGCTTTTGTGACGACTTCATTGAGATTAAGATTTTCCAGTTTCTTGACACGACAATCAAGATTGTTGACAGATATAGGAAAATGTTTCTCAATAGTTGCAATGCGTAACATGGCCTCTTCAAGCAATTCCTCTATTGTTTTAACAGGAGGAGGTGAGCGCAGGTGAGGTGAGGGGTGGAGTGACATTATCACTGACATTGACAACATGTATTGGCTCATCGGCGGTATGGGTGGTGGAAGTGCATTAGTCATTGCGGTTCGAGACGGTGTGATTGATGGAGATGTGTCAGAGTGGAGACCTGGGCCGTCATTAGAGGAACGGTTGAGTCTTGTTGAATTGTGACCGAGAACATGGTGAACTTCTTCTTTTCATTTGTTTGCTTGTGCGATTCGATGTCGAGGCCGTCTTTTAAGAATTGGTCACCCTATGTGAAGTCAGGATCAAGATTCTTAAGAGAGGAAAGAGATCCTGTAGACATGTTTGTTTCTTCAAAATGCGGGTACTTCAGATCTTGGCTCAAGGTTCTCTTGTGGGTCTTTAGACGGCTCAACTTTATCACTTACTGTTTCAAGTACTAGAATCTCAGATAGCGGAGTCTCTGATCATCTTCCGGGCATCGGACACGGGGAGTCAACAGATCTTTCGTCACATCAATATCCATCCCAGTTGTCTTGTTGTAGAGGATGATACAATATCTCTTTCTTGAGGATAAACCGGTTGTCGTTTTGGGAGGTGAGAAGAGATATAGTAGCATGTGTGCAGCTTGTTCTGTTTCTCTTTCAACAATTCCTTTACCTTTGTCTTGAGTAACAGGATTGATTTGTCGAGTTGCTGACTCAGGCTCCCTTATCGTGACTCCTCCCACTGGTGGTCTTTGCGACTCGTTCATACTGTCAAGGCTTTCTTGAATTTCCTTGTTGGAGTGCACATCGTCTTCATCAATCAACTCTCTCTCTTCCTGGAACCATAGATCCCTCATTATTACCCTCCATTGTCTCTTTTTCTCCTCTTTTGCTTTTGTGAAGAAGAGACTTTGATCTGAGCTATCAGGTCTCTTATTTTTCTTGGGAAGACTTGAGTATGTGGTTCCTGATGATTTAGATTTAGATTGAGTGGAAGTGGATTTAGGAATGTTAGCGGTTGGTAGGAGACTTTCTTTACATAATTCTTGAAGTAATCAGCATTCTTGATTCTCTCACTAAGCAAAGCTTCGAGGCGTACCAAAATCTTCGTGTCATGACCTCGGCACTATATTTAAGATTGCCAAGAACAATTCATCACGGCTTCATGCCGGGCAGACTCGCTACGTGAATTGATATGGTGAGTTTGTAGCAGATGATGGATAATGAGTTTTGAGAATCTGATGCTGGGAATCACTCTTTTACCAAGACTCTTTCTTCCTTTAACATTATTTTCAAAAGTTAATTCTCAGAGATAAATGTGTCTAAAGACAAGGTGAATTCTTCCCAGATAAGTTCAGCGAAGTCAACATTTTTCCCTTTGACAATTCCCCACAGAATATGCATAATGGGAGCTCGAACTCTGTCAGTCCCGATGTTTTACGGTTAGTCATAGATTGAGGATTGTGACGATTGATCTCCGGGTTGATGTAATGCATTGATGAGTGATGAAAATCTTGGTTATTCTTTCTGGGTATCCCAATTCATCAACAAAGTTTAAGATATCATGAATGGAGGGTGGAGAGATGAATTTGTTGGAAGGGTTTCTTGGTGTGATCGGCATTCCTGAGTGTTTCAATACCATGTTACCATTTGTCATCAAGAAATCTTATCCCAAGTAATTGTTTTCCAATGTGCTGAGATAGATGGATGGGATAGAGCAACGCTTGGTTAGTGCATTAAAGAAGTTGGTGTCCTTTAAGATATCGACAGCCAGACGGTAAGTAGGATTATGTTGCCTTCTATCAACATCTAAGAAGATTGCTCTTAGCAATTGACACCTATTCTGCGAGGAAGTAATTCTTCATCGTCCAGTGACAGTTGGTGCGGCAGATTGGAACATCAGAGGATGAGATGTCACCATTGAGATCTGAAGGTTACACAGACAACACACACCATATCCAGGAAAATTGTTAGGATAAGTCACTAATGCATATTATGACCACTTAATAACTCATCATTTTGAGTTTCAGAGAGAAGGATATGACATATATGGAGACATAAGATGCAGCACACAAAAAAACGTGATTAGTATGCAGAGACTTATGAGTGTAGGATACTATTTTGGAGAAGACATCAAAATAGATAATACCAAAAGCTGAATTTACAAAGATATATGTTAAATTACACATTGTAACTAGTTTTGGAACATCAATTTGAGCAACTCACATAACACACTACACATAAGTAATAGTTGGTAATAAACATGCATACACAAGATATATGAGATACATAGCATATGGCAACTCGCATCCATCATCTCACTTAGGCTACCGAGTAACTCGCATAGGATACATTGAATCTAGACATCTCGCATAGGCAACAGGCAACACGCATATATGACAGTGCAACTCGCATATAGCAACTCGTTTTCAAAAATAGTCAACATCAACACGCATATAAGTACACCTTTAACAAACCATCAGAACAACTCGCATTCAAGAACTTCTATCCAACTCGCTAACAAGAACTTACCATGAGAAACCCACTTAAACACTCGAAAACACGAATACATATTCAAACCATGGTCACAGATATGTAAAATAGCAACACCAATCAACCCACTCAAAACTCAATAGCAATGTCTTAACCATACCCATTCGACACCCACAACCCACATACTCAAAAGGATCTTATCAGACGTTAACAAAGTGTGTTAAATCATTAAATGAATGTATCAAAGTCTACAATCGACAACAATTCATCAAAACATACAAACCTAGTGTCCAAATAATAGATCAAGATGAGAATCGAGGGGTTAAGATAAAGATGGTTAAGTTACAAATCTTTTCAAAGTGTTAAGATAATCATGTTCAGATAACATAAATGACC
Source organism: Chrysanthemum makinoi (assembly GCA_910596185.1). NCBI lineage: Eukaryota > Viridiplantae > Streptophyta > Magnoliopsida > Asterales > Asteraceae > Chrysanthemum > Chrysanthemum makinoi. The sequence continues at coordinate 192,104,005 of OU343223.1, forward strand.
TACCACACAAACTTCAAAATACAACTCGCTTGCAAGAGAGTTGAGAGAGAATGGTTTATGCGTGTTTTTGACCAAGAGATGGAATGATTTGACCAAGACACTCAACTCGCATACTTAGGTAAATAATAATAGCGAGTTTACACTATTAGTCCCTCTACTTATCAATACAACTCGCATATACTGTACACAGATATAGTGGAATGACACTTTTAGTCCTTATACATATTAAGCAACTTGCATACAGATAACACATGGCAACTCGCTTAAAATAACATAGCAACTTGCATATAAATAACATAGCAACTCGCATGGTATTCTAACACGTATCAAAGAGCAACTCGCATAATATAAGAATTGAACTAAAAAATAATCACATATCACACCACTCTTAATTATCATACCAAGAATCATAAATTACCACATAGCATGCAACAGCCAAGGTACACAAGTAAAAATGCAGACGATTAATTAAGCAATGTTATGAGTAAACAAAAGGTGCACATTTCTCCACCTCAATCAATGATACGAGATGGTGAGAAATCATTGATTGACATAGTTATAGTTTAAGAGAATACTATAGCAAACGAATGAGATTGTAAAAATGAAGAAAGAAAAAAGAAAAAATTATTAACCACTCTGTTCGAACTTCATCTAAAATCCCATGTCATTGTTGAATGACATTTCTAGGGTCGTAGATGTTATCGATGACAGAAATAAGAGTAAGAATGAGTGAAATAAGAGTAAGAATAGGTGTAATAAGTGTAATAAGTGTAATAAGATTTTTTTTGGGTACACAGATTAATAAGAGCGAGTCCTAATTCAAGTCGAATAGGAGTCAAAGTACATGGTATGTCAATTCTGGCATGCTATAGCTCCTGAGTAAGCACTTTTAATTTCTGATGGAAACCAAGTCATGAGGTTCCTGATTGAGCTGAGCATTGTACAAAACTGAGAGCACATTGTACTAGAAGTACATGTAGAATTGTAAATGGAAGAGTTAGTGACATGAGTAATCTCACTGTTGGATGTTGTACAGTTTGATCTGTGTGTATCATTAGTAGGGATCCCGTTATGTTCAATATTATTGAAATGTTTTCCTGTGGGCATCCACTTAAGGCAAGATCTAGGTATGTAAGACCGTTTGGATCCTGTAAACTTAAATAATCTGCCAGTGGGAATCCATTGGAAACAGCTGCTAGTGGATTTGGGTGTAGGCACATTCCACTTATGAAAATTGGTCTTTTTGTAAACATTGGGTTTCTTAGGGGATTGATCCGCCATTTGATGCTCCTTACGAGAAGTAGATGAACTCCTAGTATTCCTGATCTTAGAACTTTGAACATTAACCTGAGGTTTGTTATTCATCATATCGGAACGAGGTAGTGAAGTAACTGGTTTTGACAAAACAGTATTCGCATCAACTTGGGAGGCAAGCCTAGATTTCGATGGTTTAAATCTTTCATTCTAAAAGCATTCGGCTGCCTAACTACGTTATGTTTTGAGTTGTTCAGAACAGTTGACTTTTCCAAGGTCGATGGTTTTGCAAACTTCGTGTTCACCTTATTTCCAATAGATTTTCTAAGCTCGTTTTTTAAGGCAACAATATTGAAGTTCTTATCCTGAATTTGGGCTTTGAGGGCATCAATGTCAGCCAAAATGGAATTTGTTTTTAATAAGTTCTTTCTCAAGGACTCATTTTCTCTTAATAAGTTGGATACACATAAAGCCAATTCATCATTCCTAGATTTAAGCTCACTACTCATCTCATGGTTAGGATTGCTCATCCTAAGATTGCATTTCTTATGCAGATCTGAGAGTTGACATTTCAGATTGCTTATGATTGAGTCTTTGTCCTGAATCTGGGTTTTCAAGTGATTAATTTCAAAGAATTCTCGAAATTCCGGATTAATGCAAGATTTTGTAGCACGAAAACTTTCTTCCTTTTGTTGTATTGCAATTTCAAGGGGAAATACAATGTTTTTCAAGAATTGAGTATTTGTTTGAAAGTTCATCATAAACCCCTTTTGTTACCATGTCGTTTTTTTTACGGATTTTAGATTCAGACTCAACCAAGACACATTTATCGATATCATTATCAAAGATAGGGTCAGTTAAGATTACCTCAATGCATGACACTTGTTTATTTGTTGGTATGACATCTGTGTTTACCTTATGCACAACAGGATATACTGACATGAAAGCAGTTTCAAGTTTTTCTGACTCTGAGCCTTTGTGTTCAGTACAGCCAATTACATCATTCATTTTAGTATCTGAAATTCCGCAGTCAGCATCAGCATTATCCGTTCTTTCAACCGAAACATTACCCAAAATATCACACATTTCCTTTAATTTTCCATGACTATCATTCAACTCATTCAGACAATCATTCCTTTGAGTAGCATCCTTAATGTAGACTTCCACATTATTCATGAGTTGGACATATGTGTTGATGAACTCATGAATTTCCATTCCAGTGTGTTTCTTGAATGAAATTCCAGTTATGTATGGATCAAAGTCAGCAGAATATTCCCCTTTGATAAATGGCTGAAATTGGTTGTAGATAACTTGAAGTGCAGCATTAGAGTCATCAATTAATACCTTCTCATTGGTAATTTGAAGCTTCAGTTGTTCTAAGTTCAGTAACACAGCCTTTTTCAACGTAGGTAAGTCTTGGCGAAAGAGAGCACAACATGTTCGACTCATAGGAGTGGATAACAGTTGTGTAAGTCTTTGAAGTAATTGAAATGGCTCAATGTTGCATTCCGAATGCTTTGTATCATGGGTCATTAAAATTTGTGGTTTGTTGAAGTTTGACTCAGAAGGTGAGGAGTTTTGATCATAATTTGTAGAGTCAATCAAGGTAGGATTTTCAGAAGTACAACCCGTTTCATTGTTCTGTGAGGTATCATAGAGTTGAAGCACTCTAGAGATAAAAGGGTCAGTGATGTAAGACATTGTGGGTGAACGAGTATCTGAGCCAGCTGCATGAACATCCTCAGTAACAGAAGAAACAATAGTTGGAACGATGTTTGTCATGATTACAAATTCTACGGGATTTTACAATTCTTTGATTAAACCGGGAAATTGATCCTTTCACGGGATTTTACTAAACCAAAAGAACAACCGTAAGAATGTATCACGAGGAAGTAACAAGTCTAAATAGACCAGTAGCAAAAACACACAACTCGCTTAGTTATCAACTCGCTAAACAACCAACTCGCTCAAGGAGACAACTCGCTTAAGGAATCAACTCGCTAAATAGCCAAGTCGCATTAGCATCAACTCGCAACACTTCCAACGGCTTAATGGAACAAGTCACTAAATAGCCAACTCGCTTTAGTATCAACTTGCAAGACACACAACTCGCTTAATGAAACAACTCGCTTAGAACCCAAGTCGCAAGAAAGTCAACTCGCTAAATAGCCAAGTCGCATATACTATCTACATCAGAAACAAAGCAACTCGCTTTGAAGAAAAGCAAGTCCGAGACTCAACTTGCTTCGTCCTATGTTCACAAATAACCACTTTATCAATCAAAAACAACCAAACCACAATGATTTAAGCCTTCCAATTCAAAACATAAGCACATATGATGATCCTAAACACAAACTACAAGCAAAATTCAAACTTTAACACTAGAATTTATCCAAATGAATCAAACTCTCCTAAACCCTTAATACCCCAAAACACCATGAAATCCACCAAAAACCAAGAACATGAAAGATGAGTGATCAAACCATGGCTCTTGATACCATTTGTAACATATTGGATTTCACAAACACAGTAAACCATAATCTAAATGAGGCGTTCAAGTAAGTTTAGAGAGAGAGAGAGGGAAATGTTCTAGTAAGAGAAAACTTATGGAAGGTTAGATTCCAAGTGAACATCCAACCCTCTACCTTGCTAGGTAGAGGGTATTTATAGGTTACAAACTAACGACCTCTCCTGACGCGTAGATCAGGTATACAGTGGGTAAAGACCCGTCCTTCCTCCACGGTGTAGCACTAAACTAAATAGCTAACTAAGTAACTAGTAAATAACGTAATGTCTACGAGCTAACTTATGCTAGATTATATTTGGGGTGACCAATACTTCACTATGGAATTTTCTAATTCCTAACAAATATGTTCTTAGAAAACAAACGGGGAGTGTTGAGGCAAGAATTCAAACAAGGATGTGATTCCTTGAGGGGGGTTGCCCTGTTTAATGGAATTGGAGAAGGTTTGGGAGTCATCCTAACGTGTTCCGGTATCGAGTATACCTTTTTTTATCTTTTTAGGTATATTGTTCTTTGTGATTTCTTCACGGATTTTCAGCATGAAGTTGTCAGCTAGTCCCAAGAAGGTGTCATGAGTTTTCCGCATTTGAGCTTCGAGGCGTTTTATTTCCTTTTCTTGCTTGTAGACAAATGTCAACATTATGTCCTCGAATTCATCTTGCCGGTATTTTCTTGGGAGCAAAAATTCCTGGACCGCGTTCACATACTTATAAGCATGGGTGGTTACTTCCATTAACTCATTCACTTGCGCCTCCATACTCATAAATGCTTGTACTTGGAAATTTAGCCCATTTTCCTGGACTACTGGAATTTCCCATCCTTCCTCTTCATATTGAGCTAGGTCTTCGATGACCTCCCAACATGCTTCAGCACTGAGGTTACTTAGCCTTCCACCGACGGCATAATCAATGGTTTGTCGGAGGGAGGGACTGACGTGATCATAAAAGAGTTGGACTTGAAGCCAAAGATCGATGCCGTGATGAGGGACTCTATGGAGTAAGTCCTTGAATCGAGTCCATGCTTCGTAGAGAGATTCACCTTGACATTGTTGGAACATGAAGATTTCATTCCTAAGCTTAGTAGTTCTCCCCGGTGGGAAAAATTGAGCAAGGAAACGAGAGGTGAGATCATCCCAACTTGAGATCGAGCAGGCGGGAAGTCGCTCAAGCCAATTACTAGCTTGGTCCCGTAGAGATAATTGGAAGAGACACAAATGCGTGGTCTCCTGAGTAGTAGCATCGAGGTCGATGGAATCGATGATTTTAAGGAAATCCTTAAGATCGATTAGGATCTTTGGAACAAAGTCCATGGAATGCACATCCGTTTTGCACCAACCGGATGGTGTCGGATCGAAGGGTCGTAGTTTGGGCTTGGTTGGGAAGCTCAATGGTGTTTCTATAGCCTAGGTGGCTTGGTCTCGAGTATTCACCAAGAGTACGGCCTCTTGGCGGGTCATTTGGTGGTGGGTTGATGAGTGGTGGTTGATTATCAATTTCCATGATCAAAAGTGATGGGATTACTAACAAAGGTCACAAAGAAGGGGGATAGACTACGAGGAAGCTAAAATAGGAAAAAAAGCTTACTTGATAGGAATCAAGCAAGGAAACCTAAACGAGGTGGAAATCTAACTAGCTATTCTATTCTCGGCGTGGCTAAAAACTTGATATGCCTTACGCGCGTTAGAGTCAAAGGAACTTCCTTTTCGTCGAGCAAGTTTTTCAACACCCTGGCAGTGAACCTAATCGTTGTAGTGTAGTATTAGGGTAAGCCTCGGGATTGATATCGTTCTCTAGGGAATAGGAATGCTAGTGAGAAATACTACGCTAAGGTTGGGGTTGAGGAAGATTATTTTTTATCTTTTTTATATTTTTAAAAATGGAAGGTACGAATCTCGGGGTTTGGATTTGGGGGTTGGTATTTCTACCGATTACTCTACTTATCTAATTTAACTAAGCTAAGGTGAGTGTAGTCTATGTCTATTGTTGTATGCTCTTATGATGATTTAAAATGTGTTTACTTAGATGTTATTACTACCTAGTTATCTTCTATTGATGGTTGAATTGTCACGTCTTTATTCTTAACGCGTTGTATTTTCTAAGGTCGTAGGGTATGCGTTTATCCCTAACTCTTTGAAGCTACCTTAGGTTAATGACTACGAAATCTCTAGGATTCATAAACTTAACACTAAGGTTATCTTTGGATATTTAGCCTACAATTCCACTAGTAACTATAAGCTAAGGTTCAACAACTAATAAAGCATTAATAGCACAACGGATGACCTATCGCAATACTAGGTCAATCACAATTAAGATAAGAGACAACCAACCAATATTCAATACCTAGGTTTCATATATCTAAGAAAACATACAAGTAAATTAGTCGGACATGGAGAACATGCAAGAATACACACAAACAATTGAAGACATGATTGAATTAATGAAGTAAAACACTTATCTTGTTGTAAAATAGGGTATGGAACCCTAAGATGCATGAGAGCGACCTTGGTTACATTTAGGTTTTACTCCACAAAACTATCTCCCTAAAAACTGAAAATTCGGATTCTATATATAGGTGTTACAATATCGACGACGTCACTCTTTAATTGTGACGATGAGGGTTCCCGCCATTAGGGTTTTAGTCTTGCCACGTTAACTCTGTGGCGGTCACCTTATCGTGATGCCATCGGCTTCAACCTCTGAGCCCGTCGGGATCCAAATCTAGGCGTCTGAGTTGCGGCGCCCTACTCTTTAAACGATCTTGCCGTCACTTTTAAAATAGCAATTTGCTCTCTGAGTCGACTCAAGATGTGTCGCGACGGTATAATTAAGCCGTGGCCCGTCCCTTTAATTCCAGCAGCTCGAGTGTCTCGATTCTTGGCTTTGGCCATTTTCTTCATATATTTGCGCCTTTTCGTCCGAATAAGTGTCATTCCAGCAATTTGTCTTCAAGAGACCTAAAAAGTGAAAATGAACAAAATTAGGTAGTAACGGATACAAAAGGGATCAATTAAGGGCTTAAATGACCCCTCAAAAGTGTACCTTTTAAATCCTTATCAGCCTTCATCATGGACCTTTGGCACCCTTCACTAATGCCTTAGACACGGACCTTCAACATCTTTCACTAATGCCTTCGACTTGACCCTTTTGACATCCTTCACTAATGCCTTTAACACAACATTTCTAGAGAGGAGGAAGAACTATCAACAAGATAACTTCAGTAGTCTTGATGATGACGAAGCTTGGTAAATCATGGACTTGAGCTTGCTCGACTTCAAGAGGTGGTGATCTTGCCTTTAAGAGGAACCTAGAAGATCACACAAACACAAAACTACATAGAGAGATCATTTGGATTTGAGGTTAGAGAGTTTACAATACTAAGACAAAGTATATGTGAAGTGGCAACTTTCGATGAAGAAATGGCTCACTATTTGTAGACAAAAAATCACTACTGTCCCATGGATCCCTTGCATGAGGGATCCGTCCGTCATTCTTGGGGATCCGTAGGACGCTCCTCCTAAACGGGTTATGGGTCATGGATCATGGGTCATGGATCATGGGTCATAGACTTTGGACCATGGGTATCGAAATAGATACAATGTATCTAGAAGATGCAATGCATCTAGTCAATGGGTCATGGGTTAGCTCCATGGGTTATGGATAATACCCATTATGACTTCATACATGATGTCATGCAATGGGTCATGGGTTATGGATTATGATCCATGGGTGTGGGTCATGGACTTTGGATTTTACCCAACTACATTTAATGTGTCTTGTACTTAGATTCTTACCCATTACAATACATACTAAGTATGTATATATATACCCATTATGTAAACACTAGTTGTTATACATATGCATTACTATAATATGAAAACATTATTACTTGTTTAGCATTTTATATAAAAGCGTAAGTGTGTTAGTAAACTATTGGCTCAAACCATTTACGTATTTTATTTGTTTCATTAAAATGATTTTACGTTTGTTATCGACAAAACATTAGAGGATCGTAAAATATTAATAAACGTTTTTACGGCTTATTTGTATTAACAATATCCCTCTTTTTGTTGATGACAAAACATAAGATTATTTTAAGGAAGAACTAAAATTCGTAAAAGTTTGAATTGGAGTTTTACTCTCTTCTCCCCCTTTTTGTCGAAACAAAAAGAGCGTCGAAAAGAAACTAACACATTGTTTTGAAGAAAAATATATGAAAAGTAAAAAATGAAAAATAGAGAGTAAGGGAAGAGAAGGATTCTTGTCTTAGCTCCCCCTTGACGGGTACATCCCTTTGTGAGGGCGTCAAGTAATTAGAAAGACTAAGCGATTGCTTTGCAATTAGCTTTGCAAATGGTTTCGTCTTTTTGATGAACATGTTCCCCCTTGACAAGTGCTTCTTTGTGAGGTGGACGTCAAGTAGTAATGTAAACCTATGTGAAAGTATTGCAAATGGTTTTGCAATTGTTTTGCTTTGACAAGAAACTCCCTTTGTTGAGGGTGTCAAAGTCTTCCAGTGTATATTAAAAATCTTCAAAACAAAGGTTAGAAAACAAGTATATAATGCATAATTTCCTGCAAATAAGACTCAAGTTAGTAATAAAAGGTCTTCTTTACACACGGATCCCACGGTTCCTCCCTGAGGGATCTGTCTTGGCTAAAATAAGGATCCGTCTCCTGCATACTTAAGCAACAATATGGATGTAAAAAGTGGTATACACATCAACAAGAGTTATGTATTAAGGCACCCAACATATTCTCAAGATCATATGGCATATAACATGTAATTTTATTCAATAAAAATGCGAGAAATGATATACATATCTCTAAAACTAAGAGAATGACTAAAACATGTAATACATTTTCTACTAATTTTTAAGTGATGGAAACCTAATAAGCATCAATGTGCTTAAAATCCAAGGATGAGTAGACTTATTGATTTGGTCCAATCGCTCAAGGAGATGATTAAACATGAAATGCAACTCATTTCGTACTTCTTGAACAAGTCCTTGGGTGAGTTGACAATTAGAGTAATTATTGTCATGACTAGGAACCGGAGGAGGTGGGATGTTTTGAGGAGGCTCCACAAAGGATGGTGGAACTTGTAGAGGTGAGTTGAGCAACGTAGGATGTGGTTCCACTAAAAATGAGGGTGATGATGCACGAGTTGGTGGTGGAGGTGGAAAGTCCTCTATATGGTTAGATCTTTGGTGATTCCTTGTCTCCAAAGATGGACTATTTGGTGATGAAGGTGGTTCCTTATTTAACAAGAAAGTTGGTGAGTGGGAAGTCCTTGGTGGTGAGTGTTCTAACGAGTAGAGATTTGGATGGGAAAGAGGTTCGGTAAAGGAATGTATTCTAGGTTCTAGAAATGAAGGCTTGGGTGTTTTACTAGAGCTAGGTGTGTTTGGTTTAGTGCTTGATGAAGCCTTTTCCAACTCAAAAGGTCGAATGCTAATTCTAGCGGTTCTTTTAGCTATTGTTGGTTGAGTTTGTTGAGGGGGGATTCTAGCATTCGGACTTCTTACGGGTGATGACTCGGTGGATGATATCTCATGAACCATATGAGCATTCTTTTTGGATGAACCTTTAGTTGAAGAGTTTTTTCTAGATACTTTAGTCATGATGAAAGAGAGGGTGTAATAGAACTCTTAGCTACTTATTTTTGGATTGTGGTATGAATAGTGGCTTAAGCTCATAAGAATGCTTGGTTTATAAGGATGAAGTTGACTTAATGAATTAAATTCTTGACCACTAAGAATTTTGGCATGCACTAAGGTCAACTATAGTGTTGTTCTTTTCTAGGGAGTCATTAAATGGTTAGTAAAAGTATTTAGACTACCAAAGAGAGTTTGAATTAGAAGGAAAATCTGATTATAAGCTCTTCTGTAGACCCGGATCCCACTGTTCCATCTTAATAGGGATCTGTCTAGTTATGAACTAGGGATCCGTCTGTCAGACAGCATAGTGGTGAGGTGATTATGCTCTTTTAAGGTCTAGTACCAATAGATCTTGAGGGTTTGACTTCCCTCGGATGTCTTAAATGGTATGTGACTTAAATGTCCAACCACAAGGAGTGAGAATACCTAATGATGGTTTTTAGTAGGAAAGTGGACCTTTTGAAACTGCAACTAAGTGTTTAAGGATGATACTATAGATTCGAGGATGACAAATGAGGACAATTGATCCTAGAGATCAGATGGTGGCTCAAGAGAAATTTGGAAAATTCCTAAAAAATAAAAAGAAATGAAAAACTAGTTTTAGGCCTATTTCGAGGTAAGGATGACTAAAATCAATTTGTCAAAATTAAGAGAAATAGCCAACTAAGTGCTTCGAGATGTAAGGAACAATGTGTGAGTATTGGGGAGGAAATATGGTGAGTTTTGGTTAAGTGATAAATCAAAAATACCTAGAGTGTGATCCTATGTTAGCTATGAGTTAGTGTGAGACCTACCGAGTTTAAGGAAGACTTAAGTGGTTTTAAAGTATCATGTTTAGCTAGTGTGATAAGGTCTAGAGGATTGGATTGAAGTGAAAGTGTAAGAATTCCATGTTTGTTTGCCCGGATCTCACGGTTCCTCATCGAGGATCGACTAGTTATAGCTCGGGGATCCGCTCACTGTGACAGTAGCTTCTCAGCAAATGTGCATAATTTGCACTCTTTAGCAAATACACATCCTAATCATTTATACATTCAATAATCAAATATGCAAGCAACAATATTACGCATAGTAAGTAAGGGCGACTAGAAGGTAAGCAAAATGAGCTGGACCGACTTCTTGATTGTGATCAAGTCGTTGTAAAATTCTCATTTTTCGGGTTCCTAGGTTAGAATGTTTTAGTTTATGTCAAGCCATCTACTTAGAGCTACGTCCTAAACTATAGAAATATTATTTAAATTTTTTTACAGATTATTGTTCACAAATTAAGGTCCAAGACCTTACCTTCCTCCCATTCCAACACATTCTCCATCGCCTCTACTCTTCACTCTTTACCCCTCCACCCCTACTTCTTCTTCTTCTTCATGAGGAAGTTAGCAAAACATTTGAACATGACCTTTGTTTGTTGGAATTCTTGTGAAGTGCTCAGGACTTATGACAGTTGGTCAATGTATGCTAGGGGGTCGAGTTGACAGTTGCCAATGGGGTTGCTACTGTCTCTTTCTCTTTCTCTTTCATCCGATGAATCCGTTGGTGGGTGAGGTCTCTTGCCATCAACCATAATCCTTGTAGTCTTCCCATCGGACAAGGGCACCATAACCTTGTTGCAAAAGGTGTGGTCATTGGAGTAAGGAGATGGATCTAGAGCAAAGACGAAGTTTGCTAGGCGAGTCAAGTGCATGGCATAGAGGAGTACCATCTTGTCCGTCCTTTTCACACTTTCCATTTGTTTCACCATGTAATAAGAGAGGTTGAAATGAGTCCCGGTTACAAGGCAATAGATCATGAAGCATAGGCAAGCATTGGGATGATCCTTATTTCCTCCCAAACAAAGGACGTTCTCCCTTAGCACTAGTTCCCATTTCTTGTATAATGGGAACATTTCCGAAAGCTCCATTTGAAAAGGATCTCTATAGATGATCTTGGACTTCCTAGTGACTCTGGACGGAGAGGCTCTTTCCATGAAGAAGGTATCTCTTACCGTAGTTGCTTCCAGGATAGGTGTGAAGTATACCTCGTGATGATCCACCATGTCATGAATCTCGGCCAATGACCATTCATTTGAGTACATCCATACTCCTTGACAAGGGATACCAAGTATCCTAGCAAACTCTTCAAGAGTGAAGGTGAACTCATGCTCATTAATGATAAAATCTATCGAAATGGTTCCATCTTCATTTCGAATGATCCTCATGCTTTTGTAAAAATCTAGGACAAACACCGAACAAATTTGTTCGTTGATGCTCAAGAGGCAATGGCAGTTGATTCCCGGAAAGACTTGGGGAATGTCGGTGTTGTTGATGAATGAGGGTTTAACTACTCGTCCTTCGTGGAAAAATATCTTTTCCAACATTTTGAAGATTTTTCAGTCATCCGGGTTCAAGCCATCCTTTTGATGATACATGGGAATGTAATATGCCGTATCTTGGTAATCTTATTGTCTATTGCTAGGCATGATTGTTCCTAAACATAAAAACCACAAGGTGGTGTTAATAGTATCCTAATAGGTATCATCACAATTTTGCTCAATACATCTTCATTGAATTTAAAAAATGAGTTTAATTTGTATTAATAATGTTGATTCTTTGATTTAGTTTATCTTATAAATCAATGTGATACCAAATTATGATAAACCCATTTGAGCTCAATTTCTAAAGATGAAAATTGTACTTTTAGGAATTGAAGAATGGAAATAACAATGTAGTGAAGATTATACCTACACAAGTGATTGTTTCCTTTGAGAAGATGATGAATTAACTCCTGTGAACAGTAAATTGGGTTTTATGTTCGTGAGTTTGAGAGAGTAAAGTGAAGTATAGGAGTCCACAGTGATCATCTTTTACTTAAACTGTCTTCTGATCTGTCGGTTCCCACGGATCCCTTGAATGAGGGATCCGGCTAGTGCAAACTTAGGGATCTGGCATACCAGTAGTTAGTAGTTTAAGTAATCTTTGATAATTTTGATTTGGGAGTTCTAATTCTTGGCTAGGGTTGATGTTTATGCTCTATAACTTATGGTTTGGGTTTTGACGTGTTTTACCATTCCTATTTGACGAGGTTCTCTTTTTATGAATAAATCATAATTCTTGGGAAGTTTAAGGATTATGATAAAATCCTAATTTATCATGATATGAGGAGTTTCACATGGATATTTATTAACATAGATGAAATGTCAATAACCTTATGTGAGGAGTGATGACCAAGGCTCTCGAATAGCCAAGATATCATTATCACTAGTTTGTAGTTTTGTCTATAGAGATCAACGAAGAATACTATTCTTGAGGATGAGTTCAATATAGATAACAACTGTAGTGATTTTTAAGAAAGCGTAATGAGACTACTAATTTTAATCATGTTTATACAAAATGATATTATTACTTAATCTAGAAAATATACAATAGTAATTTATTTGTAAGTAATTTATTAAAGAGCATACCTTTTCTATATATTCTTTTTAAGAAAAGAAATATTGAAGCGAAATTCTTCATGATCTTCTTAGGATGCCCAAATCCGAGTATGGAGACTTCTCAACAAGGAAAAATATTATAGAGATCTACCATTATCCAACATTATAAAATATGATGATTTTAAAACGTGACCTTTTGTTTTTAAGAAATTTCCTTCTTTGTAGTTTTCAATCATACACGGATCGTATCAAGTTTTAAAAGTATAATATACTTTTAAGAAACTTGGTACCGAAGCTCTGGTACCAATTGTGGAAAACTAGAAGGGGGGTTGAATAGTTTTATGGATTAAAACTTTGTTTTAAAATATTTAGATCGACTTATCTCAATCCATTGAATGTGTATGTTGGATGTTGATAGATAAGCATATAAATAAACAATGCAAAGATAAAGAGTTAGAAGTACAAAACCACGACACAAGAATTTATAGTGGTTCGGCTACAAGGACACCTTCCTTGCCCTACTCCACTCCCCGAGTCACCTACTCGAGAGTTTGTTATCACTACACAACACATGCTCCTTGTGGCGGAGAAGCATCACAACGTCGCCTACTCTTTATCCGGTACAAGGCTAGACACCGGGTTCTTCCACGAGGTAGAACCAAACCTATGACAACGTCGCCTAAACTTTTTCCAGTACAAGGCTAGATACCGAGTTCTATTACAAAGGAGGAACTAATACCCAACACTACACAACACCTATCCCAAAGGACACCCACTCCTTATTAAAACATCATCAAAGATATCAATATCCTTGGACACAACCTATCTATATTTGTACATCGATTGTACACCCTTGGCATCTTTCACTAATGCCATAGACATGATCTTTTTACACCTTTCACTAATGTGTTCATCATGGACCTTTGGCACTCTTCACTAATGTCTCAGACACGGACCTTCAGCATCTTTTACTAATGCCTTCGACTTGACCCTTTTGACATCCTTCACTAATGCCTATAACACAACATTTCTAGAGAGGAGGAAAGAACTATCAATAAGAGAACTTCAGTAGTCTTGATGATGACGAAGCTTGGCAACTCATGGACTTGAGCTTGCTCGACTTCAAGAGGTGGTGATCTTGTCTTTAAGAGGAACCTAGAAGATCACACAAACACAAAACTACATAGAGAGATCCTTTGGATATGAGGTTAGAGAGTTTACAATACTAAGAGAAAGTATATGTGAAGTGGCAACTTTCAATGAAGAAATGGCTCACTATTTATAGACAAAAAATCACTACTGTCCCACGGATTCCACGGATCCCTTGCATGAGGGATCCGTCTAGTGTATTCCTAGGGATCCATAGGACGCTCCTCCTAAACGGGTTATGGGTCATGGATCATGGGTCATGGGTCATAGACTTTGGACCAGGGGTATCCAAATAGATACAATGTATCTAGAAGATGCAATGCATCTAGTCAATGGGTTATGGGTTAGCTCCATGGGTTATGTATAATACCCATTGTGACTTCATACATGATGTCATGCAATGGGTCATGGGTTATAGATTATGCTCCATGGGTATGGGTCATGGACTTTGGGTTTAAACCAACTACATTCAATGTGTATATGTCACACCCTCGCCGGAGGCGGAAACACGAGGTGTAACGGAAGGGAACATAAGCACAAGATAATAGAACATACCAACGTTAATATTTAAAAGAAAGAGTACACCATTACAATACCAGTTTAGCCGTCATCGGCAAATATATTACAAAGTTTAGTTCCCAAAATATTGCGTTCTATTACATAATGATTTGTAGTGACAAGTGAAAACTTCATTATGCAAGACCTGGTAGAAAAGCTTACTACGATCACCGAAATGCATGAGAAAAACGGGTCAACTATGAAAATAGATTGGTGAGTAAACCACGTTTAAGTAAATAAGAAAAAACTCATAAGAAATATTCAAAGCTTTCGGTCATCGAAAATAATCCACAGAGCAAAGGCATTGTAAATCCACTCAGTTCCGCCCATACAAAACTTGCAACCTGTGTGTTCACAACCCATTGCACAAAATATAGCGTCTAGTTTATGCTCATGCACACGCGTTGCCAATGAGGTCACAAAGCAAAGGCATTGTAAATCCCTTTCGAGTTCCAAGTTCGCCCATACAAAACTTGCAACCAGTGTGTTCACAACCCATTGCCAAAAGTAGTATGTATAATGGTCAAGTATAAGCGGTCATAATAGTTCACAATATAGTACCACTAATATAATAATTGAGGATGCTCCAAACATTGGGAGACTTTGCGGTGATGCTCGAACAAGGGAGACTTTGTAGTGATGCTCACGATAAAGCCAAATTATCTGGGTGCCACTACCCAAAGTTATCTGGGTGCCCTTCCCAAAGATATCTTGGGTGCCTCTTCAAAGATATACTGGGTGCCTCTTCCCAGAATATCTTTGGGTGCCTCTTCCCAAATATCTTGGGTGCCTCTTCCCAAAGATACGCTCAGAACACGGAGACTTTATAGTGATGCTTCAGAACATAGGAACTTTATAGTGATGCTCGAACATAGGAGACTTTATAGTGATGCTCAGAACAAGGAGACTTTATAGTGATGCTCCGAACATGGGAGACTTTGGGACAAGGTCATAACATGTACGGTTCAATAAGTTCAAATAAGGCATTATTTCATAATTAAGTTCAAGGATTTGTTTCAAGTTCACAAGTTCTAGTCAAACTAGTTAATAAAAGTAGTAAACAATTTAGCTCAAGAACGGTTCATGCATTTAAGCCCCAAAATATAGTAAAACGGTAAAAAAAGGGGTGTGATTACTCACTTGATGAATCGGTATGATGACAAGAGTGAGTACAAAGGTATAGAAGAAACTTTAATCTTGACCTATGATGAATGTTATGATCATTAATGAGTTATGATGTAATGATATGCATGCACCATTATGTTATTTATACCATGTGTGAGTTTTGAAAATAATACTTATCGTCGAAAAATACTCTTTTGACGTCTTGACCATTCAAAAATTACTTTACAAGTATTTACGTCAAAATGTCATCCTACAATGGTTTCGTAATGATTTATGGTGAAATTTTCACTTTTCGTCAGTAAAAAATGTCGTCGAATTTCATGAATGTGACAAAATAGCTTGAAAAACTAGTTGTAAAATGGTGTACGTCGAACGTTAGGAAACGAAATCGACGGTTTTGGAAAGTTTGTATCGAAATCTAGAAGTTTCAGTTCATGTGTTTTCGTCAAAAAGGTCTCGAACATAAAGATAATAAAGGTTAAAGATGGTGATTTTGTCTAATTGTTTGTTAAAAGTGAGTTCGGCCAAGTTTAAACATCCATAAATAATTTATTACAACTCCTTTATACAAACGGTTAGTCATTTTAGAAAATATGCTCGGTGATCTTGATTTTATCAGAAGACATCTCGTTCCAAAAAGTTCTACATCAACGTTAAAACACCCTCAACATGGACATTTTAGCTACCGTAACACTTGTCTCGTAAAAATAATATAGTTTTGAGAAAATAATAATTCTGACAATTTTATAACGTGCATATCTTTGTCGTTTCAAATCCGTTTTCTACGATATATCGTCCTTAGCCGTATCGAAGTATACTAATATATTTTGACAAGTCGAAATAATTTGCAAAGCTTAAGGCTGTTTTGACCCGTACATGATAAAAATAGTATCTGAAATTTCGAAAATATATTTTCGTCGATCAAACTTGTAAATCCATAACTTCGTTATAACTCGTTTAATCCGTTCAAGCTGACCACAGTTCGTTTTAAGTATATTTTCTAAATATCAAGGCAAAATGTCGTGCCTACTGTCGTTTTTTCAGAAAAATCAAAACAAGGACAGAACACATTTTATACTTATCGAAAATAGTTTTCTCCATTACTAAACCCATTCTAATCCCTTCAAATCAACTCCAAAACTAATCTAATCCTACCATACACCTTCTTAGGGTGTCATGGGTTCCTAATCACCATCAAGACCAACATATACCAAGGGGATAATTATAGGATGACCATATATATATATATTTCTAAAAATCATGTAAAAATGGTATAAACAACACAAATCATGCATGCTTGCTCCAAAAATGAAGAGATACTTATGAAATGAAAAGGAACATGAAAAATGTAAATGATATGCTTACAAGTAAATATGATGAGGTGCAAGGAACAAGGTTTAACTTAAACACTCTTGGTTTTTATTTCAAAACCTTATAAAGAGTGTGATCTAGATTGTGTTATCTTGAGCTTGTAAAAAAAATTGTGATCCCTTGTTAAACACCTTGAAGGCCGGTTATGGAGGATAAAAAGAAGAAAGAAGACTTTTACTAACTCTTGAATAAGTGAGGTGAATGAAGTGAATGAAAAGTTTGAGTATAAATCTATGCAATGTAGAAAATTGTTACCACCATTTAATCTTTACCCCATAGGGCGGTTTTGGGGGATATGTTTCATCAATAATATATTTTTTTTTTCTTTTATTTGTGAAATGTTAAAAATGTGTAAGTGAAAAGTGTAGTTAAATAGAAATTGTAGTAACTTGTACATAGTTGTGATATTAGAGTAGTATGGATTAAAATAAGTTTTAGGGGATCAAAGTAAAGTATATTGAGATCATAAAAATTGTAAAAATACATTTCTTGTACAATTTGAGTGATATAATAATTATCGTGTACTTTTTAGGAAAAACGTCGTAATAATATAAATTTAACGATTTATATACAAAATAAATTTAAAACACTAGGTAAACTCAAAATATAGTTTTTATAAACTAAATGTAAGTATAAAAATATGTCGGGATCATTTTTGGAAGTATCGGATTAAGTGTTCAAAATAATTACTTACGCGATAGCGTTAATTTAATATAAAAATTACGCGGTTAATGTGAAATGAAAAATCATGCATGAACTAATATGATGAATATTGAGTTTAAGAAATGACCGGAAATTGAGAATTGTGACAGTATAGTACTTAGATTCTTACCCATAACAATACATACTAAGTATGTATATATATACCCATTATGTAAACACTAGTTGTTATACATATGCATTACTATAATATGAAAACACTATTACTTGTTTAGCGTTTTATATGAAAGCGTAAGTGTGTTAGTAAACTATGCTTTCTCGACCATTTCATTATTTTATTTGTTTTGTTAAAATGATTTTACGTTTGTTATCGACAAAACATTAGAGGATCGTAAAATATAAATAAATGTTTTCACGGATTATTTGTATTACAAATTGAGATTACGAGAAAGCTGAGATTGCTCGAAATTTGAAGTTGCCGCGTGAAAATTTGGTGTCGCGATGGTGAGGATGCTCGCCTTCTTTGCCATACGCATTATAAAGCGACCTTGGCGTCATTGAAGTGGCAAATTCCAATGATACTGACAACCAAACCAATCAAAGTGAGTCCCCCGTAGCATGCAAATGTAGCTACAAAGGATTCATGAACTGCAAGCCTACCTTTTTCAAAGGAACTAAAGGTGCTATTGGTCTTCTTCATTGGTTTGAGAGATCCAAACTGTATTTCTTCTAAATGACTGCACGGATTGTTGCAAGGCTAAGTTTGCAACTGGAAATGTGCTAGAAGATATGTTATCTTGGTGGAAAGCTTATGCCTAACCAATCGGAATGGAAGAATCTTGTAAGATTTCCTGGTCCGATTTGAAGCAACTGATTGATGAAGCGATGCTTGTTCGGCGAGATTAGAAGTGGAGGAAGAATTTACCACTTGTACGCTAAGGTCTTGATCTCAAGACATAATTTAAGAGATTCCACGAGCTGAGGGCCATGTGTCCTAACATGTTTCCTACAAATGAGAAGCTTTTGGAGAGTTTGATCGGGGGTTTACCTCGAAGAATTGAAGGAGATGTCATCGCTTCTAACCCAAAGACTGTAGAAGAAGTTGCCGCTGTATCCCATCGTCTTATGGAACCGATTCTGAAGCTAGGAACCGCACAAGGCTCGAATGAAAACAAAAGGAAGTTTGATGACCGAAGGAACATGCACCCCAACCATCATCAGTCCAACAACTCATCACAATTCAACAACAACAGAAACAACAACAATCGAAACCACAACAACAACAACCAATACCACCAAAACAGGAACCAACATCACAACTAGCAGAACAGAAGACAAGAAGCCCAGGGCTTATCTTTGCCTCCGGTGGTAAGGATATGTTGGACCTCATCCCCGTGCAATAGATGCTTGTTGCAATTCACGGATACCTTGTGAAGTGTGACAAGTGCAACAAAGTGGGTCATCAAGGTAGGAATTAGTACCGCAAATGGGAACAAAATGCCATTGGCAAATTTGCGCTGTTTTGGATGTGGAGAGAAAGGACATTTCAAGAACCAATGCCCGAAGAGGAACGCCGCCCAAAACAAAAATTTGCGTGCAAGGGCATATGTACTAGGAGATCGAGACGTTCCGTTGAACCGATGATAAATGCCAGTGCGTTTTCACTAAAATCGTTATGCAAAAATCTTATGCGGAGCCGATAAGAGTTTTGTATCTGCTACCTTTGCACATTTACTTGAAATCACCCCAATTACGATAGACACAACTTATGAGATAGAGCTAGCCGATGGAAAAATAATTAGAACCAACACCATAATCCGTAATTGCCCTATGATTTTGCAAGACCAACCATTCCTCATAGATCTTTTGCCGATTGATTTGGTCTTTTTCGTACTGATATATTTTCCGAAGAAATACAAAGGTATGTATTTCCCGGGGTCGTTTTCCCAACGAGGGATGAATGGAGTTAACAACTCACGTCGCGTGATTCGGGATTCGAATGGGTAAAAAGGAATTTTGAGGATTCCTAAACTACAAGGCAAGCAATTATAAAGGAAAGCAAGTAATACTACTCAATCTATGATGTAAACAAGGGAATTTAAACTAACAATGCAAAATTAAACTAAAATGCAATTAAACGTAATTAATGAAACGTGAATTAAATGCAACTATTCTAATTTTAACCCGTAAAAATGAACTACTATTTTTCTACAGCTAAAAATGAAATTTAAAACTTATTTGAAATTTAAAACTATTTTTTTGGATTTTTCTCGATTTATTTTGAATTAAAAACTAATTTAAGACATTTAAAATAGACTTGAAATACTAAAAATTAGGAAAATAAGCTAGAAAATTACAAAACTATTTTTCAAAAATCTTAAATAACTAAAAAATTTTAGCGGAATCACATTTTTTTTTGACTTTTTCTCAATTTATTATGAATTTAATACTAGTTAAAACTAATTAAAATGCTAGAAAATCTATTTAATCTAATAAAATTATGGAAAAATAATTTTTATGACTTTTTGATTTTTCTAAAACTAGGAAAATTTAAATTGCATTTTTCTGACCTTTTTCTTATTTATTTGAATAAAATGCTATTTAAAAATGCTAGAAAATGAATTAAAATCAGAGAAAAATAGCAAATGAATAGTGAAAAATATGAAAATTTCCAGAATACTATAAAATAATATAGAGAACCAGGGAAAATTAACAGAAATGATTTTGGAGCACAAGAACTATGATTTGGGCACACTACTTATATGAATAAGCACTTGAAATAAGCTAGAAGCTAACAATATGCTACAAAAAGCTACATAAGGCTAAATCTACCTAACACTAACCTCATTGGCGAGGTTGGATCAGATAAGCTCAGGCAAAGGGAATTAAGCACAAGATCATATTCTAGCTTTTACATGCCAACGACCCTACAGATGGCATCTTTAAGCACTTTAATAGGCAGAAAAATCAAAAAATAAATAAAAATCACCTAGTGAAAGAAAACCAACCAAATATCTATATTCCAAAATCTCAGCTTCTATGGAATTATAATGAATGAATTAAAAATCAAAACTAAAAGCTCGTTAGGATACTAAGGGACTAATGCAAAACAGATAATGGAGCATAAAAACAGTTGCGGATCTGATTTGAGTACCTAAATAAGCTACAGAGGACTTCTAAAGCTATACCAATAAGTACTAAGCTAATAAATACCTAATGCCAGCTAACTACTCTTCAACCTAAACTGAATAAGCTGATATGAAACACCTTAGTGATCTGATGTACAGGGACCAAATAAGCAAATGACAGATGTGAATACGCTCTGGCAAAAGGCTATAGTGGATTCCTAATGGATAAACATAAATAAACTTTAACTAGGGCTACTTAATGAAGCAGAAATCAAATTATGAAACATAATAAACAAGCAGTTAAGAAGAAATGAAGAGTGCTATAGGTACAGCAGGCTTACTGATGCAGGACAGAAATGGGATTAAAGACAGCAAAGGAATATAAAGTGGAAATCTCAAAAATCAACTTTGACAACTAAAACTGAGTTTAGTAAAACTTAGAAACCATTAACAAAACTTATTAAACTCAAATAGAACTCATCAAACTGACTTTTATCTTACAATCCTTCCTAAACCAAACACCCCCTTTTGAAAACAAATTTCAGCAACAATTTTACATTAAACATTCAGATTCTTTAACTGAAAAAGAACTTCAACAGCTGATTACTTCTACTAAGATGCCAAACCTGATTACACTAAGATTAGCATGAACTCATCAGTTGACTTTCATTGACTCTTTAGAAGCGTGAAATTGAGAAAAAGATTTGAAAAACCTTAAGAAATCACAAAAGCTTAGATAAACTTCTGTGATTCTTAACGATAACAAGCTTTAAACGGATTTAAACAAAAACAATAGCGGTTTCATGAAACAAACTCAAAGGTAAAATAGCATTAACAAAAGATTGATTACATTACAAAATTGAAATTATAGCTACTAGAAATAAAAGAGCATGACAGAAATATAAATGGCCAAAAATCTCTCTAAAGCCTAAGAGATTGGACCCTCAGCTTGTGACTGAAGAAGTGGGTTTTATAGCAAAAGCTTGAGCTTGGGAAGCTTCTGGGAGATCTAATCTCAACCCTTGATCAATCAATCTCGTCACTACTTCATCCACTGACCGTCGATCTCAGGTGATGTGTTTCACCCAATCAACGTTCCCTTTGTCCACGGCTATCCAATGCGTGTAGCATACCATCGACACGTTATGGTCTTCTAGAAGCTCACTTAAGTGGGGTAATTATGTGGGAAAAATGGTAAATGGTAATGAAGAGGTAAACAGTAATCAACGGTGGTTATTGGTTTTGGGCGCGTCTTTTATCTCTGGGTTGGGATTTTTATACTTTTGTTTGACCGGAGTTAAAATGGGTACCGGGTTTGGGTTAAAACCGGGTAAAGGATTACTTCTTGGGTGGGCTTGTGTTAGTAATAGATGGGGTAATGGGTTTGTAAGGATTATGGGCTTGGATTGTTTTATTTTGTTGGATCCGGATATAAGTGTTATAAGGTTTTAAGGTTAGTTAAATTTTAGGATTAAGAGTAGGAAATGACAAGGTGTAAAATTGCAAGGACTAATTTTGTAATTTTGGACAAGTGCTCTCAAGGGTGATTCTCGACATCTTCACAAACTCCAAGTACCAAATTTGTCATTTTGAGAAATTTATTCTTCAACGACCAAAATTGACAAATCTGAATCATCAAGGACTTAAGTTGACATTTTGAAAATTCCTTCCCCAACCTCGGCTTTTTGCATTCTTCTTTCTCTCGTGCTCGGTTTTCTTCGGTTTTGGCTTCTTTTTGTGTGTTTTTACATATCCGTACCTGCACAAGCACAAACTCAAGAAAACAACAAATATTAGCAATAAACGGCTCTTTCTTGGTTATTTTGGGTCACTTTTGATAATGAAAAGATATGTGTTTAAGCACATATCACCGATCAAGCTTGGAAGTTTCGACGTTGTAATTGGCATAGATTGGTTATCTAAACATCGTGCTAGGATTGTATGCGACGAGAAAACTGTTCATATTCCAATCAATGGTGAAACCTAGGTTATCCACGGGGATCAAAGTAGAAAGTACTTAAACATCATATCCTATGTTAAATCTATGAAGTATATGGAAAAAGGATGTTATGCCTTCTTAGCTCAGGAAACGGAAAAGAAGTCTGAAGACAAACGACCGGAGGATGTGCCTGTAGTTAGAGAATTCCCTGAAGTATTCCCGGAAGATTTGCCTGGTCATCCACGTGCTCGACAAGTCGAATTTCAAATCGATCTAATACCTGGAGCTACACCGTAGCTCGAGCACCCTACCGTTTGGAACCCTCTTAGATGTAAGAGTTGTCCAAACAATTGCAAGAGCTATCTGACAAAGGATTCATTAGACCGAGTTCCTCGCCTTGGGGAGCACCGGCTTTGTTCGTTAAGAAGAAGGATGGATCTTTTCGGATGTGCAACGATTATAGAGAATTGAACAAGCTCACAATCAAGAACCAATATCCCTTGCCTAGAATCGATGATATGTTCGATCAATTACAAGGATCGAGTGAATACTCAAAAATTGACTTAAGATCTGGATACCATCAGTTAAGGGTGAAAGAAGAAGATATTCTAAAGACCACATTTCGAACTCGCTATGGTCATTATGAATTCCAAGTGATGCCATTTGGTCTAACCAATGCGCCTGTTGTATTTATGGACCTCATGGATAAAGTATGTAAACCTTACTTCGATAAATTCGTCTTTGTATTCATTGACGATATTCTCATATACTCTCGTGATAAAGAAGAACATGCGGAACATCTGAGAACTGTCTTGAAATTACTCAAAGATGAAGAACTGTACGCTAAATTTTCCAAATGCGACTTTTGGATCGTGACATTCCAATTTCTTGGTCACGTGATTGACAGTAAAGACATTCATGTGGATCTAGCAAAGATCGAGTCGGTTAAGAATGGGTCCGCACCAACCAACCCCATCGAGATCCGTCAATTTCTAGGTCTCTCCAGTTATTACCGGAGATTTATCGAAGGTTTCTCGAAGATTGCAACACCATTGACGGAGCTAACCACTCACGATCTAGAAAATAACTATACCACTCACGATCTAGAGCTCGGAGCTGTTGTATTTGCTCTCAAGTTATGGAGACACTAGTTGTATGGAACCAAATGCATAGTGTACATTGATCATAAAATCCTTCAACACATATTGGATAAAGGCCGAACATCGTCAACGCCGGCTAGAATTGCTTTCGATGATTATGACTGTGAGATCTGCTACCATCCCGGAAAGGCTAATATCGTTGCTGATGCCTTGAGCAGAAAAGATCTCCCTAAGCCAATTAGAGTGAGATCATTGGGAATGGTAATCAATTCACCCCTTTCATCAAAAATTCTTGAAGCTCAAATCGAAGCTCTTAAAGAAGAGAACATGCCGAATGAGAAGATTTATGGCATGCCGGAGAACGAAAATGGATTTGTAAAGAGATCAGACGGAATGTTATGTTTCAAGGATCGAAGTTGGATTCCACTTTACGGAGGTATCCGTGAGCTCATCATGCATGAATCGCATAAATCAAAGTACTCCATCCACCCCGGCCTTAACAATATGTATCAAGATCTTAAACTTCTATACTGATGGCCAAACATGAAGGCCGATATCACCGAGTATGCTAGTAAGTGTATAACATGCTCAAGAGTCAAGGTGGAACATCAGAAACTATCTGAATTGTTAAATCAGCCAGAACTTCCTGTTTGGAAATGGGAAACAATCACAATGGACTTCATCACTAAACTGCCGAGAACTTCTAATGGTTTTGACACCATCTGGGTCACTGTTGACCGTCTCAAGAAATCAGCTCATTTCCTGCCTATCAAAGAGAACGACGAGATGGTTACACTCGCTTAGTTGTATCTTAAGGAGATTTTTTCTCGCCATGGGGTACTGATTTCTATCATATCTGATCGTGATAGCCGATTCACCTCGAGATTTTAGCAAACACTTCAAAATGCTATGGGTACCAAATTGGACATGAGTATCGCTTACCACCCTCAAACAGATGGACAAAGTGAAAGAACAATCCAAACTCAGGAAGACATGCTGAGAGCATGTGTTATCGATTTTGGAAAAGGATGGGATAAGCAGTTACCTCTGGCTGAATTATCTTACAATAATAGTTACCACGCTAGCATCAAAGCCACTCCTTTTGAAGCGCTTTATGGACGAAAATGTCGATCACCCGTTTGTTGGGCAGAAGTTGGAGAAGTACAACTTACTGGCCCTGAAATTGTTCAAGAGACAACTGGAAAGATAATGCAAATCAAGCAACGACTACAAGCAGCTTGAGATAGACTTAAGAGTTATTCTGACGTCAGAAGAAAACCAATGGAATTCCAAGTAGGAGAGCGATTAATTCTAAAAGTATCTCCTTGGAAAGGAACGGTCAGATGTTGAAACTAAGACCTTGATAGATCTTAAAGCACTCGCAGATCGTTAGTAATGTCTATGTAATCACAAAAACACTAAAAGACAGTCTCTATAACTTGTATTCAAGCGGAATTTAAACACAAATAACTAAGAACTCTTTGATCCTCTATGGATCTTTTCAATAATACTAAAACTTTGTTTTTCAACTCGTACATAATTCATACTATTGTGTTCCTTTTATAGACAAGGAACCCTAACCCGTTTCCCAAGAAACGTATAAACATAAAACTAAATATGATATACATTATCACTTCCTAATAAAGCTCATGCATATCCTAACTAAATCTAAAATATACGGAATATCTATATCCGTAGAAACCAACTATACTATAATATAACTTCAGTAGAATTCCTTCTTCAGAATCCTTACTCTTAGAGAATCCATTCACATTAACTTGAGAATCTCTACTTTGTAGAATTCCCAACAATCCTCCCCTAAACTGGAATTTGACTAGGTTAAGTTCCAGTTTCTTGATAGATCTTTCAACATAACAAGAGGATTGTAATCAAACACCGTCAGCAAAGAACTAAAACAATTACATCTTTATGATGATAAACTTTGAAACGGCAGATCTTTGCAGCAACAAATGACAAAATGTACATCAAAACATATTTGTTTCATACTATTCTCATCACATCCAGGTGTGTTAACTCATGTGAGAGGTGAATCATTGAAAATAATGGATTTGATGTCTCTTTACCAATAGCCATCACTACTGGAGTAGCCAAATGTTTGAGTTCAAAAACTATGGTACATTGATAACCATCTGATTTACTAGCAAATCAGCAACTATGAACGGATTTGACATGTCTTTACCTAGAGCCGTTTGCTCAGGACTAGTCAATTCTTAGGTAGAAAGAATCCCCTTGGTGAATTGATTACCAAATATGGTATTCCACTGCCTTTACCACAAGCCATATACTTGTGGGCTAGTTAATTCTTGGATTCCAAAAAGGAATAAACCATGGTGAATTGAATACCATACAACCCTCAGTGATTAAGCATGGGTGGTTGCATACCATATGATTTTGAGCAAACCATTACAGTTATCAACATATTTGATGTGTCTTTACCAAAGATGTACCCTTTGGACTAGCCAACTCTTTAACATACACAAGGCACATCTGGTGAGTTAATAACCAGGAACATAGAAATGTACAACAAATCTGCAAGCAAAGTTAGTCAAAAAAGGAATATACATAGTTTTTTTTTCTTTTTTTAACTAATAAAGAAACAAACAAATAAAGAAAACAAATAATACAAATAATACATGATACAACAAGATACCAGACTTAAGAAGATGCTAGATGTTGCTGAAGTTGAGTCTTAATCAATCCAATCAATTGTTCAGCATGTAACCTATCATTCCTAACTGGATCAGGAGGAACCTCTAGCTTCTTTTTAAGCATACTTCTCATCAAGTTCACAGACAAAGGATAAATCTTATCAGAGAACATACAAACAGTCATTCCATTTTGTGTCTCCACCACATGCACACAAGGCATAGGATAAAATCTCCAAGCCTCAACATTCCACTTATGTGAATTCTTCCAAACAGAATATCCTTTACCATCTGAAGATTGAGAATCAAACAGAACTTGAAGATCACCCAACAAATATAGACCCGAACCCTGTGGTGAATGATGAGCATAATGCTTAGTGACAAGTCCATACAGTGTATTCAAATCTTGCCTATCGACCATATGAAAGATTTCCTTCAAAAAGTTTAAGCGCATAGAAGAATTATCCACTAAAAATGGTGTTAAGCTATCCATCATCAAAGTCCAAGCATCACACATCATGAGATCCTTCACGAAAAGCATCAGCAGATCCTTCTTAAATGAAAGTTGAATCAGCAGCCTTCAGATCCAAAGAACTATCCCTGAGTGACTTATGAATCCTAGAAGTGTATGTCCCATCTGATCTCACAGACCTCCTTAGAGTAACATGTCTCTGTTTAGACATCCTTTTCTTCCTCCTACCTGGAATATAAATGCCCATAGAGATAGAAGATGATACCTTCTCAGATTCATCAGAACCATCTTTAGCAGGAATGGAAGAACTAGAAGTAGAACTTGGAACAACACCACGCAAAGCATACATTCTCTCAAGTACCTCTCTGGCCCTCTTAGCTTTAGCAGCATCTTGTTCATCTTTCTTTCCCAACTCTGCTCCTACTGTATCAACAAGTGCAACACTAAGAATAGAAGCATTCATATCTTTTGAATCCAAAGATGTAGTAGCCACACTAGGTACTTCTTCAGAAGAAATACCATGTGGTTCAGCAGATTGAACCCTTTCAGTAGAATGTATAGCTTCAGTAGATGCCTCAGAAGGAACAACAGGCGAACTTAACTTAGGTGTAACATCATCAAATGAATCTACAATCTCAACTTGCTTAGTTCTCTTTGCCTTTGGAGCATCTGCACTATCAGCAATCCTCTTCAAATTGGAAGGTGGTATAATCTGCTTCATCCTAGTGTACATATTGAACAAGACATCATCAGATAACGCCCATACTTGCTTCTTTGTTAAACCAGATTGATAGACACTTGAACTTTGATTATACACCACAGTTCTCATATACTTTTTCTTCAGTCATGCAGTTTGTGGTCTTTCCCTTTTTGCTTTATTTTTCTGAGCAGCAATGGCTTTTCTTTGTGTAGCTGCATCTTGCTTCCTTTGTTGATCAAGAGACACCATCTGTGCAGCAAAGTTCTCACTATCAAAGTTTGCTCCTAAGATACTTTGTGCAAGAGTAGGATTGGATGCAGCTTGATTAGTGTAAGTATCTCATTGCTCATCAGTGAACTGAGTGGACATTTCATCAATTTCTCTTTGTCTCTCAGGAGGCAAATTGGTCGCAAACTAAGCTTCAAGCATTTGAGCCAATGCTTGACTCTTCTTAATATCTGTACACTCAGCTAGCAATCTTTCTTGTTCTTGCATTTCCTGTTCACTGACTAGATCAGACCCAAGCTCCTCATCAATCATTGCTCCTTTTCTTTTGTCAGCAGGCTCAGGAACAGAATCAGCACTTACAATAGGAACTTCAAAAGAAACACCCTTGTGAGCATCAGCAGTAACATGTTGAGGAGTGTCTTCAGTAGCAACATTAGCATGAGGGTGCAAATTAAAATTCCTTCCAGCAACAAACACTACATCTTGATCATCTGCTGAAGGTGAAGGACCTTGTGGTGCTTGTACATCTAAAGCTTGACCAAGTTCAGAATCAACATCCATCATTGGAGCATCAACATTCTCATCAGTGGTAGCCATATTTTCTACACTTTGCAATTTTGATGACTCAGTGGATTCCTTGCTCAAATATTTTCTTGTTCTCCTTCTAGAAAACAAAATAGGTTCCTTTTGCTTAGATGATCCAGCAGCAATAGGAGGAGAAGCATGTGTTTGTTGAGCAACATCAGCCAATATTTCAAGTGAATCCAAATCAGCATCCTCTTGATCCTCATCAGAAGAAACCACAAGCTTCCTTTTGCTATTATGCTCAAGTTTGTCCTCTAAAGTCTGGACCTTTTTCTTTAACTACACAATCTCATCCCCAAGTGTAGACTTAGTCTCAGCAAGCTCCCTTTTGAGATCTGTAACTTATTTCACATCTGTTGAGCAAAGCATATCTGGATGTGAGAGTAATAGGGTCTTCAGCTCCACCAGCAGATTGCTCAGTGGTAATGGGAGCATCATTGGACCTTTCAGGAGAAATATGTTCATGCTCAAATATAGGAGAGCTTTCAACAAAGGGCTCTCTTATAGGACTAGGTGTGGGTTGTCTATCAACCTCATGTTCAAACTCATCAAGAGTATCATGATTAGGTGGTGGACTAGGACTAGGTATGGGCAAAGGTGTAGGTGAAGGTTGATCAGTAGTAACATGTGCTGCTTCAGCAGTAGCAGAGGGACCCTCATCCATGGCAACTGATGGATTACCATCAGCAGCAACAGAAGTAGAGGGTGGAGTACCAACAACATTACCCTCATCAACAGCCTCATTGCCTTGAGGCAACATAGCTGCTAGCAAAGGATGATGTTCTCCCTCAAAATGAGTTTTCATTGACGCAAATAATTTAGCACTCAAGGTACATATGGGATAAAAGACTTGGACTTGGGTTGTAATGTCTAAAGTCATTTGCAAAAACCTAGGGTACATTAGAAACTTATGCTTTTTCCTCTGAACATTTTCAACTATGTTATCAAAAATATATTTCAAAAAATTATAAGTTAACCCCTGTGACAGACATGCAATCCACGCCAATTGAGTAGAAAATTGATCCCATCCCCCTGGCTTATTACTAATACATTGAAGTAAAGTATGTACCAAAAACCTCCACGTGGGGCAAAGCTTGTTTTTCTGCCACAAATCTGTTCGAGTACTTTGATAACCAACAGCCCTAAGCCCAGCAAGTATCTCCACAGAATTAAAATGATACACCCCATACACATCATCCAAATGAAGTTGTCTCCTAATCAAATCCTCTGTGACAACATACTTTGTTCCATCTATCATAGCTACAATCTCTGTGTCACTCCTCTTCATAGCATATGACCAAAACTGTGTAACCAACGATTCATATATCACATCTGGAGAGTGTGTTAAAGCATAATGAATCTTGGATTGCTTCAAGAACTCCACCATTGGTTCAAATAATTCATGACCCTTAGCTTTTCCCAGAAAAGCCACTTTGTTATGATCTTTCTTGAAGTGATGCGCCATGTGAGAAATCGTGATAAGGAGTTATGATTCACGCAACTGGAAGTGTGTTTAAATCAAATGAAGTGGGAATCTGTTATTTTGGGCAAAAATATGCGAAGAGGGTATTAGTAGAAGTTACCCAATTGATGGTCAAATATATCGGAACTAATGTTGACCATATCTTATGTGGAAAATAACTTCAACCAATTTCAAACTTAACACTTAAGCAGAAACTAGAGTCAAACTGCTGAAGAAGGTCAATCAGCAGAATCAGCTCAAGTGGCTAAGTATCCTTCAGTAAATATCTTTTTACTGTGACACCAACTCGCATTAATTGTCAAAATGCCTTGAATCCACCTATAAGATAATCCCTATGCACACTTACCACAAATCATTTACCCCCAATTATCTTCACAAACCCTAAGTGCTCCAAAAATTACCACAATCATCAACAAAAGCCATGTCTGCCAAACCAGAGGTTATTGATCCAACCTCCTCTCCATCATCCTCATCATCATCATCATCATCATCCAGTGATGATTTTCGCCAATTTTTACGATCTTCTTATCAATATAAACCTCTACCTTTGAATTCCCCCTTTTGTCCCTTCTTCTGAAGATGATAGTGTAGTGGATCCAAGTGAGTCTTCTAGTGATTCTAATGACTCCTCAGATCATCTAGAGCCAAGTGCTGTGGTGATAGCACTTCCTGCTTCATCTCATATTGGTAAGGGAAAGGGTAAAAGAAAGATGGAGTGATTGCTTTTTGGTGGAACGAGTAGATGGAACAACTAAAGATTTTCATATCACAAATCCATCTACTATATTCATCTTCATCATCTTCGTTTTCATCAATCCATCCTTCCCATTTTGATCCTTAGCTTCTTCTTAATGCTTCGGTCATGCATATCCAGCGTTTCGAATAGATGATAGAAGCTAGTATAGGTTTAATAGATCTTGTATAGAAATGGTCTTTTATTTTCATTTGAAGTTGATTGTAAGATGTAAGCTGTAAGCTGTAAATTGTTTCTTGAATGAATGAATGAATAATTTAACTTCAGTACTTCTCTTTAGTAGAAATAGTTAGTTTACTTGACCATATTCCAATCAACCAAACTTGGTGAACATTATCTTATTTATGCATTCTGCAAAACAGACACAGAGAGACACACAAACCAAACCAAACAATCAAAACTCAAAGAATATTAGTAGGTTAGTGTTAGCAAACAAAAATATACACAATAATTTACAAAGTTTACAACTAGAATCCTCCCCTGAGGCATATTCCTCCCTTGAGGCCTATGCCTCCCCTTAAACTTTGCAGTTAAGGGTTAAGCATCCCAATATTAACCACTAGGTGTAGAAACCTTGGTCCATCAAAAGCCTTAGACAATAAATCTGCCATATTAACATCAGTGTGAATCTTAACCAATTTTACCAAATGTTTTTCATATGCATCTCTTATAAAGTGGTGCCTGATTTCAATATGCTTAGTTCGACTGTGGAAAACTAGATTTTTAACAATGCATATGGTACTTTGATTATCAATAAAAATTATTGTGTTCATGAAGTTAAACCCATAATCCAACGATTGATTTTGTATCCATAGTACCTGACCACAACAATTGGCAGCAGACAACATACTCTTTGCCGGTAGATGAGGTAGCAACAATAGTTTGTTTCTTACCTGCCAAGAAATCAATCTTTTCCAATTGGCAACCTCGGTTGTGGATCTTCTATCCAGATTTGCACCAGCATAATCGCTATCACTATATGCTTCCAACTTAAAAGGAGACTCTTTTGGGTACCAAAGACCTAAATGGGCTTGGCCTTTTAGATACTTAAAGATCTTTTTGACTGCATTCAGATGGGAAGCAAGTGGAGTGACTTGATGTCTAGAACAAGCACTCACAGCAAAAGGTAATGTCGGGCCTAGAAGCTATTAAATACATCAATGAACCAATCATAGATCTGTATAAGTGAACATTCACTGCTGGATCTGGTTCAAGGTTGTTCTTTGGTTTTGGAGCTTCATAAGGTGTAGTGGCAGTTATGACATTCTCCATATCAAACTTCTTCAAAATGTCTCTCACATATTTCTCCGATGTATAAAGATACCATCAGGTTTCTGCTGAACTTGTAAACCCAAAAGAAAAGCTCCCCATAGCACTCATCTAAAACTATCCTTCATCAGCCTCAAACTCCCACTGCAAAGCTTCTTTTGTGGAGCCAAAGATAATGTCATCCACATACACTTGCACAAGTATGATGTCTGTGGAATTCTTATTTAGGAAAAGTGTTTTGTCAATGGCACCTCTTCGATAACCATGCTTCAGCAGAAATGATGAAAGCCTAGCATACCATGCTCTTGGTGCCTGATGTAGTCCATAGAGAGCTTTAACAACCTTGTAAACATGTTTAGGATGATCCGGGTCTTCAAATCCTTTGGGTTGAGTGACATAAACCTCCTCTTCTATTTCACCATACAGAAAAGCACCTTTGACATCCATTTGATGAATCCCATGTAAGATGCATAGGCCAAGAAAATGCGAATGTCCTCAACTCTAGTAACAGGTGCAAACACTTCATCATAATCAATTCCCCTCTTGCCTGCCTACTGAGCCACTAATCTTGCTTTGTTTTTAACCACACCACCCCTTGCATCTCTAAATTCTTCAAAATCTATTTTGTCCCAATTGCATACTTACCATCAGGTAGTGGTACCAAGATCCAAACTGATTTTTTGAATTGTTGCATCTCTTCTTGCATTGCTTCAAGCCAACTTGAATCTTCAAGAGCTAAAGTAACACTGGTTGGTTCTACTTGAGAAAGAAAACAAGCAAACAGACAATGCTTAAAGTCGTGTGATTGTCCTTTCTTGATTTGAGACATAGGATAGAAAAGCAACTCATCCATATTTAGAACTTGTAACAGTCCTTCTAGTTCTAACAAGTGCTAGAGGATCACCAATAACATTGGATTGAGGATGAGCAATGTTGATCCTCTTTGTAGCAGATGGGGTTGACTTCAATAGATGTATCAAGATTAGTCACAGTGGGCTCAAAATCACTATCATAGGAAGGTGAGGTGAAGATTCCAGCTTTGGGTTGATGGTTACCAAGATCTGAAGGACTTGGAAATCGCATATAGGGTTCTCCAAAGTCTGTGCACACATGAGTAGGAATAGGAGACTCTTCAGGAGAAACAGAAGACCCTTCAGGAGAATCATGATTTCCACTGACAGTTTGTTTAGCAACCTCTTCACCAAGTCTTTTAGCATCAAGGTTAGCTACATACTCTTGCTTTTGAAGCCTAGCAAGATCCTCTGCATAGTGGGACTCATCTTCACACTTATCATAAGTAACTTTAGAAGTATCACCTACAAAATGGTTAGGGGAGAAGGAAGGTACAATAATAGGTTCTTCATCATCCTCAAACTCACTATCAGTCGGCATCCATGATACTGCATTGTCGTAGGAGACTCAGTGTACCGCATTTTGGTTAGCCACATGTCTAGAATAACCCAAGTAATCAGTTAAGTAATCCAAGTCAAAAGACCAAACATGTCCTTGACCTTGCACATTAGGCTTAGCTTCTAGATACCTTAGGTTAAGTGTCTCCACAATCTTTCTAGCATTCAAGTTATATACCCTGTAAGCCTTACTATGAGCCGAATAACCCACAATATATCCCTCATAAGCTTTCTCATCAAATTTACCCAATGGATCACTTGTGTTCAAAATGGTCACTTGACACCCAAATGGTTTGAGGTAATGTATAGAACTTTCAGTGAGAAGTTCATAAGGTGTCTTGAAATGTGGTCTAGTAATATTGATACATTCAGTATAACAAAATTTGTGCCAATGCTTCATCCAAAACATGGTAGGAAATTTAGAGTCTGCAAGCATAGATCTTGCTGCCTCTATTAAGGTCCTATTCTTTCTTTCAGCTACCCCATTTTGTTGTGGGGTTCTTGGAGTGCTATAGTCCCTTTTATCCCTTTAGACTTGCGGTTCTATAAAAATATCATTCTTGAACTCTGTCCCATTATCACACCTAATACCTTTAACCTTTTTGTTCAACTGGTTTTCAACAAGGGTAATGTACTCTTTCAACACTGGAGATGTTTCATCTTTAGTCCTCAGAAAGAATACCCAACAAAACCTGCTGAAGTCATCAGTGATTACCAAACAAAAATACTTGTGATCAATACTTCTAACTTGGGTTGGACCAAAGAGATCCATGTGTAGCAATTGTAGAGGTTTTGAAATCAAGCTCACAGCTGTAATAGCTTTTTATGAGGCTCTGTGTTGCTTTCCTTTGTTGCAGGCAACACAATTATGTTCATAGGTGAAAACTTTGGAAGGAAGTCCTTCAACTAGGCCAAGTTTAGAAAGTTTGTTGATGTCTTGAAGTTCACATGAGCCATCCTTCTATGCCATTTTGTGGATTCATCCAGGGATGCTTTGGCCACCAAACATGTTAGGTCACCTTCTCGTTGCACATCATTTAGATTGAATGTGTATAGGTTGTGTTTTCTAGGAACTCTCAGTAGAATTGATGTATCTTCTGGTAGTTTGAAGTCTTTAGATAGCACAAGACATTCATCCTCAGAGAAGAATACTTTGTTCTTGGTGTCACATATTTGTGATACTGAGAACAAGTTGAAGTGTTGCAGTTCCTTTACATAGAACACATTCTCAAAATCCAGTAGAGGTGTTTTGATGGTTCCTTTCCCAGTGATTCTACCATCACTTCCACCAAATGTCACATTGCCTCCTCCTTCTAGATGCGAAGTTATGCATCATATCATTTCCCGACATGCTTGGAACAACCACTATCAACAATAC
Source organism: Chrysanthemum makinoi (assembly GCA_910596185.1). NCBI lineage: Eukaryota > Viridiplantae > Streptophyta > Magnoliopsida > Asterales > Asteraceae > Chrysanthemum > Chrysanthemum makinoi. The sequence continues at coordinate 192,138,819 of OU343223.1, forward strand.
CAACTTCCTTATGCTTAAGAGGGTGATCCTACAACAACAACAATAAAATATACAAAATATTAGTACACTATAGAGGCTCAAGTCATCACTGACTTGAACTTGCCTTGTGGATCATTAGAGTAATGCCATGTAGATGTATAAGATCCACCATTGTTCTTGGGTTTCCATTGAAATTTAGGTCCCTTTTGATTCCAAGAACAACCTGCTTAGGGCTTCACAGCAGTATCCCGATATCCCTTCCTATTATTCATAGAGTCAACACAACCAGGCCAATAACCATTTTGAAAATATGAACTTGTTGGTTTCACATAAGGTCTAGCAACAGATCTTCTCCAAGGAAAGGGAGAAGGGTTAGTTGCTTGTGGAATAAAAGATGGTATATCATTAACGGTTGTCCACATTGGTCTAGGTTTCTTTTGACCAGCACCTGCACCCATTCTTTGCTCATGAAAATCACAATCCTTAATCAAATGAAATTTGCTTCCATAAACAAAACATGTCTTCTTTTTAGAAGATTTATTCAAAGTAAAAGACGTTTTATTACATGAAAAATCATTCAATCCACAAGAATTAACAGAATTGTTTTTAATAAACTTAAAAGCATTATTGTGCAAAGTATTAAAAGACAAGTCTTCAGAAGAAACTATCTTGGAAGTGGATTCCTCAGTAGCAACTCTAAAAGGCTTGTAAGCAGTCTTGGGTGTAGGCTTGGGCAAGATCTTGGGAAGGTCTGACTTGTCATTTGAATCACACCGGGTAGAAGAAGTAGACCGCTTGTCGAGGACTTGTCACTTGTCACAACAAGAGACAAAGTCATTAGATGAAGAATCGAGGATCCAGCGTCTCTTGACTTTTGCCATACAGGGGTTATGACCCATCAAAGTCAACTTGATGATGGAAAGGTCAATGGGCATATGTTCACTCTAAGGTCAGGGACAGCATGTAAAGTTCCTTCTTTGACATAATTAGCTAAACCTGCTTGTGTAGTTTTGTGCCCATCATGCCTAGCTTCTAATCCTACATACTTTTGAAAACCTAAACCTATTCCTGAGGTCTCAGATTGACTACTATAGATATGTCTAGCTAGATTATTACCTGATATTAACCATTCTTTATGTCTAGCTACCTCTTCATCTAGTTTCTCTTTTAACACTTTGTTTTCAGAAACTACATCATCTTTTCTTTCTCAGATGCGTTTTAAATCAATTTTAGCACAATCTAAATCACTTTGTAACACCCTGATTTTTTCATCATAAGCCACTTGATTCTTTTGAAACCAAACCTTTTGTCTTTCTAATGTTTTAAAACTTTGTTTATAAGCCTCAATATCTACATAACATTTATTGTATTTAGGTTTCAATTCATCATAGGCTTCTTTTAATTCATTGTATCTTTCACTACAACCAAACAAACAATTTTGTACCTGAGAGATGCCCATGAAGGCAAATTGATCATGCCTATCTCTGAAATCTGACTTGCGGCCATCAATGTTCTCCAAACAGGACCTTCATCATTGTCATGCATCTTCCAGTCGACATGGTCATCTACAGTGACAAGAGCAGTGGAGGCTCTAACCTTTGAAGTTCCAGCTTCCTTTTGAATCTTCTAATAGGAAGAATATCTCATCTCATCACCAGCCTTCCTATCCTTACTCTCTAGAAGTGACCCATCGTCACACAAGTAAAGCACTTGACCTTACTTTGGTAAATCTTGCCGATCCTTTCCTTGAAGCCAAACTTTCTTCCACTTACTCTCAAACTTCTTGATGTTCAATGAGAGCATGGCTAGTTGCCACCTCAAGTTCATCTCTTCCATCTCCAATGGATCCACTCGCTCAAGATCCTCATAGGCCAGTTGCTACCAACATCATAATCGCAAGAACAAAGACAATCACATCTTCCAATATACTACTAGACTTAGGTTGATAGCTTGATGAAGTGGTAGTGTAGGATGATGTTGAGGAAGGTGACTTGGACCATAGGTCATCCTATTGAGGAAGCCAACAAAAAGTCAGGTGACTAGAGTGGATGCACGAAAAGGGAATTTTACATCAAGCTCAAGAGATTTAAGTCTGCTTTATAGTTCATCAAAGTGAGCATATCCAAACCACCTTTAGCTTTGAGGGCAATGCTTACCGAACCAAGATGTTGGTAAGGATCTCAAGAACTTTGAGTTGCAGCCATTATTATCCTGCTTTGCCTTCACTGATTCAGCTTGACTCAAGATCTTATGAAACCTCACATACCCCTTGTGAATACCTTCATCTTCTGATTTGGAATTCTTGAAACTTGTTTCAAAGATAGACTTGATTCTCCTTGACTCTTCATTCCACCAAACCTAGCCTTCAAAATGTACCAAATGTCCTTTGCATCCAAAGATGTAGTGAAAATCACCCAAGTGATCTTTAGGTATAGCCCAAGGAGAATAGTTCTCACTTTGTTCTCTTTTGAACAGCCGTAATCTTCAGCAGATTTAGGAGGTACAATGGTAACATTACCATCGATCTCGTGATCGCCCTCTTCAAACCGTTCCATTCTTCACAATTTCGAGAGATTCCAATCAATATTGGAGATCCAATTTCAGATCTTCATCACAAATCATATTCTCCTTCTTTAGGTATGGAAATTTTGCATTGTTGCTTGAAAGACTAAGCCAAGGCGAGATGTGTTGTTATTGTTGTTGGTGACCTCAATGTCAACGCCCTGAACTGCATGTTTAATGTTGTTTTGGTTGTAAGTGGTGCGAAAAAGATTGTTCTTAGTATCGAGACTCTCCCGAGGCTCATGTACCACTTGTTGAAACTAGACCTGATAGATCTTAAAGCACTCGCAGATCGTTAGTAATGTCTATGTAATCACAAACACACTAAAAGACAGTCTCTATAACTTGTATTCAAGCGGAATTTAAACACAAATAACTAAGAACTCTTTGATCCTCTATGGATCTTTTTCAATACTAAAACTTTGTTTTTCAACTCGACATAATTCATACTATTGTGTTCCTTTATAGACAAGGAACTCCTAACCTTCCCAAGAAACGTGATAAACATAAAACTAAAGACGATATACATTATCACTTTCTAATAAAGCTCATGCATATCCTAACTAAATCTAAAATATACCGAATATCTATATCCAAAACCAACCTATACTATAATATAACTTCAAGAGAATTCTTCTTCAGCATAATCTTACTCTTCAGCAGAATCCATTCAGCATTAACTTCAGCAGAATCTATACTTTGCATAATTCCCAACATCAGATTTGGCAAAGAGGAAAACTCAAACCCCGATCCGTAGGACCGTTCAAAATTCTGTAACGAGTTGGTCTAGTAGTGTTTAAGCTCGAGCTTCCGGAAAAGCTCAGTTGAGTACATGATACTTTTCACGTTTCAAACCTCAAGAAGTGTCTATCCGATGAAACCCTTGTTGATCCTCTAAAGGACATACAGCTCAATGATAAACTTAGCTTTGTGGAAAAACCTGTTGAGATCATAGACAGGGAAGTCAAGAGGCTAAAGAAAAGTCGCATTCCTATCGTTAAAGTTTGATGGAATCATAAGAAAAGAGGTGTTGAGTTCACCTGGGAGCGCGAGGATGTAATGCGTTCCAAGTATCCCCACTTGTTCACCAAATCACCCATGGCAACCTCTGCGAGTTAAACTGCAGGACGCAGTTCTCTTAAGGGGTAGGTAATGTAAGCTCCTAAAAAAATTCTAATCATGAATAAAGCACGAATTATAGCATCATGAAATTTTCTTGTCATCGTCTTTGCATATCATTTGGCAAATGCATTCTAAAACGCGAATTAAATGCTCAAATTTTACCGTTGTGACCCAATCAAAGTTCCCTCGATCCCGGTATTAATAATTATTTAAAATATATAAATAAATTATAAAAATAAATATATAAGAATTTATTTATTTATTTCTTTCTTTAAACCGGGCCAAGCCCAATTTCCCCCACCGATTTTCTTTAGGCTTTCGTTTTTATCCGATCCAACACCCAACACCAAGCCCAACCCTCCTTCTTATTTGGGCCTCGTTTTCTGCCTAGCCAGCACAACCCAAACCAAACATCACACTTAGATTTTTTATACAAAATTTGGCTAAGTAATATTATTGTGATTCCTTTCTGTGAACCGGTCGACCAAGCAAACACCACAACAAATGACACAATCACAAATCAAATACATCCCCTTTGGTCATATGTCTCAAGGTGTGTGTGATAAAGGAGAGACAAAACCAAGTCTAGCCACCCTAAACCCATTATTAAAATACCCTAAGCCCCTTTGACCACCATGACTTTTTAAACCAAAGGGTATTATGTCTAGCATGCCAACTATTGATTCGACTAAACCTCATCCCCTCCCTATAATCGGCTGCCAAAATGCATGCATGCCAAAATCAAACAAAAACCTATCACTACTTTCTTGAAAACTTAGAAGAACATGCTTATAATAATCAAAATCCCATGCTTTTATTTCCTATAAAACACTACCCTAAACACTTAGCATCTCATAAGTTCACAACTCCCTCAAGTCATCTCATAAACTAACTCACAAATATGCCTCTCAATCACATAAAAATCGTCCACAGTGGTGTACCTAAGGAAAAAGGAAGGAAAGAACGAAACATTTAAAGGTTTAGAAAGGCTTGATTGATTTGGGTTATATGGAGAACAAGGGTTCTCACTAGTCTCGTTCATCTCGTTTTCATCCCCACTCATTGAGTGTAGTAAGTCTTCTTTTCGAATCGTTTTATTTTATTTCCTTCGTTACATTTGATATCACACGTTAAATGTCATGCGCACCTATCGAATAAATTACATGAACGAATTGTAAAAGATACGAGACACTAGCAAATCTACTAACCTAAGTCACACATTCATATTACACGTTAAACGTTTTCTTTAAGTACTCATGATCGTTATCAATTTTGTTTAAGTGTGTGTGTCGCGTATATCAAAGCCTTATCAACACTCACGACATGTAGTTTGTTTTGCAAAGGTTAGACGTCATGCAAATCACATTTCAACACTAATAATCAACTCATGAAACCCTCCCCTTGCCTCGTTTTCCTTTAAATCAAACGAGTCCCACATTGGGCCTTAAGGCCCAACACGTCCAAACCATGGCCCATTAACATCTTACCCGACCCAATACGTATATAATTAAGCTCACAAGTTAAAATTAAGCTAAGGATAAGCTTTTGAAAAATTTAAAAAAGTTATAAAAGTCAAAACGTGATTTTGGATTAAAATTGCAAATTACAAGGCAATCGGGTTAAAAAGTGAGTTATTGAAAGTGAAAGGTCACTTGGTACGTAAAAATAAATACATGGGAAAGTTTAGGGTGCGTTTGGACCATTTCTGAAAGTTAAAGGTTGGTTTTAAACGTTAAATGTAAGCATGGAAAGTCTAGGGTCTATTTTGTAAAGTTTGAAAGTTAAAGGACGTTTTTGTACGTAAAGTTTATTCATGGGAAAATTATAAGGACTGGTTTTGTAACTATATCAAACTAGTTAAAAATGAGATAAAAGTTTAAGTGTCAAAATTGTAAAGTTTGAAACTCGAGGGACTAAAAGTGTAAAAAAATCGAATTTTGAAATATTTTATGAAAACAGTTTTACGTAGGGACCAAAACTGTCAAAACTGGAAACTTGGAATATAAAACATTTTTGGGTAAAAAGTGTCATTTTCCAAAGTTGAGGGACTAAACTTGTACTTTTTGAAACTTAAGGATAAAAAGTGTAAATTCAGGAAAAAGTTTAGAAAACTTATAAACTTATCACGACTTCGTAAAACGAGTATTTTGACGACTCAAAGTCAATAATGAGTATTATTACGTCGATATTTCATTAAACTTATATATATATATATTTATATATATATATATATATATATATATATATATATATATATATATATGAAACCGTCACTCATTATATACACACTTTGATAATAAAAAAACTAAAACACTTGATAACATCGTTATTTTCATAAATCAACAACGAGGAACATTTCACTTATGCGTAAGTGTGAACTTTTGATAAATATCAAACTAAGTCGATGTAGCGCGTATTTTGAACTTAAAACAATAAGCACTACCCACACACACTATAACGCTCAATTGAATTGTAAAATTTAATGCTCTATTGAATAAGTATATTCAATGCTCTATCATTTTGGTCGCGAACCAAAGGTTTATCATATTCTGAGAGTTGCCATCTTGTTCTTAGGTTTCGGATTGAAGCCTCCGCTACATCATACTTGATCACATTGTGCTTATTCATTTCCACTAAGGTGAGTTCATAGCCTCGCTTTTACTTTTATTTACAAACCCCGCGAGGAAGTTACATGCTCTAAACTAGAACACAAGGTTTTGCAAATTGTTCGCTACTTGATTATTGGAATTGCCTAACTATTTAGCCAAAAAACCCCTGCATCATGAACCATTAGTCACTTGCGAGTGAATTCAGATATCGTGAATAGTACTATGGGGAGTAACGACCCCGTCTTGGTTATAGGAAATAACCGGGGCGCACCATATTTGAATTGCATTAGGTAATTGGCTATTACCTCCTTTAGGGCAAACAATTACGTACACCAGAATTTTGTGTATGCAACTGAGTATTGGTTGCATGAGCTTAGCGCATAATAATATGTGATTTTATTTATGATAAATTGTTAGTTTACAATTATCATGTTCATGTTCTTGTGTTCAACTTTATTATAAACCTATGGATTTCACTCAACATTTTTGTTGACCTTTTTAAGCATGTTATCTCAGAAAATCATTGAAGATCATGTTCATGGCACAGAGCGGGCATAGCAAGACCTTTATTTGTGGTGTAAAACATAATGTTATCACTTGTTACAAACTCATGATCAGTATTTTAGTGTAACATCTAAAACAATTTGGGAATATTTTGAACAAACTATGAGTTTTCATTTATTGATAACCACTTTTCTTAAAACGTCTCTTTTGAGTCATTTTCTACGATTATTGACTGTGATCCCCATCCAAGTAATACTCCGATTAGTCTTCCGCTGTCATGATGATCTTTGGGGGTGTTACACTTTAATAGCGATTTGTAAAAACTGTTTAGGTTTTGGGGTGCTGCCCCAAACCCCGCGAGGGGCGGCCCCCAGCAAAGGCGCTGCCCTTTGACCCCTGCATCTTTATCTGGGCGCGAAAACAAATTAGCTTAACGAGTGTGCACTCCACATTTCCGTAACTAGTGTCCGAGCTTATTATATTTTCCACTAATCTCTAATAAATCATAATTACCTTAAATAGTTAATGACACTAAAATAACCTACATAAACCTAAATCATAATGCAAGCTCTTAATTTAGACACTAATTTGACATAAAAATAGTCTCAGGAGTCAGGATTTCATTTTTATTTATAGATCAAAGCTTCACATCTTAAAAATTAAAAGGCTAAGACCCAACAACAGCTACTTAAAATGGTTGAGTTTTGTTAGTCCATAAATGTTGCTACCGTGATGGGTTCTTTTCTTTACTGAAAGTCTGAAACCATAAAATCAAATAAATTTGAGATTGTTAATTCTTTATTGAGACCGTTTATGTTTGGGTTAAAGATATAAATTATCAACGTATTTTACAAAATTTTCACATATAAATTATATAATTTTAGAAAACTCATTATCACCATCTAAACTTTTACAATTTTCACATATGAATAATATACTTTAATCTCGGTCTCTCATATGAGTATACTTTTATCTCGGTCTCTCATATGAGTAATATACTTCACAAAATTTCCACATATATTTTTCGGTACAAAAAAGTTAAGATGGTGATAATGGTATTTTATAAAGTATATTACCCATATTTAGAAATTTTATAAAATACGTTAGTAATTTAAGTCTTTAGATATTTACTACATGCAAAGGGGAAAAATTGTTTAAAAAGTCTTGAAAACAAGAAATGTGATATTACCTTACAAAATTTCATGTTTACTTGCCCTTTAATTCCCTATATATTTTTTCACATTTTTATTACTCCTCAAAATTTCATGCTGGCCTATCCCATCTTTTTAAACACCTACATTACTCTTTTTTTTAACAAGCTATAAGTTTGAAGTGTGATCGCCTTAGCCTACCGTGTAGTCTTATTTTATGGTCGGGAAGTCACTGTTTGCCCAAGTTCGAGGTTTGAGTAGAGAGGCTTAGAAATCACACCTACGTCAAAGACATGCATTTGAAGATCATTAAAGACCACCCATATTCTCCATATATGTTCATCTCAAGTGGGGGGATGTTTTATCTTTTTATTGTAATAGTTATGATTTAAAAAAAATAATTGTTTATTAGTTTATGTTATCAAAGTTCAAAGTTATAAGCACTATGTTATGAGCTTATTAGATATTAGCATCTAGGAGGCCACCTTGTCCATATTTGAAGATTTGAGTTGGTGACGTGATTACACCAACATTTTGAAGAACATGTAATGTGCTCATCATGACGTCCGCTAATGACACATTGACTTGATACATCATGATCCAGTTTCTTCATCTTGAAGGTTGAACTTTGGATGGATGGTGGGCAGTGACAAATTGGTTATGGTTAAGACTATTTGTTTGTCATTTTTCATTTTACACCAATTTTTTTCCCATGTCTTATCTTACCCTTTAGTCATGAAGCGTGTCTAGGTGATGAAGCGAGCAATCATTGGTGTCTTGACCATGGATTTGGTCATGTATCATTGGTTTTATTCACATTGTCATGGCACGTTAGTAATGAGAATTCCCCCTTAACCTCATTATGTGTTCACCCATATTGCCTTAGAGATTGTTTTTACCTTAACTCTAGTGGTGGAGATTTGTGTAACCGCCAAGCTTATGATAGAATACATGCTATGACTGTGCATTGAGTGATCACCCCTAAACTGACACTTAGATTAGAGAGAGAGTATGAGTGTTTGTTCCCATTTTGTAAGGTGTTCGGCTTTGATTTATTCTAGCATAAGGAATTTTTAATCTCATATCTTTCAGGTAACTTGGGGGATATGTTTTTAGAAATTATTCTAATAAGGTCTACTTGAGGGCAAGTAGAGTTCAAGTGGGGGGAATATTTGATAACATCAAATAATCTTGATTTTTAAATGTCAATTTCTTTTGATTATGCTCATATTTTATATTGTTTATATGGATACATACTCTTATTTCTTTATATTTCGTTTCCAGGTTATACATGAACATAGGAGCTAAAGAGACAAGGTTTTGGAGATGTGATACGCGTATAACGCGCGTTCGGGGTCAAAAGAACTTCCTTTTCATCGAGCAAGTTTTTCAACACCCTAGGCAGTGAACCTAATCGTTGTAGTGTAGTATTAGGGTAAGCCTCGGGAATTGATATCGCTCTCTAGGGGAATAGGAATGCTAGTGAGAAATTACACTACGCTAAGGTTTGAGGAAAATTATTTTTTATCTTTTTTTATATTTTTTAGAAAATAGAAAGGTACGAATCTCGGGGTATTGGATTTGGGAGGTTGGTATTTCTACCGATTACTCTACTTATCTAATTATCTAATTATCTAAACTAAGGTGAGTGTAGTTTATGTCTATTGTTTTGTGCTCTTATGATGATTTAAAGATGTGTTTACTTAGATGCTATTACTCCCTAGTTATCTCCTATTGATGGTTGAATTGTCACGTCCTTATTCTTAACGCGTTGTGTCTTCTAATGTCGTGGGGTATGCGTTCTTCCCTAACTCTTTAAGACTACCTTAAGGTTATTGCCTACGAAATCTCTAGGATTCATAAACTAACTCTAAGGTTATCTTTGGATGTTTAGACTACAATAACTCTAAGTGATTATAAACTAATGTTTACAAAGATTACTCAAGCATTAAAAACACAATGAATTTCCTATCGCAATACTAGGTCAATCACAATTAAGATAAAAGACAACCAATCAATATTCAATACCTAGGTTTCATAGATCTAAGCAAACACACAAGTAAATTAGCCGGACATGGAAAACATGCAAGCATACACACAAACAATTGAAGAAATAATTGAATTAATGAAGTAAATCACTTATCTTGTCAGAAACAAGGTATGGAACCCCAAGATACTGCCAAGACAGCCTATGTTCGGTTTAGGTTTTACTCCACAAAACTACCTCCCTAAAATACTGAAAATTAGAATTCTATATATTGAGTTACAATATGCGACAGTGTCACTCTTTAATTGTGACGCCATTAAGTTTTCGTCTTGGCCACGTCAACTCTGTAACGTCGTCACCTTATGCTTGTGACGCCGTCTGCTTCAACCTCTGACGCCGTCGGGATCCAAATCTAGGTCGTCTGAGTTGTGATGCCCTACTCTTTTAAACCTGATGCCGTCACTTGTAAAATAGCAATTTACTCTCTGAGTCGTCTCAAGGTTTGTCGCGACGGCGTCGCAATTAGGCCGTGACGCCGTCCCCTTCAGTTCCAGCAGCTTGAGTGTCTCGATTCATGACATTGGCCATTTTCTTCATATATTCGCGCCTTTTCGTCCGAATAAGTGTCATTCCAGCTATTTGCCTTCAAGAGACCTAAAAAGTGAAAAGGAACGAAATTAAGTAGTAACGGATACAAAAGTGATCAATTAAGGGCTTAAATGACCCCTCAAAAGTGTACCTTTTAAATCCGTATCAAATATCCCTTGTTAGGATTTAGTAAATCCAGTTATTAAAGTGTCGGTCACCTCAAGTATTTGTAATCGTTAGAAAGCTCGTAATCGTAGTTAATTAATGTTAGTTAGTATTTAGTTTAGTAACACCGTGGAGGACGGATGGGTTTTTACCCACTGTATGCCTGATCCACAGCCCGTAGGTGGCGTTTATGTAAGATACTATAAATACCCTCTACCTCCCAATGTAGAGGGTTGGAGCTCATAATAATACTTTTACTTTCTCTCACTAAGTTCCTAAACCTCTAAACTTTCTCTCTCTAAAACCTAATGTATACGCCCATATTTGATCATGGTTTGATGTGTTTGTGAAATCTAATATGTTACAAATGGTATCAAGAGCCAGGTTTGATCATCTCTCTTACATGTTCTTGGATTTCTAGTAGTTTTATATGGTTTTTGGGTTTGAAAAAGTTTAGTGGTTTTTGCACCATTTGGAGCATTTCTTGTGTTAAAGTTTGAATTTTGATTGTACTTTTGTGTTTAGAATCATTGTAAGTGCTTGGTTTTGATTTGGAAAGCTTGAATCACTGTGGTTGGGCTTGTTTTGGATTGAAAAGGGTTGTGTTTAAGTTTTTCTAGCTAGCGACTTGACTCTGATAATTTTTCAGAGTTTAATTTGCTTCTTTAGTTTTCAAATGACTTGCGCTTGAAGTGGTAGCGACTTGAGTTCTAGCGACTTGTCTATTGAGACAAGTAAAATAGTACAAAGTAGTGGATGTACCACTTCGGCGGGCGACTTGTTCAACGTAGCGACTTTTCTTTACTATTCTCAAACACTTTGTTTGTGACTAGCGAGTTGCTCTTAGCGACTTTGGCCTCTACCGAGTTGTTCCTAGCGACTTGACCACTTAGCTTAGATTGTTCTTTAGCAACTTGTCGCTTATCGAAGTTGTTGCTTTAGCGACTTGTTTAATTTGGTTCACAAACGACTTGAGTTTTTAGCGATGTTACTTTAGCTTACTCTCTTCAAGGGTTATAGTGACTTGGTTGATTATTGTTTCTAATACGGTTTTCTCTTGATTTAGTAAAATCATGTGAAAGAATCTATTTCCTGATTTAATCATAGATTTATAAAATCCCGTGAAATCTGTAAACATGTCTACCAACGTGCCTACAATCATCTCTTCTCTAGCTGAGGACGTTCAAGAAGCTGGATCAGATTGTAAAACCTGAAAATCTAAAACATGAATAAAGACTAAAATACCCTTGGAATCGAAATTTATAAAATACGTAAAATACATTTATTCATATAATGAAATTTAAAACCTAACTTACGAGTAATTAAAACCTAACTAAAATATATTACGTGATCGATTTTGGTACGACGAAAGATTTAAACGTTTCGCAAATAACTTGAGCCGTGTTTGTTTTGTTCGATGGATCAAAGGCCGAAGCCCAATGGTGTATGCTATTGAGTTCGTTGGGCCGCTCGAAAACCCAAAGCCCTCCTTAAGCCCTAAACTAAAAATGATACCACCTATATATACACTACATTTACAAGAAAGTGAAACCCTAGTTTTGTTGCCTCTTCTTTTCTTTTTTCTCCTACTCGGCCGAATACCAACAACCCTTGGTGTCGAGTTTTTGCTTCAACCAAGTTAAGGTATATCATGTTCTCGTTTTCTTTTGATGTACATTGCGTTAATATATTGTAATATGTTTTGTTTTAGTCGAGCTTGTTGTTTTATTTTGTGGCCGAGCCGTATGAAACCAAACCATATGATTTAAACCTTATAAGTGTTAAAGAGCTATGTACGTAATAAGTATTATTGAATCGGAGTATGAATATGTCGAGTTGTAATAAAACCGAACCATATGTATTGAAAACCGAACCATGTGTATGTTTCGGCCAAGGTATAAAACTTGATAACTTGAATATGTAAAGTATGTAGATAAGCTAGGACTTGCGTGAAGTATTATAGCCGAAACCCTAGATTGAACCGAACCACATAAAGAGTTTTTGAACATGTATTAAACGAGTAAAGGTCATGTAAACATAAACCCTAGTTTGATATGTGAACCGAATAAGGTATGCCAAACCCTAATGGTTTGTGAACCGTCTCATATGCTGCGTTATTATAAGTCAAGTGAACTTGTAAATGTGTAAACGTGTAAGTAATCCGAGTAATAAGTAACTTGTATGTCACATAAAATCATAAACGTGCATGGTGAAAACAAAAAGGAAAGATTGTTTTTATTACGTGTTAGGTTAAGTAGCGAGTCATTAAAAGACGTAACATGAAAAGTAAATGCATATTAATGTGATATTAAAAGAAGGAGAAACCCTAGAACATAATGAGAGTCGATTAGGGTTTGAAGCTAAGAGTGTTAATTGTTATTTCATGTGAGTTATGATGTTTAAACTATTTTCACAATTAACCCTAAACTTTAAATAATGACATAATGAACCCTAATCTACGATAGTAATTATAAAACACTTAAGTCTCATTTAATCATAAAATACTAAAGTATGAAGATTATCAATACATTAAGTATAAATACCAAATGTTAAAAGATCATTTCGACGATTATGGAATCATAAATAACATGGACGACCGTTAATGTGTTTAGGTTCTGTGAAGAAAGAGTAATCCTTTGTTCCCTCCTCTGATTTCCATCATTTGCTTTGGAATAAGGTAGATATTCGACCTTTTCAGTAAAGGTTCCTTTTAACGTTTTCTTTTCGTTAGCTTTTCTATTAGTGTTTTTCTAAGCCTTTGCTATGAACCCATTCTGTTTTGTTTGAGCTGTTGCTTATCCTAACTCCATTTCGAATTATGAAACATCTTATTTTGAACTATATGATATGAAAACTCTGATTTTGAAAATATGAATAACCTTCTGATAAAATATGATCTGTGGTCGTTATGACATTCGATTTGACCTATGATAGTTTGACACCCGAGCCAAATATTTCACTAGTCATGGGGTTCCATGTCCGTACATGATGCACTTCTGATATGACTCTAGCAGTAGAGTGATGTTCTCGCCACATTCCCGATGGTGGAGCATATTTTGTATATGTAGGAAGGATCGTATGGATGCATCCTAGATCTATTATCTGTTATTTGTTATATGTTATCTGATGATTGATGTTCTGCCACATTCCTGGATGGTGGAGCACGTCCTTCATAACTCTGGTAGGTCTCCCCTACAAATGTTGCCTATGTTGCCTTATGAGAAATGTTGCCTATGAGAATATGTTTATGATCTCGATATTTGTTTCTCGCTCGTGGTAGTTAACTAAAAATTTTATTCGTTAATTCTGATTTATACTTTGAAAATGATTATGATTTTGCTATCTTTCGCTTATATTTCGTATTCGATATCGTTTAGTATTCGCTTTGCTTTCATCATCTGCTCACTGGCTTTGAAGCTCAACCGCACTTTTCTTCCGCGTGTATCTAAGCATTGAAGCTAGGTTTTGCTTTGGGATGAGTGCATGAGTGGACTTACCTTAGAGATTTATTTAGCTTTGATCTTATGATGCCCTTTAAGACTTATTATTTCGTATTTTGTTAGAGTTATTTTCCCCGCTGGACCTATGTATTGAAGTCGACTTGAATTATTCCGAATTTATGTTAAGATTTCTTTTGGATGTTTATGTTTGCTTTGATATGACACCATTACTTGTGATTCCTTTACCCTTGTCGGGCCCGGGCACAATTTATGGTATCAGAGCCGTGCTTACGACTTGTAGTCGACTCTGACATATGGACCCTAGGTTTTGAAACCCTTAGAGCTTAGCTTTGACCTCGTGAGGATTGGGTAGACTTTAGGTTTCCTTCGCAACTTCCATTTCGTACCTCACCTTTGTTCATTTTGCTAATCGTTTGAATATCGTTCAGATGGTTCAAACTCGTCGCACTAATGTAGCGCTGATGGAGACGATGATATTCTCGACTTGGATGCCGCGATTGCTATGCGCCAACACTCTTTTCCCTCGGTCTTACTACACCCGAGGTGATGACACAGTGATCAACAACATTCGAATCAAAATGGTGCTTCGGGTAGTGGTGGAGGTAATCAACCCGTAGCATTCACACTAGGCTCGAATGCTTCTAAGCTCAAGCCTCTTTCTTTAGCACTGCCAAGCATTCCCACCGAGGCCGAGGACCTGATCACTCATATTGAGAAGTGTTTGAAGTACTCGGTTGTGGAGATGAATTTAAGACCGCTTGGGCTGCATTTAAATTGGAGGGTGATGCTTTGAATTGGTGGAAGGCACTCAAACAGCAGGGAGGAGATTCTTTGCTATTACTTGTACTTGGGCTGAGTTTCGGACTATCTTCTATAACCCATTTCCCCGATGGTGAAAGAAAGGTATGAGAGGGATTATCAAGGAATCTACCACATCATGAGAACTCAAATGAGTATGGGTAGGTTTATGAGGTGGTAAGTTTTGTGGGAACGAATGCTGGAGATGGTAGGCGTCAGCTAAGCACTTCTGGGGATGAAGAAGTGGGTGTTGGACCGACCGCTAACACCGAGTATGGATGTGTCGGCCTGCAATGACGCAGCTCGTAACATTGAGAACTTTCATGAGGGTTCGGGTTCCAACAAGCGTAATCGCGATGGTGATCGGATTCAAGGTAGGACTCATGATTATAAGGGAAACTCGGCAGAGTTATGATTCGAGGAGTCAAGTGGATAGGAGTTATGATCGTGGGTCACAGAAGGAATGTGGACTCTGGCTCGGTGAGGAGGGGTCGATAGCAAAGTTGCCGGTAAGAATGGAAATGATCGTCGAATCAAGGTAACAATAACCAAGTTACAACAAGGATCACCGCTCGAGGATCATATCAGGTCGTGCTTCAGATCTTCGTCGCAAAGGACACTGGTTTTGCCTTCCCCCTATCTGTACTACTTGTGGAAAGGCTCATCCGGGACCGTGTTTTAAGGCCATTGGTGGATGTTTCTCTTGTGGTTCCACTACTCACAAGATCAAGGATTGCCCTAAGAAGAACCCGTGATTCCTGAAACTACATCAAGCCACCTACTACTGGACGGTTTATACTACCGGAATCGCGGAGCCAGACTCTCGTACCATTACGCACTCTTTTCATTGATGATTTTCTGTCTTCGCTTTATTTGATACCGGTGCCACACACTCCATTATATCTGTCACATTTGCTAAGAAACTTAACATGAAACCCAAACCGCTAACGAATCACTTATCGATTTCTACGCCTATGAAAAACCACATGGTCATTGATCATAAATACGTTAAGTCCTCTCTTCGTTTTGATGATCGTATTCACTTTGCAAATCTGTATCCTCTCGATATGGTCGACTTTGATATCATTCTAGGCATGGATTGGTTGGCTTATCATAGAGCTTCAATTGACTGCTATGCTAGAACAGTGATCTGAGACGAAACATCCTCGAATTTGTTTATTATGGTTCTCAACCTCTCAAATCTGTAAGTTTCGCTTATGAAGGCTATAACGGACCATGATTGCTCATGGGTGCCAAGGTTTTCTAGCATCTGTTAAGGACACATCTTTGGAGAATCCTAACATTGAAAATCTTTCTGTTGTTTGCGAATTCACCGACGTTTTTCCCGATGAACTTCCCGGTATTCCCCCAGATAGAGAAGTTGAGTTTAGCATTGAGTTAATTCCTGGTGCTGAACCATTTCAAGGCTCCGTATCGTATGGAACCTGTAGAACTGAAGGAATTGAAGGAGCAGCTGCAAGAGATGATAGAGAATGGATTTATTGACCCGTGTTTCTCCATGGGTGCACCTGCCTTGTTTGTAGAAGAAGGATGGAAGTATGCCTATGTATCGACTACCGTGAACTCAACCGTATACTATTCGTAACCGTATCCTCCCGTATTGATGATTTGTTTGACCAACTGCAAGGAGCGAAGTTATTTTCTAAGATTGATCTGAGATCTGTTATCATCACTACGCTTGAGGGAGCAAGATGTTCCTAAGACCGCAAGCCACCGACATATGGTCATTATGAATTTCGTTATGCCTTTCGTTTGACAAATGCACCTGCCTGTATATGGACCTAATGAATCGTGTTTTCCATGAGTTTCTCGACAAGTTTGTTATTGTTTTCATCGACGACATTTTGGTTTACTCCAAGTCTGAAGAAGAGCATGAACAACATCTCCGGATAGTTTTGGAGATTCTGAGGAAGAAGAAGTTGTACGCCAAATTTTCGGTGTGAGTTCGGTTAAAACAAGTCGCTTTCCTTGGTCATATTGTATCTACTGATGGCATCACCATGGATCCGTCTAAGGTTGAGGCTATCACTAAGTGGCCAAGACCTACACATGTGACTGAGGTTAGGAGTTTTCTAGGACTTTCTGGTTACTACCGATGTTTGGTTGAAGGTTTCTCTCGTTTAGCTTTGCCCCTAACCCAACTGATGAGAAAAGGAGAAAAGTTTGTATGGACGGATGAACGATAAGAGAGTTTTGAGGAGTGAAACGGAGATTAGTGTCCGCCTTATTTTGACTCTTCCAACTAGTTCTGGAGGATTTCAAATTTATAGTGATGCATCTAAGAAAGGATTAGGCTGTTTTTTGATGCAACATGGAAAGGTGATAGCTTATGCTTCAAGGCAACTGAAACCGTATGAGGAGAATTACCCAAATCATGACCTTGAGTTAGGCTGTGTGTTCGGATTGAAGATCCGAGACATTACTTGTATGTAGAGACGTGTGATATTTTCACCGACCATAAGAGTCTCAAGTATATTTTCACTCAAAAGGAACTCAATATGAGACAAAGAAGATGGTTAGAGCTTCTTAAGGATTATGACACCAACATTCAGTACCATCCCGGTAAGGCTAATGTCGTTGCTGATGCACTTAGTCGGAAATCAGGCATTCTTGCAAGTATTGAGATTGAACCTAGGATTATTCGTGACTTAGAACGTTTGGATGTTGAGTTGTGTGTACGAGGTTTTGATGGATACTGGGCTAGTATGAAGGTGGAGTCGAACCTTATACTGCAAATTAAGGAAGCTCAAAGATGACGGTGAGGAGTCGGGTCGCAAAATGTTGAAGAAGGTAAGTAGACGGAGTTTAAGGTTGATGATGACGGAATTGTATGGTATGAAGATAGGCTCTGTGTTCCCAATGATTCGGACTTATGAAAGTTATGACTGGCTCATAGTTCTCTTTTCACTATACATCCCGTTCTACCAAGATGTATAAGGATTTAAAACAGTACTTCTGGTGGAATGGTATGAAGCAAGATGTGGCGAAGTTTGTATCGAAGTGTATGATTTGTCAGCAGGTTAAGATTGAACATCAAAGGGCTGGATGTTGCAAACCATTGATATTCCGACATGAAGTGGGATAAGATATCTATGGATTTTGTGGACTGGACTATCTCTTACTCGAAGAAGCATGATGCGAGTTGGGTAGTTGTTGATCGACTAACCAAATCTGCTCATTTCTTACCAATTAGAAAGGATTATGGTATTGGTAGATTGCGGAAATTTTTCAGCAAGAGATAGTTAGACTTCATGGTACCCCGGCATCTATTGTGTCCGACAGAGATCCGCGTTTTACTTCCCGTTTCTCGAAAGGTTTGCAAAAAGCTTGGGGTACTCGACTTAATTTTCAAGATTTCATCCTCAAACAGATGGTCAGTCAGAGGACTATTCGACCTTAGAGGACATGCTAAGGGCTTGTGCTTTAGAATGGACCGGGTGGGATGAATATTTGTGTTTAGTAGAGTTTGCATATAACAACTTTGGCATGCTAGCATTAAGGCAAAGACCGTTTGAACTTCTGTATGGAAGGAAATGTAGATCACCTACTTGTTGGGATGAAGTAGGTGAACGTTTAATTGAAGGTCCGAAATGATAGAGATCAGTAATGAGAAAGTAGCTATTGCTAGAGAAAAGCTGAAGGAGGCTAGGTCTCGTCAGAAAAGTTATGCCGACAAGCATCGTCGTGATTTAGAATTTCGTGTTGGAGATCGTGTATTTTGAAAGTCTCACCGTTTAGAGGTGTGAAACGTTTTGGAATCAAGGGCAAGCTCAGTCCTCGATTTATCGGTCCGTTTGAAATTTGGAACGATAGGCGAAGTTTCGATCGATTAGCACTTCCGCCAATTATCGCATGTTCATGATGTTTTCCATGTATCTCACCTAAGGATACAATTATCATCCGTTACACGCGCTTCTTATCCGTTTGATCAAATTCAATCCGATATGTCTTTATCTGAAGAACCGGATTTAGAAAGGCAAGAAAGAGTCATGAGAAATAAAGTCATTCCGTTCGTTAAGATTCTTTTGAAAAATCACCCGGAGCGTGAGGCTACCTGGGAGACCGAAGAGTCGATGCGAGCTAGTTATCCTCATTTCTTTGAATAGTTTGGTATGTTCTCATTTCGTTGTTGTTTTCATTTCAATTTTCGAGGACTAAATTCTTCTTTAGAGGGAAGAGTTGTAAAACCTGAAAATCTAAAACATGAATAAAGACTAAAATACCCTTGGAATCGAAATTTATAAAAATACGTAAAATACATTTATTCATATAATGAAATTTAAAACCTAACTTACGAGTAATTAAAACCTAACTAAAATATATTACGTGATCGATTTTGGTACGACGAAGATTTAAACGCTTCGCAAATAACTTGATCCGTGTTTGTTTTGTTCGATGGATCAAAGGCCGAAGCCCAATGGTGTGCGTTTGGTTGAGTTCGGTTGGGCCAAGCCGAAAACCCAAAGCCCTCCTAAAGCCCTAAACTAAAAATGATACCACCTATATATACACTACATTTACAAGAAAGTGAAACCCTAGTTTTGTTGCCTCTTCTTTTTCTTTTTTCTCCTACTCGGCCGAATACCAACAACCCTTGGTGTCGAGTTTTGCTTCAACCAAGTTAAGGTATATCATGTTCTCGCTTTTTGATGTACATTGCGTTAATATATTGTAATATGTTTTGTTTTAGTCAAGCTTGTTGTTTTATTTTGGCCGAAATGTATGAAACCAAACAAGGCAAACCATATGATTTAAACCTTATAAGTATTAAAGAGCTATGTACGTAATAAGTATTATTGAATCGGAGTATGAATATGTCGAGTTGTAATAAAACCGAACCATATGTATTGAAAACCGAACCATGTGTATGTTTCGGCCAAGGTATAAAACTTGATAACTTGAATATGTAAAGTATGTAGATAAGCTAGGACTTATGTAAGTATTATAAGCGAAACCCTAGATTGAACCGAACCACATAAAGAGTTTTTGAACATGTAGTAAACGAGTAAAGGTCATGTAAACATAAACCCTAGTTTGATATGTGAACCTAATAAGGTATGCCAAACCCTAATGGTTTGTGAACCGTGTCTCATATGTGTGCATTATTATAAGTCAAGTGAACTTGTAAATGTGTAAACGTGTAAGTAATCCGAGTAATAAGTAACTTGTATGTCACATAAAATCATAAACGTGCATGGTGAAAACAAAAAGGAAAGATTGTTTTTATTACGTGTTAGGTTAAGTAGCGAATCATTAAAAGACGTAACATGAAAAGTAAATGCATATTAATGTGATATTAAAAGAAGGAGAAAACCCTAGAAAATAATGAGAGTCGATTAGGTTTGAAGCAAGAGTGTTAATTCGTTATTTCATGTTTGAGTTATGATGTTTAAACTATTTTCACAATTAACCCTAAACTTTAAATAATGACATAATGAACCCTAATCTACGATAGTAATTATAAAACACTTAAGTCTCATTTAATCATAAAATACTAAAGTATGAAGATTAATGAATACATTAAGTATAAACACCAAATGTTAAAAGATCATTTCGACGATTATGGAATCATAAATAACATGGACGCATCGTTAATGTTTAGGTTCCAGAAGAAAGAGTAATCCTTTGTTCTCCGTATTTCTCGCTGATCATTTGCTTTGGAATAAGGTACATATATTCTCGACCTTTTCAAGAAAGGTTCTTTTTAACGCTTTTCGTAGCTTTTCTATTAGGGTTTTTCTAAGCCTTTGCTATGAACCCATTCTGTTTGTTTGTTTGCTTATCCAACTCGATTTCAATTATGAAACATCTGATTTTGAACGATATGATATGAAAACTTTGATTTTGAAAATATGAATAACCTTCTGATAAAATATGATCTGTGTCAGCTATGACATTCTGATTTGACCTATGATAGTTTGACACACGAGCCAAATATTTCACTAGTCATGGGGGTTCCATGTCCGATCGTTGATGCACTTCGATATGACTCTAGGGCAAGAGTGATGTTCTCGCCACGTCCTCGATGGTGGAGCATATTTTGTATATGTAGGAAGGAGCGATGGATGCACTCTAGATCTCGTATATGTTATTTGTTATATGTTATCCGATGATTGATGCCGCGTGCATGCACGCCCTTCATAACTCGTAGGTCTCCCCAAAAATGTTGCCTATGAGAAATGTTTCCTTATGAGAAATGTTGCCTTATGAGAATATGTTTATGATCCGATATTTGTTTCGCTCGTGGTAGTTAACTAAAAATTTTATTCGTTAATTCTGATTTATACTTTGAAAATGATTATGATTTTGCTATCTTTCGCTTATTATATTTCAGACGATATCGTTTAGTATTCGCTTGTTTAATATCCGTTCAATGGGCTTTTGAAGCTCACCGACTTTTTCTTTTCTTCCGCCGCGGTATCTAAGCATTGGAAGCTGGGTTTTGCTTTGGGATGAGTGCATGAGTGGACTTACCTAGAGATTTATTTAGCTTTGATCTTATGATGCCCTTTAAGACTTATTATTTCAGATATTTTGTTAGAGTTATTTTCCTACTGACCTATGTATTGAAGTTGTGTTGACTTGAATTATTCCGCATTTATGTTAAGATTTCTTTTGGATGTTTATGTTTGCTTTGATATGACACCATTACTTGTGATTCCTTTACCCTTGTCGGCCGCTGGCTACATAATACTCGTCCACCCATGCTTGACAGAACTGACTATGACTCATGGGCTCAACGATTAGGTTGTATTGTCTCGAAAGGAAAATGGGGTCAACATTCTCAAATCGATTGATGAAGGACCTTATCAAATTAAGACCACTCGAGATGTTCTTGAAGCCTGGCATGATGGTAGCTGCAAGGATTCAGGTTTGACAGCACAAAGACGTATGATTAGCCTTGATAGGAGAAAAAGAGATATGATGTCGAGATCAGGCTTCAAACATTATTCTTCAAGGTCTTCCAAAAGATATCTACAAGCTTATCAATCACAACACCGAAGCCAAGGCGGTTTGGGATAATGTCAATATGCTTCTCAGTTCTCAATTGACTAAAGCGCATGTGAGAATCACAATCAGATGATGAATTTGAGCACTTTAAGATGAAACCAGTAGAAAGTGTCAATGAATATTATGTGAGGTTCCACAAGCTTGTGAATGACATGAGGAATATCAAAATGACTATGCCAAATATTCACCAACTCAAAGTTTGTGAACAACATGAACTCCTAATGGCACAAATTGTCACCTCTCGAAGCTAACCAAAGGATTAAAGAACACCAACTATGAGCAACCTGTATGCCTTCCTACCGCAGAATGAGAAGCATGCTATGTTTGAACGAATGATTCTTGAAAAGTTCAAATCTGATCAGGGAGAAGCAAGCTCATCAAATGATTCAACAACATTCTACACCAATGTATGGATACTACTACCAAAGCTTCACAAGTCATACCCATCGGAACGTAATCACAAACTCATTCCCAATCCGAGGTTCAAGCAACCTGATGCTGATGCAGTCATGGAACACTTCATCAATCAACTAGCTCTTATGGTTAAACAAACTTGACCCTTACCCACATACTAATGCCTTCACACTAACAATGAAATCAAATGCATCCAATCTTCACAATCATGCTATTGTCGAGATGGAATGTTATGGTGCAACGTTCAAGGAAGGCAGATGAACAGGAAGAGGTGGAGTGTGGAAGGTGTATGGCTAATCGTAATCGTAGAAGGAATGCAAATCAAGGACAAGTAAAGCCAATCAAGTGCTACAACCGTGGTGGTGATGGACACATTGAAAGGAACTGCACATCTCCAAAACGCCCTCAAAATGCGCGAGTATTTCAGTGGACAAGATGCCGTGCAAGCTCTGGACAATGGTGCGTTTTAGATGAAGAAGAGTTGTTGTTTCTTGCTGAGGAAATGCCAAAACCTATGATGCTGGTGGATGAGCGTACCACCAGAAATAGGTCACAATCATCAAAATGCCTTTCAAGTAGCTGACGTGATGCATTTGACTGATGCCGATGATGAACCTATCGCCAAAAAATCTTCATGGCTAGAATTTCACCAACGGTTCTCCAAAAGTCTCACACCACAACAAGCTAGTCCATCCAAAGAATCAATCATTTCAGAGGTATTAAAACTATACGATGAAGTTGATGAGCAAAGATACATAACGGTACAATCTCATGAAACTTTTGAGTCAGATATTGATAATGTGGAAAATAGTAATATTGTCTCATATGATCAATATGTGATACAAAGTGAAAGTGAAATTGTACCAAGTGGTGCATCTTCAAGTCAATGATGACTATGTTTTGATGAATACATCGCACGCCTCGATGGTTCTGTGATCTCTCGAACTAATGCCTATAAAGAACAAGTTGCCATTTATGAACAACGCGCTAAGTTTGAGTTAACTACCCGTGAGCAGGAAATGGATGACCAAATGCGCATAAATTATTAGAAAAAGTAATTTTAGAGAAGAAGTTTTTAAACAAGAGTTAAACTCCTTACAAGAAAGGCTTTTAAAACCTGTTAAGCAAAAGCAAGAACTCCAAGATAATGTTAAAGTGCTTAAACAAGAATTTAATGCTAAGGAATCAAAACTTTTGAATGACTTTTCCAATCTAAAACATTGAAAACCAAACTTGAAAATAAGTTGTATGCATAAAGGAATACCATTAAGACTGCCACATGATCACTAAGCATAGAGTTCTCGCGATAAGCATAGCATTCCCCGTGAAAAGAACCCAACTCAATATGGTAAAGGCTAAAAGCTCAAGGTAATATATGATGGTAATGAAATCCCTAAGCCTAGGTAAAACCTAGTTGCTACTGAAAGCACTAAGGAAGATATGCAATTAAGAAGTCAATAGGAGAAAATGGATAAGAAGCTAAAAGATCCCGAGTGTAAAAAGAAAACATAACGCTCAAACCCCATGATTACACTAAGGAAAATTGATCTCCTCAACATGTTTAAGCCTCAAACTCAATTAACCCCTGCAATGCATTTTTGGAAGAAAGATATGGATAAGCAAAAGCAAATGTACTTGTTGAAACTAACACCCCTTAGGAAAGTGCTCGCAGCCTACCGTATCCTCCAAATACACCAATGCATTTAGTGCCTAGAAATCTCCCCACTAATAGCAAGACCTTAATCATCCTCAGATATGTTGTTTATCAACTATTCGTTGATTTTGAGAATACATGTATAAAGAGAATCACACCTACAGGATAATCAAGGGGAAAGTTTTGAGCAAACTAAAGAATGCTATCTAACTGAGGTCATGCCTTTCTTTAAACAATTAAAAGGTCAATTTGAGAGTCTTCAAAAGGGATAAACTCAGACATTAAATAAATGGAAAAGGAATTTGATGCAATGATAGTTGAGGTCAATGATTATGAACGGAAACTCAAATATAATGAAATTGAAAGGAAGAATCTGCATATCTTAAATGAGAACTTAGTATTGAGTTGTGTGGCTTAAGATGTGTTTTATAGTGTTAATAAGCATTCTATTACTGCTTCTCAATTTCATGAATTATCAGGTTCCTTGAAAGTTTCCCGATCGTGTCATTGAGCTTGAAAACAAAACTCAAAACTAAATGAGAAAATTGATCTGATGATCATGATAATTTGGTAAAACACTTTTCTAAGCTAGAAGTTGAACATTTTGATTTGAAACTATAATATCAACATCTCAAAGAAAATGTCAAAACCTCAAACATCAAGACATCCTCAAATGTTCCAGAGTTTGATGCGCTTTTGAAATAAACAACGCGGACGAACGATTCAAGCTCATCTGTAACATGATCGAAAGTTGAAAGCCTAAATTTCACAATTAAAGGGTGAAAAGAACAATGTGATTGGCTCCCAAATGCCTCCTCCTTTAGATTCTCATTGTTCTCAAACTTTTCATCTTCAAAACTTGGTTAATGTTTTACAAAAGGAAAATGAGAGTTTTCTAGAAGAAAATGAAAAGTTAACCACACTTTAAAGAGTTATATGATTCAATGAAAGTCACTCGTGACAAGAACAACAAAAAAATAACGTCTTTACAAAAGGAAATTGAGAATCTAAAGAGTCAGGTAAAAGGGAAAATGCCACTTGTCTTTAATGAGAATGTTGCATCAAAGTCATCAGCAGACTCTAAATATACTGCGGATCATACATTCCTCCTCATCTAAGAAATAACGAATTTGGGTTTCAAGAATATTTTTCATACCTTAAGGATAGTCTCGAATGTCTCCGTGAGATCGTCGAAGAGGATTTCATAAATAAGCCACTTGATAGTGAAATTAGGTTTGCTTGCATTCAGGCCAAACGATCTCAGGAACTTTTAGAATGCTTAAGAGCAACATGCCCTAAATCCTTTGGTAGGAAAGATAAAGATGTGATGCCGTGTTCTATGCCTAGTGCCAAGTTTGCAACCCATTCTATGCCCAGTATTAAGAAAGTGAACTCTAAAGTGCCTTCAAGTAGTTCAGATCCGTGCACTTCTAGTTCAGGAATGCAAAAGGTAAACCAACCAACTAATGTTCCCATAATTCCCTCTACAGAGTAATCGTGACATAAAAGCAAGCGTCAAAGCCTGTGCAATACAAAGCAAGATATGACCTCGCAAGCTAAGAATGTGCAATGGAAGAGAGTAGAAGACCACCCTAGGAACATTAAGTTAGTGTTGAATAAAATGAATCGTGTTGATTCTAGTATTAGCTATAAGCGTTGTTAAGTTTGTTAGGAGTCCTTGAGATCGTTTTGAGCCTTAGGGTTAAACAATAACATAGATAAAGAATCATGCACAGCGGAATATATAAACAACTATGTTATTGACACAAGGTTTCATTCACCATCACCTCCAATTATATTAATAACGTGTTACCTAAATGTAATAGGATCAAAGACTTCTTGATCTTGGGGTTAACTAAACAAACACTAACCTAGGCTTATAGGAACACCCACACACACCCCTACTAGACGCCTACATATTGAAGACTTAATTATGAAAACCTACATCCCATGTCCTTTATATACTAGAGGATTAGGTTACAAAATTACAAAGGACTAAATAATAAATCTTCATTTGCAAGCAAGTCCCTCCATCTTTTTGTAGGTTTCATCTTTGTCACTTTAAGCCCTCGATCATTCTTTATTGTTTTGTATCATCGAATCAATAAACCCAACAATCTTCCCTATTTGATGATGACAAAACAAACACTATTCTTGTATCGACTTCCTAGACTAAGTAGCGTAGTTGAGATAATTAAATCTCACCATGAATGAAACATTCTTGTCTTTCTTTGTCTTCCCCTTAATCCATGCCACGCCACTCCAACATCTCTTCCCCTTTTGTTATCAACAAATAGAAATATAAACAAGAGAAACTTCCTCGAGTGGTGCATGAACATTAAATGATTCTTCAATCTCGTAGCTCCTTGTAATGATCACTTGTGAAGAAAACCAAATATAACTAACTTGATAAAGAAGTAGAATAACCCAAACTTCTGTCTTATGTCTTGTTTATCCACGTGACGTTGAACTCATACTAACATTCATATAAGTGTAACCGCAATCTCTTGACAAAATCCTCATCTTCAATGATACACTGAGCACTACAATGTAACTCCTTAAGTGATAGTTAACTAGGTCTTCATCCATCCACCCCTTGACCTATGAAACCTAGATTTTGCAAGTCTTCACAACATCCTTTAAGCACTAACAAGTTATCTCGAAGTGTAACACCCACTTTAAGATATGATAAAATCAATGGAATTGTAACTCAATTACAATATCAAATAAGTTATGATCAATTATCTTCGTAATCAACTAATCCAATAAACCAAATAACGAGCTTTTAAATCTTTAAGAACAACTTCCAAAAACCAAACTCCTTGTGTGTGTGGACCAATCTCCTGTGTGTGTGTCTCCAAAAACCAAAATACTTGTACAACTTCACCGTAACTCCAAATCTCCTCGTAATACCTTGTCCAACCATCCATAAATCCAACCCTTGTAACAGTATAAACTTCATACGTAGCATAGTAATAATATCGAATGTGAACATGTTCCGAAAACCTCATAAAATTCAAAGAAAGATGTACACGTTTTAAGTCGGCGGCCCATGTGCATAAGACAAACAAATCGCCTTAATAAAGTCTTAGACGACAAAATGCACAAAGAACCACCTTCGTTGAAGTTTTCTTCCATGCAATAATCACTACTTGCATCAATCACATGCACAAGACAACAATCAAAGCTATCCTCCGCGTAAAACATTAAAGAACCAGATTCACTTAAAACCCTTTCAACCATTCCATAAATCTCCTCCAATGATTGATAAATAAATCACTACCAACTGATACTTGAACGAAGTAGTATCAATGCGGGAGAACATCATAATCTAACAAACAAGCTTATTAGTCACCAGCAGCGGGCAAAAACGTATAGCAAAGAGAAACGATAACACTAGCAAAGGGAATCGAAAGTACACTAGTTGTGGAACGAGATAATACTAGCAGTACTGGTTGAGTAAAACTATCAGTGGAAACCACCTGTAGTAGGCTCAGCAATAAATCTCATGTACTCTTTGCAAACCATGACAAGTATAAATATGATACGAGGTTTGAATGTGAATATAACCAATCAGAAGTGAATCTAGGGTAGGGACCAAAACGTTTTAACTTGCCAATGAATTGAAGATTAAAACCGACCCACGATGAATTTTATAAAATAGTATATGCAATCTTTGACCATTCCAGACTCAAACTCTCGTGAATGATTTAAATGATAATCGACATATCCAATAAATCCATTGACCCACAATCACTTCAACAAATTAATTCCCGTGATCCTTAAATCTCAACTTCATGACAAACCAGTTGAATGAATTGATAATAAAATCAATTTATATGCTGTTAAGAATTCATGATCTATACAATCACTTGTGCAAGATGACAAATCGTAGTTAATCAAATCATTGTAACTCATACATTCACCTTTTCCATAATAGCATGCAACAAATCATTGTTTATTCAATCTTAATCATGCAATAAATAATCAATACACAACAGAAGTCAATTTTGCATGCGGTTAAACTCAAAAATTCGAAACTTTACCCTTTTTCAGCAGCCATATTCGACAGTCCATAACTTTCAATTAAAAGCTTCAATTGACGATCCCTTCAAAGAAACGTTAGATGAATATATATAGAGAACGCCCACCAAAAAAATTTTGTCACGATCCAACTAAGCAACTAAAAGTTATGATCGCTTCAAAACAAGTTGCCGCAGTTAACCAAGGAAAAAAATTTTAGTGATTCAATTTTTCTTCTTTTTCGCTATTCTTTGAGCAATAAAACCTTTTAATCCCTAGGTAATAAGCTCCCCAGCTCTATACCAATTGTTAAGTTTTTAGACTCCTTGAGATCTTTTGAGCCTTAGGTTAAAACAATAACATATATAAAGAATCATGCACAAATGAATATATAAACAACTATGTTATTGACACAAGGTTTTATTCACCATCACCTCCAATTATATTAATAACGGTTACCTATGTAACATGGATCAAAGACTTTTGATCTCTGGGGGTTAACTAAACAAACACTAACTCCAGCGCTTATAGGAACACGCACACACACCCCTTTACTAGACGCCTACATATTGAAGACTTAATTATGAAACCTACATCCCATGTCCTCTTTATATACTAGAGGATTAGGGTTTACAAATCTCTACAAAGGACTAAATAATAAATCTTCTTTTGCAAGCAAGTCCCTCCATCTTTTGTAGGTTTCATCTTTGTAATTTAAGCCCTTGATGTTTTATTCTTTATTGTTTTGTATCATCGAATCAATAAACCCAACAAGCGTACTGTAATTAATTCGAATTCTTCTACTATCTGCAAAACATGTAATGATGATTGCTTGGTTTCTGTTATTAATTATGTATGTGGCGTGAATGATTTGATTAATTCTGTTAAACACCCGCTTAAAATCGTTAATGCCAACAATCATGTTAAGGCTAGAAAGCAATGGTAAAAGAAGGTTAGAAAACATTGGAAACCCCAGGAAGAAAATTTAGTAATGTAGGTTATCAATGGATACCTAATGGCCGCAAGCTTAGTCTTAATGAGTTGTGCCCTAAATTATCTAAGTCAATGCCCAAGAGAAAATGGATGCCTCGGGTAGAACTATTCCTTTAAGTAAAACATACTTTGAATAGGTCAAATACTTACACTAGCATCTGATCTATCCCTCGATGATTCCATTGTTTCTACTTCCGATGTGGGTGTTCCAATCACCGTTACTAACCAAATGGAACCCATTCTTGCATGGGGATCCCAATTATCCAGTTATCCATTCTTGTCTCAGTGTTCAACTTCGCATCATTCAAATCGCTCGGGTACCGGACTCGTGCCGTTCTAAGCATATGACCGGAGACCGTCAGCGCTATGAACTTCGTGAGTAAATTCATCGGACTGTTAGATTCGAACGATCATTTCGTGCAATATGGGTTATGGAGAATATGTTGTTGGTGATAGTGTAATCTCCAGGGTATATTACGTTGAAGGTCTTGGTCATAACTTATTCTGCCTGTCAATTCTGTGATTCTGATCTAGAAGTGGCCTTCAGAAAACATATTTGTTTCGTTAGAAAACTTGATGGCAAAACTTTAAGAGGAACACGGGGCTCAAACCTATACACCATCTCTATCGAATATATGATGAAGTCTTCTCCAATTTGCTTGTTGTCAATGGCTTCGAAAACAAAATCATGGTTATGGCATCGTCGTCTCAATCACTTAAACTTCGGCACCATAAATGATCTTTCCAGAAAGGACTTAGTAAGAGGCTTACCTAGAATAAAGTATGAAAATGATCATCTTTGTTTAGCATGCCAATTGGGAAAAAGCAAGAAGTATGCCCACAAACCTAAACCTACAAACTTAGTTATGGAAGTTCTTCATACCATTCACATGGATTTATGTGGACCCATGAGAGTGCATACTATTAACGGGAAGAAATATGTGTTAGTTGTGGTTGATGATTACTCTCGATTTACTGGGGTTAAGTTCTTAAGGACAAAGGATGAAACTCCAGATATCATCATCAAACTTATCAAAGTACCGCAGGTTCGACTTAACAAAATCACGTAATCGTCCGAAATGCACAATGGATACGAGTTTGTTAATAAACAACTTAGTGTGTTTTATGAAAGTGTTGGAATCAGCCATCAAAGAAGTGTTCCACTAACTCCTCAACGTAACGGTGTAGTTGAAAGATCGAAATCAACTTGTGGAAGCCGCAAGAAAAATGTTGATTTACTCAAAGGTTCCAATGTTTCTCTAGGCTGAAGCCATTGCCACTGCATGCTACACTCAAAATCGATCCCTAATTCATACAACTCATGGAAAAACTCCATATGAACTTGTCCACAATCGAAAACCTGATCTATCATTCCTTCGTGTGTTTGGTGCATTGTGTTATCCAACTAATGAAGGTCAAGATTTAGGTAAATTAAAGCTAAAGGACATTGAGTATTTGTAGGATATGCACCAAACAGAAAAGGATACCGAATCTACAACAAAAAGAACCCAAATATCATGGAAACAATTCATGCTCACGAGATGACTACCAAATGGCTCCAAGACAATCAAGTTCGACCAGATCACAACCTTCATTAAGTAGTCCCATTAGTTCTTCTCTTGTACAAAATCTCACCAAAGAACTCCTTATGTACCTCCGTCTAAAGATGATTTGAAGAAATTGTTTGATCCAATGTTTGATGAACACTATGAGCCAATCTAAGAATGATCAAATCCATCAACGAGGATGCTCCTATCCCCTGCCAATGAAGTTAACCCTTCAGCTTCTATGTCATTAAGTCAAGAAGCGCTCGCCGATGATCACTGCCTCATCATCAAATCCTCAATCATCAAGTGTACATCATGGAATTGTTTCGACACTATGATGGAGATAATCCCTTTGCTACCCCAAGATGCCCTTTGAAAACATATTTGCTCCTAACCATCATCGTAACCATCTTCATCCGAGAAATCGACTCGCTACTTTAGTTCCTCAACAACAACCACATTAACACCTTAGAAAATGGACACATGACCATCCATTGGACAACATCATTGGAAACCTTTCTCGCCCAAGATCCACTGTAAACAACTTGCAACTAATGCCTTATGGTGCTTCTTCAATTCCGTACTATCTAAGATCGAACCAAAAGACGTTAAAACTGCCATGAATGAAGACAATTGGTTCAATGCCATGCAAGAAGAAATTCATGAGTTCGATCGACTAGATGTATGGAATTAGTACCGCCGACCGCTATGATCATTGCTATAAAATGGATCTTCAAAGTAAAACTTGATGAGCATGGTGATGTGTTAAAGAACAAGGCTCGATTAGTTGCAAAAGGATACCATCAAGAGGAGGGTATTGACTTTGAAGAATCATTTGCTCCAGCTTGCACGTGACAGGCAATCGAATCTTCCTGGCTAATGCCGCAAGTAAGAACATGGTAGTCTATCGATGGATGTAAAGACGGCCTTCTTAACGGAGATCTTAAAGAAGTCGTATACGCTAGCCAACCGAAGTTTTTGTGAATCCGCATCCTACTCATGTTTATCATTGAAAAGGCTCTTTACGGCTTGAAGCAAGCTCCAAGGGCATGGTATGATACGCTATCAATGTTTCTTCTATCTACCGGATTCAAAGAAAGGAGCAGCTTGATCCGACATTGTTCACCGTAAAGTCGCAAACATTTAATTCTCGTTCAAATCTATGTTGATGATATTATTTTTGCCTCGACCGACCCCAATGAATGTGACCTTTTTCTAATGAGATGGGTTCCAAATTTCAAATGTCAATGATGGGACAAATGTCATTTTTCGTGGGATTACAAATTTCACAAAGTCCTGAGGTTTTTATCAATCAATCTAAATATACAAATGAGATTTTAAAGAAATTTGGATTTGATTCTTGTGACCTTGTTGACACTCCCATGATAGAGCGTACTAAATCGATGAGGACCGTGGATCATGGTAGATCAAATGAAATATCGTAGTATGATTGGATCCTCGATGTACCTCAAACAACTAGTAGACCGCACATCTTGTTCGGCCGCTTACGTGCGATACCGTGCTGCCTACTAAAAGCGCACCTTGAAGCGTTAAACGGGTCTTTCGGACTCCAAGGAACCATCAATACGTGGGACTTTGGTACCGAAAGACACCGTATGTCACTACCAGCAGACATGGCGTATGGTGTCAAGATACTCCGTAAGTACCGAGGTGCTCAGCTTTTATGATAAGCTGTGAGCGGTCGCCAAGAAGCAAATGAGTACTTCTATTTCCTCTACAGAGGTTGAATACATAGCCATGTCATCTTGTTATGCTCAAATCCTTTGGATGAGATCTCAATTAACTGACTATGGCTTTGTATTCAACAAAATCCTTCTTGCGATAATAAAAGTGCTATTGCTCTTTCATGAAATAACGTTCAACACTCAAGAGCTAAGCATATCGACATTCGACATCATTTCATCAGGGAACAAGTGGAGAACGGTGTGGTGGAACTCTATTTTGTGAGGATCAATACTCTAGCGACATATATCTTCACCAAAGCTCTTCTAAGAGAACGTTTTGAGTTTATTCTTCCACAACTTGGCTTGAAAGCCTTCAACCAAAATACTCTCAAACGCTTCGTGGAGGAAGACGAGGATTAAAGGTCTATCTTCATCTATCTCTTGTAAATATTTATTCGAAAAACAAAAATACAAAATTATAAAACCCTCAAAAATCAAATAGAAAAATATAAAACTTTCAAAATCCATAAAAATCTGAAAATTCAAAATCTTCAAAATATATATATATATGTATGTATATATATATATATATATATATATATATATATATATATATATACAAAGACTCGTTTTTCCTTTTTCGGATGGTAAATATTTTCTTAACATGGGAGTGTGAAATCAAACCCATGTTTGAATTGAAATTGAGATCTTGATACAAGTTCGGGTTCCCTTCAATCGGATAGATTCATATCTGAAAGAGGTTGACATTTCACCTTAATCTAAGACTCAAGTTAAAATTCATAAAATACATCAGAATAATTCACCAAACAGAATGCTTATAATTCCAAAATCACATTCACACCAATTAAAGTAATATTTATTCATATTATTTATGCTTAAGAATATATATAGTATATATATATAACATGATGCATATATATATATATAGTATATATATATAAGATATATATATAGCAATTTGTCATGAGAGATTCTAAAAGAAAGAGACCAAGCCTGGAAAGACAAAAATATTTTGGGAGAAACAATGGTTTATTGTCAAATAATTTTTCAAAGAAAGAACAGAGCCATGCTTTATCATGTTTTTAAATTCCATGCCCTGATTCTATAAACATTTATCTGCTGAAAACTAACTGCTTTGATAAATAACTCGGACTCTATTTTCTGATAATCATCTGAACTTAAAAGTTTGTCAAAATATCTATCTCTCAATCAGAACTTATGTCATTGATTGAGGGGGAGAATGATTTCAATTAAATTAAAAAGTTATTTGTCATTCAATTGTTTTCAAAAGATAATCATGCATGTTTAATCAATGGAGTCTAAAGTCTCAAAATCTGATCCTTATCAGTCAAAATGCTTTCATAATCAAGTCACAATTTTCCTTAAAAGCTTTCAAAATCAATTTAAATCTACAAGAGATCACAATTCTCAAATGATTTGATAATTGTGATCGGGGGAGAAGTTGTGATTTAAATTGGATTTAAACCTGATAATTCTGATAAATGGTTTTATAAGGATGAACAAGATCTCCTTCCCACATGTGCCAAACGATTTCAAATTTTCATGCATATGTTGTGGGGAGCATCTATCTTAAACCACTAAGATCCAAACGTGATCAATTTATATCAATGTGCATGTTCCCTCTTGTATGTGCAAAACTCTTTTATACCTCAAGCACATATTGAGGGGAGCAAACTTATGAAAACCTCATCCTTCCTAAATTGCTTTATCTACTTAAAATACTTTTTTGATTAGGAAGTGATGTTGATATCTTTAGAAAATGCAATTCAAAGAAGTTAACTCTCTTGCCTCCGTGGTGCAAAACGATTTCAATTAATTGATGCACATGTTGAGGGGAGTTCTCGCTCTAAAATATCAAAAAAAAATTCAGGTACAAAATGCTTTGATAATATATCATAAGTATCTGGATTGATTTTCAAAAGGTTTTCAATTGGTTCCATATGGCATGAACAATACCAAATAGACCGACCAACTTTACTTTATGTACGGTGATATAAGGATGATAAGGTTAGGTATTTGTTCCCATGATCCGCCAGAACCGGAGGGATCTACCAAGGGACTATCCACTAGTTAGTGTAGAGTTCTTAGGTATGATGATAAAAGGAGAAAAGTGAGATATGGGAAGAGTAATGGATCGAGATAGAGCTAGTAATCGAATAAACCCAACAAGGTTCTAGCTATGAAGTCTTGGTAAGTACCAAGGGTTGAAGAATTAAATAGAATTGAATGAGAAAAGGGTGAAAACAAATAGCCCTCCATTTATTCAACCTTAGAGCATACCGGTTCAATTCATATGCTAATGTGGTTACCAAGGTAACATCGATTGAAGACAAGACGTCATGGACCCAGTGCTACGATCCG
Organism: Chrysanthemum makinoi; assembly: GCA_910596185.1. Lineage (NCBI taxonomy): Eukaryota > Viridiplantae > Streptophyta > Magnoliopsida > Asterales > Asteraceae > Chrysanthemum > Chrysanthemum makinoi. The sequence continues at coordinate 192,173,496 of OU343223.1, forward strand.
CACTTCAACTTTCCAAACCACTCAAGTTCCTCTTAAAAGGACTTGTTTCATTCTCACGGGAACCGACATTATCTATCGACTTTCTCTTAGAGATTGTTGATATTGAAGAAGGAGACCCTCTCCCTAGTCTCCTATATAGGATCCAAAAATGCACAAATTGAGTCTAGAGCCACGAGATCATCTATAAATCTCATTAGACGTCAATGAAGACTCTTTGTTTCACACAATGTGGAAAGAGAAATTATATCTTCCCTAACTACATGCTTGTGGTATTGCTGTAACATCCGAAAGTGATATGCTAATATATTCACAATGAAGATGGAAAGCCTTCGAGCCAACATCAAAGTTAAGCCTCGGTAGGTGGTATGAGATCTATTCATTAGATCAACCATGTGACAACCGAATCGTAACAATTGGCTTATTCAATTTTTGAATCAACTCGTTCGTGTTATGGATTGACGATACCTTTGAAAACCGTCATTGTGCTTAAAAACTCTTTCTTTAGCTCCATCGACAGTTGTTCAATATTTCAAATCAAAAGGTGTTTTATGATTGATAATTGATTTTCATTAAAACCTTCTTGTATTGCAAAACAATTTCTAACGAGCAATACACGCATTGTTTTTCAAATCTCTTTTCATCAATCGCTGAATCTCTATTCACCGGTTCACTCAATTGTTGTCTTCTTTGAGACGTCTCCGGTTTGAGAACGCCAGAGCAACACGAAACCCTCGCCAAGGAAATTCTTCATTATACCCGATCACGCAAAGATTGGTAATCGATTAACGGAACCGCAGCTCGGTACTCAATTCAACGAAGTGATCAAAGACACTTTCGCTCGCTTTATTGCTAATCTTGTATGCAGTACGCCTCGACGCTTGCAAAATGATCGTAATGAAGTGGTCAATCCATAGCCGCATGCTCACTCAACACATTCATCTCGAAAGAAATTATGATTAGTGCATCAATGACTCTGATATTTTCACTCCATGCTTTGCTACGCCACCGCCAATATCATGAATCAATTAAAGCTTCCGCTACTCGATGAGAAGATTTCATGATCCGAATGTGAGACGGCCCGAAGTCACAACATCACATAATACCAACACCACAATGGATGTCTCAGAGATCTTTGTTAGGCGATGATCTCAAAAGTCGGCTCAAAATTATTATACGCGATCAAGAAAAGACCTCCACTTGATTAAACCAAACATGCAATGAGAAGAATCAATAACTACGAGCTTCGGAGCAAAGTACTACATCAAGAATGGAAGAACAATTTTTCATGTAATATCCGCTTTGTATTCAATGTAATTTTAGTATATGTTGAGTGACTTCCTTGGGGAGATTGTTAGGAATTAGAAATTCCAGGTACTAAAGAGTCGGTCACCTCAAGTATATGTAATCTAGAAAGCCTATAGTCGTAGTTCTTTTAAGCTAAGTAGTATTTAGTTAAGTAACACCGCGGAGGACTGGACGGGTCTTTACCCACTGTGATGCATGATCCACGTCAGTGGTGTTTTATTGTAAGACTATAAATACTCTACCTTCCAAGGTAGAGAGTTGGAGCTCATAATAAGATTTTTCTTTCTCACTAAAGTTCCCAAACCTCTAACTTTCTCTCTAAAATCTCTTGCACGCCTACGCTGTGTCATGGTTTGATATGTATGTGAAATCCAATATTCAACAGCCATCGATGCCTTAACCTTGTCACTAACAAAACAATCCTTTCGCCATGTCGATTTGACGAGGATGTATTTCCCTTTGGATCCATGACTCTCGCATTACCTCCCTCCTATGATTTTTTGTTATCCCGCAGCCTCTACCCGCTAATATACTCTACATAGACCATCCAACTATGGCCCAACACACCACCCTACTTATACCCAACCCACCACTTCACCCTCCTTAGTAACTCCTAACGGCCCACGTGGTCACCGCATACCAAACACCCTAGCCAGCCCTCCCCTCGCTTTTACCAACATGGTTCGCCCAACATCATGGTACCCAATCGACTCACACAGCCTATACCCACCACAATCCAAGACTCAACCATACTTGACTCCAAACATGCATCTGTAAGTTCTAAAATTTCATTTTAATTAACATCTTAATCATGAATAAAGACGCACTTAGAGGCCATGAAATTTTCCACTCATCATATTTGCATATCATTTTGCATATGCATGATCAACACGACTCGCTGCTCAAATTATACCGTTGTGATCCGAATGAAATTTCGATCCCATAACTTTAAATATTTAAAATATATATATATAGAATTATATAAATACATATATAAATAAAAAATAAATTATATTTATTTTGGACCAGCCTAAAAGCCCAACACACACTCACTTGACTTGGGCCTCAACCCAGCCCAATCGCCTAATTACATTGGGCGCAAATTCGGAGCCCAACTTAAGCCACCTTTCTTTTCGGGTCCTCATCCATCCCAACCCCTTTGATTTTTTGTCTAGCCTCCTCGCTTTACCTAGCCCAAACACCACACTACATTTTGTGTACAAAACTTGCCTTAGTAGTATTTTGTGACTTCTCCTCGCGACCGGTCGAGGAACGAGCAAGCACAACAATGACACAAACGCAAAGTAATATACATCCCCTTTAGTCATATGTGTATTGCTGTGGTGATAAAGGAGAGACAAACCAAGTCTAGCCACCCTAAACTCCATTATTAAAATACCCTAAGCCCTTTGACCACAATTGACTCTTTTAAAACCAAAGGTATTATGTCTAGCATGCCAACTATTGATTCGACTAAACCTCATTCCTCCTATAATCTACTGCCAAAATGCATGCATGCCAAAACCTATCACTACTTTCTTGAAAACATGGAAGAACATGCTTATAATAATCAAAATCCCATACTTTCCTTTCCGATAAAACACTACCCTAAACACTTAGCATCTCATAAGTTCACAACTCCCTCAAGTTATCTCACAAACTAACTCACTAATATACCTCTCAATCACGTAAAAATCGGCCCACATTGGTGTAACGAAGGAAAAAGGAAGGAAAGAATGAAACACTTGGAGGTTTAGAAAGGTTAGAATCGATTTGGGTTATAAGGAGAACAAGGGTTCACTTTAGTCCGTTTCATCTTGTTTTAGTCCCTTTTTCGAATCTTTCATTTATTTCGCTACATTTGATATCACACGATAAATGTCATGCGCACCTATCGAATATATCACATGAACGAATTGTAAAAGGATACGAGACACTAGCAAATCTACTACCCTAAGTCACACGTTCATATAACACATTAAACGTTTTCTTTAAGTACTCATGATCGTTATCACTTTGTTTAAGTGTCGTATATCAAAACCTCATCAACCCTCACGACATGTATTTTGTTTTGCAGGTTAGACGCCATGAAAATCACATTTGAACACTAATAGTCAACTTAAGAAACTGCTTGAAACCCTCCCCATGCCTCGCTTTAAATAAACGACTTCCACATTGGGCCTTAAAGCCCAAAACGCCCAAACCATGGCCCATTAACATCTTCCTCGCCCAATACGTATATAATTAAGCTCACAAGTTAAAAATAAGCTAATGATAAGCTTTTTATAAAGTTAAGCAAGTATAAAAAGTCAAAACGTGATGCTGGACTAAAATTGCAAATTACAAGGCACGGGTGAAAAGAAAGTTTTTGAAAGAGAAAGGTCACTGGTGCACGTAAAAATAAATACATGGGGACTTTAGGGTGCTGGAACATTTCAAAAGTTAAAGGTTGGTTTAAACGTTAAATGTAAGCATGGAAAGTTTATTTTGTTGTTTCGAATGATAGAGGATGTATTTATACAAGTTACGCATGCATGGGAAAATTCCAAGGACTGGTTTTGTAATATTGGCAAACTAGTATATAAAATGAAATAAAAGTTTTGTGCCAAAATTGTAAGTTCGGAAAGTTAAAGGAGAAATTGTGTAAAATCCAAATTTTAAATTATAAAACAGCTTCATGCAAAGGCCAAACTCAACAAAACCTTGGAACATAAGTATTTTTGGGGTATAAAATGTCATTTTCCCATAGTTGAGGGACTAAACTTGTATTTTAAAACTTAAGGGTAAAAAGTATAAATTCAGGAAAAAGTTTAGAAAATTTATAAATTTATCACGACTTTGTAAAACTTAGTTTTTTTGACCACCTTAAGTGTTTGACAAGTATTTTTACTGAAATTAATTATATATATATATATATATATATATATATATATATATATATATATATATATATATATATATATATATAGAACGGATCGATTGGAAGGTTTTAGTTTGAGGAAGAATGAAAAGGTTTTCAAAAAACGATAGATTTGTAACTTTGATTCATATTTTTCAAGCGTAAAACTCATTTTAATGTGATTAAAATTCAAAATGTGTAAATTTTTTTTGAATCAATGTTAAAATCTCTCGATTTTGCGATATATGTAGAATACTGAATCATCATCATAACTCAATTTTAACAATGATTTGTGAATCAAATTTGTGATTTATAGATTCAATTCACCATAAAATGATGTTTACTTGTGAATCAACTAAAAAAAATAAATCAATTTGCTCAAACTAAATTCTCAATCTTCAAAATAAAACCTTTCAATGGAACCGAGCTTATATATATATATATTTATATATATATATATATATATATATATATATATATATATATATATATAGTTTGTATTCTATGCAGCATCATTATTAGATACAGTATTTTACAATACTCTTAAAATGAATCACCATTGAACGAAGTTTGATCAATGGTTAGGATTAAAAGTGCCATAAGTAAAAATTAACCAAAAGATGAGGTATTATTTGTTAAGACTGAAAGGGTATTATGGGAACTCCACATTTAGTGATTTAAAAACCGTAATCCTAAGTCAGCCACCACCACCATAAACCATCCCTATTAATTGGTAACTTTCACATATTAGAATCCCATGATCTTTTCCCTCATATCATACTCACAATCATTAAAGAAATAAATAAAATGCGGTATTTTTGAATATTGATTTGTATAAATGATCCATGTTTGGAAGCTTACAAAACGTATTCAATGTTCAATTAAAGATAGGCTTATTCATTTATTGAAATATTTGATTTTTAAATATTTATTTTTTTTATTTTTTTTATTTATTTTATTTTTTTAAGATTTGACAACATCTAAGGTTGATTTAAAGATTTGATCTTTTACTTTACTTCAGATCAATTTTTTAAGATCCTAGATTGCTAAGATTGTCTCCGTGATAAGTAATTTTAGTTTATGTATATTGCATTTTTAATCAATTTTCATAATTTGATAAAAGGATAACACTAATTTAATTTTAATTTTTTGATATAAGATATTGTTGTTCTAGGAACTTTTTTTTCGTGAAAGCTATAAGCTCAATGGTTGTCCTTTGTCCAGTGGACCTGTTTCCTTTAGGTAACATGCTTGTTACTTTGAAAGTTTGGTTTAACAAACACTAATTAATATCGTAGTTATGAAACAAAGAAACGCGAATCGCATCAATTTGGTACAGAGCATCGCTAATAACCCCTTAGTTAAAACCATCGACTATAGTCCATTATATACACTGGGTGACAAATCAATCTTTGTTCGTCAAACCGGTATCGCGAAACCATCAATTTTATTTAAATGTATTGTTAATAAGCCGTAAAACCGTTTATTTATATTTTACGATCTTCTAATGTTTTGTCGATAACAAACGAAAATCATTTTAACTAAAACAAATATAATGTAAATAGTTGAGTTAATAGTTTCTAACACATTCTTACTTCACATAAAACACCATAACAAGTTTAAGTGATTTTATGATTTAGATATATATATATGTACAACAACTAATGTTTACATATTGTGTTAGCACATACTTATACTAAGTATACTAAAATGGGTAAAAGCATGTAAATACTAAAATGGGTAAAAACATGTAAATACTAAAATGGGTAAAACTAGCAAATGGTATTGACCCACAACCCATGGTTTTATATATACCACTTAACCAAGTTCAATGTATCCTTAAGGTACATTGTATCTAGAAAGAAAACCATGGATCAACCCATAACCTATGACCCATGACCCATAACCAAAAATACCCATGGGCAAAGAGGAATGTCACGGATCCCTAGCTTTGTGCTAGCCGATCCCAAGTGGAAGGGATCCGGGATCCGGGAACAGAGAGAATTTTCTATAAATAGAGATCCATTTCTTCCTTTCTACTTATCACTTTACACACATACTTCCCCAAGTATTCTAACCCTCTAACCTCAGATCCAAGTGATCTATGTAGTTTGTCTTTTGTTTTGTGTGATCTTCTAGGTTCCTCTTAAAGGAAAGATCACCACTTCTTGAAGACGCGCAAGCTCAAGTCCATGAGTTTCCATGCTCGTTGGCATCATCAAGACAACTAAAGTTCTCTTGTTGATAGTTCTTCCTTTCTCCATAAATGTTGGGTTGAAGGCATTAGAAGAATGCCGAAAGTGTCAAGATGAAAGCATTAGTGAAAGGTGCTCATCATCCGTGTCAAAGCATTAGTGAAGAATGCTAAAGGTGTCAAGACGAAGGCATTAGTGAAGGGTGTCAAGCGTTGTGTCAAAGGCATTAGTGAAGGATGCCGATGAATCAAATCAAGTAGCATTTGGGAAGAATGCTTAGGTCGTATAATCGATGAGGTGCATCGCTATACATATAAGTAATTGTTTATTTACAAAGATGGTTATATCCTTGATGGTGTTGTAACAAGGAGTAGATCTCTTTGATATTAGGTGTTGTGTCATGAAGGGTAGTAGTTCCTCTATAGTAATAGAACTAGGTACTTAGCCTAGTACCTAATAAAGGGTAGGCAAAGTTGTGATATGATTAGTTCTCCTAAGGTGTGAAAGAACTCGTGGTTAGCCTAGCAACCGTGATAAAGGGTAGGCGACGATGTGTTAGGTGTGGTTCGCCTTGGTGTGAAAGAACTCGGTATTTAGCTTTGTACCGGAAAAAGGTTAAGCGACGTTGTGAAGGCTTCTCCTCCATAAGGAGTTGGTGTAGTGCTTACGAACTCTCGAGTAGGTGACTCGGGGAGTGGAGTAGGCAAGGAAGGTGTCCTTGTAGCCAAACCACTATAAATAACTTGTGTCGTGGTGATGTGCTTCTTACTCTTTATCTTTCATTACACGTTTATATATCTATCTATCAACGTCCATCATAAACAACCAAATAGATTGACATAAGTCGATCTAAATATTTAAAAGGAAGTTTTAAATTGGTAAAACTATTCAACCCCCCCTTCTAGTTTTCCACATGTATCACATGTTGTTTAACTTTTATATAGTGTCCAACACTCATTCATATGATGTATGATTATATAGTGCACTGAGTAAATGGCATGTATTATTGTTGGACTGAACTGAATCTTTGAGACCCCATTAAAATAATTGTGCTAATGGTACAGTCCCAAATCCAGACCACTAACTTTAGTAAATGTATATAAGGTATAGTTATTGATATGTAACATTCTTTAAGACCAACCAATCAAACCAACTTGCTTTAATGGTTTGCGACTTTGTGATAAAGATGGACCATATTTCATGTCCTATATTTTACATAATTTGTTGATCTTTGGCCACTCCCTAAGTTTCTATAACACTATCTTGTTGATATCATCAGGTGCAAACAAAAAATTTCAGCTTGCACATATGTTTTTGAAAGACGGGCATATATGTTCTTATGAACTTGAAGAGAAAGCGCAACGTGCATATATGTTCCTGGAAGAGTGCACAAATGTTTTTAAATGTATCACATGTTGTTTTAGTTTTATATAGTGTCCAACACTCTTTCATATGATGTATGATTATATAGTGCACTGAGTAAATGGCATGTATTATTGTTGGACTGAACTGAATCTTTGAGACCATTAAAATAATTGTGCTAATGGTACAGTCCCAAATCCAGACCACTAACTTTAGTAAATGTATATAAGGTATAGTTACTGACATGTAACATTCTTTAAGACCAACCAATCAAACCAACTTGCTTTAATGGTTTGCGACTTTGTGATAAAGATGGACCATATTTCATGTCCTATATTTTACATAATTTGTTGATCTTTGGCCACTCCCTAAGTTTCTATAACACTATCTTGTTGATATCATCAGGTGCAAACAAAAAATTTCAGCTTGCACATATGTTTTTGAAAGACGGGCATATATGTTCTTATGAACTTGAAGAGAAAGCGCAACGTGCATATATGTTCCTGGAAGAGTGCACAAATGTTTTTAAATGTATCACATGTTGTTTTAGTTTTATATAGTGTCCAACACTCTTTCATATGATGTATGATTATATAGTGCACTGAGTAAATGGCATGTATTATTGTTGGACTGAACTGAATCTTTGAGACCATTAAAATAATTGTGCTAATGGTACAGTCCCAAATCCAGACCACTAACTTTAGTAAATGTATATAAGGTATAGTTACTGACATGTAACATTCTTTAAGACCAACCAATCAAACCAACTTGCTTTAATGGTTTGCGACTTTGTGATAAAGATGGACCATATTTCATGTCCTATATGTTACATAATTTGTTGATCTTTGGCCACTCCCTAAGTTTCTATAACACTATCTTGTTGATATCATCAGGTGCTCACAAAAAATTGCAGCTTGCACATATGTTTTTGAAAGACGGACATATATGTTCTTATGAACTTGAAGAGAAAGCTCAACGTGCATATATGTTCCTGGAAGAGTGCACAAATGTTTTTGAATGAAGTGCACATCTATATTTTCTAACGAATTTGATGAGAAAGTGAACCGTGCACGTATGTTTTTGGAAGAGTGCACATATGTTTTTGAATGACGTGCAGATCTCTATTTAACAAGATACATTTTGTATTTGAATTGTATTTTCATTTGATATCAAATTTAGTGTATACTATTTATTTTTTTGGTTTGTTATAAATTTAGAGGTTACATGTATATGTCTATATTTATGTTTTTTGTTATAAATTTTGAAGATTAAAAAATATACACTAAAACCATATGTGCAATTACCATTTTAAGCAAAAAAAAGTTTGATGTACAAACAATTATACACAAGAAACATATGTAAATTTACAATATTTATATAAAACACATATGCACTTCATTTTCCTAAAAACGTATATACTGAAAATAAAATAATAATAATTCTGAAAATTAATTGAATTTAAAAATGTTTTTCAATTAAAAAAATTCAAAAAGAAACTAAAAATGTGTTTGACTATTATGCCCTTGTCAATTAAATTAAAATATTTATTAATACTAAATTCTTATTGGTCCAAATGAGTACTGTAAAGTACTGTATCTAATATGAGTACTACATAGAACGCGCCCCTAATATAATTATTAAAGTATAACTATATAAAAACCGTAATTCGGTAATAATGTACATGGAATATAAACGAATTAAAACACTCGATAACATCATTATTTCCACAAGATCACAACGGGGAACATTTTACTTATGCGTAAGTGAGGATCTTTGATAAATATCAACCTAAGTCGATGTAGCACGCAAATTGAACTAAAAACATTAAGCACGCGAACACTTTATTGAATTGAATAATTCAATGATCTATTGAATAAGTATATTCAATGCTCTATTATTTTGGTCGCGAACCAAAGGCTTATCATATTCTGAGACTTGCCATCTCATTTTTAGGTTTCGGTTTGGAACCTTCGACGATCGTGCTTGATCATATTTTGCTTGTACATTTTCATTAAGGTGAGTTCAAAGCCTCGCTTTTACTTTTATTTGCAAACCCCGCGAGGGAGATACATGCTCTAAACTAGAACAAAAGTTTTTTCATAAATGTTCGCTTCTTGATTATTGGAATTGCCTAAGGATTTAATCATAAGTCCCCTGTACCATGAACCATTAGTCACCGCAAGTGAACGCAGATATCGTGAATAGTACTATGGGGAGTAACGACCCCGTCTTGGTTATAGGAAATAACCGGGGTGCACCATATTTGAATTGCATGAGGTAATTGGCTATTACCTCCTTTGGGGAAAACTTACGCATTACACCCGCACCGTATGCAATTGAGTCTTGGTTGCATGAGCTTAGCGCATAACAATATGTGATTTTCTTTATGATATATTGTTTCCAATTATCATGTTCATATTCTTGTGTTCAAATTTAATTTAAACCTATGGATTTCACTCAACATTTTGTTGACCTTTTTAAGCATGTTATCTCAGGTAATCAATGAAGATTATGTTCAAGGCGCGGAGTGGGCATACCAAGACCTTTTCTTGTGGTGTAAACATAAAGTTGTCATTTCTTTCAAACTCATTCTCAGTATTTTGGGTTTACGTTTGAAACAATTTGGAATATTTTGTAACAACAATGAGTTTTCGATGAATGATAGCTATTTTTCTTAAAACGTCTCTTTCGAGTCGTTTTTTATGATTATTGACTGTGATCCCCATCCAAGTAACACCCCGATTAGTCTTCCGTTGTCATTATGATCACGGGGGGAGCATCCTCATCAGTAGCCCTTACAGGACCCAATATCGACAAATATACACCCTATGGTCACGCGTGCTAAAGATGGCATCTCAAATCCTGTCGACCGTTTTTCTCTTAGCACTACTACCACTTCACCTATTCCTCGGTCTCATGTTCATGCTCTTCGTGACCCTCATTCGCAAAAATCTATGTTAGACGAATATAATACTTTAATTACTAACAAAACGTGCGTTCTTGCAATTGTACCTCGTCCATAATGTCAATATTGTATTCTCGTGTGGCTTTTTAGACATAAAATTAATGCATATAGATCTCTTAGTCGGAACAAAGCTCACCTTATAGCGAATGGACGCAGTCAGCAGTTGGTATTGATTGTGACGAGACCTTTATCCCGGTTGTCAAACCGGCTACTATACGCATTGTTATGAGTCTTGCAGTTTCTAGGAACTGGCCTATTCATCAACTGAATGTGAAGAATGCTTTTCTTCATGGTCATTTATCAGAGACCGTTTATATGCATCAACAACCTGGTTTTGTGGACCCTCGTCGTCCTTTTATGGGCTTGAACAAGCCCCTCGTGCATGGTTTCAATGCCTTGCTTCTTATGATATACGACTTGGTTTTCAGCACAACAAAAATGAATCATAATTGTTTATCTTTCATCGTGGGAGCGATATTTGTTACGTGGGGTTCGGGGTCGAAAAAAACTCTTTTTCTACGAGCAAGTCTTTCAACCCTCTAGGCAGTGAACCTAATCGTTGTAGTGTAGTATGTGATAAGCCCAGGGATTGATTTCGTTCTCTAGGGGAATAGGAATGCTAGAAAGAGATATAGACGAAGGTGGGGTTGAGGAAGATTCTTTTAGTCTTTTTATGTTTTTTAGAAAGCAAGGATAAATATCTCTGGTATAGGATGGGGGGTGGTACTTCTACCGATTTTACTACTTCAACTACTTATCTAATTTTTTAATTAACTAGTAGATAGATTATGCTAATTGTAGATGTGCTCGTATGATGATTAAAGATGTTTTTACTTAGATTTTATTACTCCCTAGTTATCTCTTATTGGTCGGTTGAATTGTCACTTCCTTTATCTTAATTGGTGCGTTGTATTCCGTTTGGTCGTAGGGTGGTGCCTAATTCCCTAGTTCTACGAATTGCAACTCTCCTCTAGAATACCCTGGATCGGCAAGTGCAATGGCATCTTCCCCGAATACTCTACTATCCTAAAGCTACAATTCACGCAATAAACACAACGAATGGCTTAATGTGCACTCAAAGGCTTTTTGCTATTTAGGACGTTCAAGTTCGCAACAATGAAAGAAGAAGCCAGTTTTCCTTAATCTAGCGTCTACCAATTAAGACAAGAGACAACCTAACAATAATTAATTACTAGGTTTTATAGATCTAAGCAAACACAAGAATAATTTAGCTACTCATGTTAAACAAGCAAGCATACACACATACAATTGAACATGGGGTAGACATAATTATAAATTAGATAAACAAACTTATCTTGTGATGTAAAATACGATATGGGACCCTAGAATACTGTCCAAGTCGGACTACAACTGTATTAGAGTTTGCTCTCCAAAGTTCTACCTCCTAAAATACAGAAAAATTGAATTTTATATATAGATTTACAATCGCGACGGCGTCACCTTTTACTAGTGACGCCGTCAGCCGCCATTAGGGTTTCGTTTGGGCCAAATCATCGTTGGGACGCCACAAGTCCTTCATGCAGACGTCATCGAATCTTGGTTCTTGGCGCCTGTGTAGATTTTGTGAGTGGCGCCTTTCAGAGTTTAGGCGTGATGCCGTGTGCTTTAGGACCGAATTTCACTGAGCCGTCGCGTGCACTTTTGATCAAGCATGTAAAGCGTGGCATTGCCAAGCCAAGACTCGACTCACTAACACTAGATAACTTGAAACAAAACATAAACATGAAGATAGATGTAGGATGGTAGCCCGTGATGTTTTTCTATTTTTTTTTTTTTTTCAACTCTTTTTTTCTCTATTTTTTTTTTTTTTTTGATTTTATTTCATATTTTTTTAATCTACCATCCTCTACGATAACATCAAAATATAAAGGATTTTTAAGAGCATCCCTACACTTTAGTTTTATTTAACTAACACTAATTGACCCGATTTGAAAAGATCAAAATACTTGGAGTATTTAATTACATAGACAAATGAAATTTGAATTTATTGTTCTTTCCCGTTACTCCATAAAATATTACTTTAACCCATGAGTCCCATGAGTCCCAAAACTGTATACAAATGATATGACTGACTTAAAGCAACCATGCAAGTAACTAGATAATTGAACTAAGGGTTTAGTAGTGATAAAAATAATGCACTAAAGATGAGTGCATACAAGGTAGGCTAAGGAGATATGGGTGTAAGTTCAGGGGTGGATTGTAAACAATGCTATTCATTGATATTCTGGGAAACCCAAACATCACTAGAACTAAAAAGGATAGGCTCTGAGGGGTTAACTAGGGGTATCGTGTACTAAAGATGAGTATATCGCAAAGGTGTGGGAAAAATTACTCAACCGATGTGGAAGAGGTAATTATATTACAGGTTTAAAACAAGGGTTATCCTAATACCTCTTATCATTTAGTTAATCCTAACTACACAAGTGTAGTCTCACTAGCGATCTCAGAATGCATCACAAAACAAGTTCTAGAATCTATTATACTATCGGTACACTCACTAAGCATTAAAGATGAATGCTTTTATTCCTAAAGATCTAGGGGCGAACCTTACATTTTTGGGGTGGAATTTGACTGGTATACGGTTTTTGTGCTAGTCATATAATTCCTATCCATGAGACGCTTTATTAAGACTAAAGTTTAGCTCGTAGATGTCATAAAAAAATTTAAATTTGGTACTAAAATTTCCCTAACAAATTTTTCTTATGGTTTATTACACAATTTATCAAGTACAAGACAAATAATCAAGTGAGTGAATAATTTCTAAGTTCCCGTTTTATTCTCCCTCCCTACACTTAAACTGAACATTGTCCCCAATGTTCCTCGAAAGTATCAAAGTTATGATAAAAGAAGGTAAGTTAAAAGAGAAAGAAACTAATACTCCCTCATTAGCTCGGTAGGATATGTATGAAGTTGCGGTTAAATCCTCCTCCAAGAAGAATGAATAAGTAATAAGCTTCTTCCAATATATGTTTCTTCTTCTTGTCTAATATAACCGGCACACTTATAAGAAAACAAACGAAACTTTCGCGTAAAATCAGCGGTAAAACTATACATGACACACAACTAATCTATAAAGCAAGTAAGATATAATGCTTGTGGAATGGATGTTTGCAGTTTTAAAAAAAAAATTAAGAATTGGGAATTTCCAAAAATTACAAGTTACACAAAACACTAAACTGATATTCTGTTTCCACATTTCCTGACATCGTCAGGTGTTAATCCTGACGCCGCCAGGTTGTCCTGACAAAAAGTGGCTGTTGCGTTTTTTCTGGAAAAATTACCTCATTAAAACTTGGAAAAGTTTCTGCAAAACATCCATTATGACTTGATACAAGCATTTGACTCTAACAAACACACAAATATATCACTTTCAATTATTGTTAATCTCATGTTCATGTTCTTAAAAACATATGTGATCTTACCTACACTTATCTTTTTGTAAAATACCTTTATATGCAATTAAGACGAGGTTAAAAACAAAAAAAGTATTTTCACTACGTCTAACATGAGAATAAACAACAATGAAAAAGATATATAAACACACAAATGAAATAGAAAAAACAAAATAAGCAAAAAATTAAGCATGGGTTGCCTCCCACGAAGCGCTTTTCTTTATTTATGGGTCTTGTAGCTAGACTCAAAGTCGTTCTCCTAGGTCGTCTCATGCATGCTCACATGCTAAGCCACTCTAATGTTCTCTCATCTTTCTTATAATCATCTCCTAACTCTAGACATTTTTTTATAATACCTCTCATTTTTTTCATAAGCATGTTTAAGTCCCATTTATTTGTCTCTTTCACTAAGTAACGGAATAGGAGCCAGTCGATTACATGCCTCTATATGTTTGTGTTTAAACCTAGGGTGTGTACGGGGCATTTGATAGACAAAATCCTCAACTTCACTAGAGAATGTAATTAAACCATCAACCATTCGTTCATTCAACTTAATCATTCTCTTAAAGGGTTTTTCCAAATATCACTAGAGTGAGGCTTCCATCAATGAATTCTCCTAAGTCTTCCAAAACCATGATTTTAACCAAATAAGCAAAACTTCCAACAAACATGTGCAAGTGAGTGGCCGCATGAACGACATTGTTCCCTTGATAAACTAATTCACTTACCTTAATTTTATTATATAGATTCCTTGAGATTAAGTTTAAAGGTAAGAATAAGTTCAAGTAAGCATCAAAACTTTCAAATCCTATTTTACAAGGAAATTGCATGTTGAAGGGACCATCAATCTCAATTCTACTGGGATATTCTTCCTTTTCAATCCTAACTCCATTGATGACTTATCCGTTGTCAAGTGCCTCCCCATCATCAAATTCCTCATCGGAATCCGAATCATAAAAAGGACTATTATGTTGCCAATTTATTTCATTATGCCCTAGGTGATTTCCAAAGTGGTGAAAGGGTGAAAGGTTTTGTGGAATTGCATTTTCCATAGCGGGGTTTGGAGCGGGTAGTGCAAAGTTTCTACTGCAAAAGATGCGAATCATGGCAAGTGATGAGATCTACGAACAAAAACACAAAGAAGGGGATAGACTACAAGGAAGCTAATGAAAAAGAGAAAAAAGCTCACTTGATAGGAATCAAGCGAGTAGACCTAAAGGAGATAAAAATCTAACTAGCTATTCTATTCCGGGCAGCGGGCAAAAACTTGATACGGGTTCGGGTCAAGAAAACCTCCTTTTCTATAAGCAAGTCTTTCAACCCTCTAGGTAGTGAACCTAATAGTTGTAGTGCAATATGTGATAAGCCCAGGGGATTGATTTCTGCTTTCTAGGGAATAGGAATGCTAGAAAGAGATATATGACGAGAAGATTATGCTAATTCAACTACTTATCTAATTTTCTAATTAACTAGTGGATAAATTATGCTAATTGTAGATGTGCTCGTATGATGATTAAAGATGTGTTTACTTAGATATTATTACTCCCTAGTTATCTCTTATTTTTCGGTTGAATTGTCACTTCAGCTATCTTAATCGTGTTGATTCCGCTTTGGTCATAGAGTGGTGCCTAATTCCCTAGTTCTATGAATTGCAACTCTCCTCTAGAATACCCGGGATCGGAAAGTGCAATGGCATCTCCCCTGAATACTCTATTATCCTAAAGCAACAATTCACGCAATAAACACAACGAATGGCCTAATGTGCACTCAAAGGCTTTTTGCTATTTAGGACGTTCAAGCTCGCAACAATGAAAGAAGAAGCCAGTTTTCCTTAATCTAGCGTCTACCAATTAAGACAAGAGACAACCTAACAATAATTAATAACTAGGTTTCATAGATCTAAGCAAACACAAGAATAATTTAGCTACTCATGTTAAACAAGAAAGCATACACACATGCAATTGAACATGGGGTAGACATAATGATAAATTAGATAAACAAACTTATCTTGTGATGTGAAATAGGGTATGGGACCCTAGAATACTGTCCAAGTTGGACTACAACTGTATTAGGGTTTGCTCTCCAAAGTTCTACCTCCTAAAATACAAAAAAATCGAATTCTATATATAGATTTACAATCGCGACGGTGTCACCTTTTGCTAGTGATGTTGTTAGGTCGCCGTCATTAGGATTTAGTTTGGGCCAAGTCATCGTTGGGACGACGTCAGTTGAGATGTCTGACGCCGTCAGTCTTCATGCAGGACGTCATCTGAATCTTGGTTCTTGGGCGTTAGGTGTAGATTATGTGAGTGACGCCTCCAGAGTTTAGGGGTGACACTCGGATTTAGGACCGAATTTCGCCTGAAATGCCGCCGCGTGCACTTTTGATCAAGTCTTCTATAGAGGGATGGCGTCGCCCTTTGGTTGGGACGCCGTCAGGTGTGCTAGAGTGCCTTTGATCTTGACATTGCCATTTTCTTTATGTTTTCGCTCCTTTTTCGTCCAAATGTGCTTCATTCCAGCATTTTACTTCCAAAAGACCTAAAATGTTAAAAGGTTTTAAGTAGTAACGGATATAAAATGTGTCGATTTAGGGATTAAATGACCCCCTAAAAATGTATGTTTTAAATCCTTATCAATAATGCATACTTGCTTCTTTATGTTGATGATATTATCCTCACGCTTTCTTTCTCTGTAGCTTTTCTTCAGAATATTATCTCCTCATTTCATGAAAAATTTGCTATGACTGACCTAGGACCTTTTAATTATTTTCTTGGTGTGTCTGCTCAACGTTCCTCCACAGGTATTTTTATCTCAGGCTACTTATGCTCAGGAGCTTCTTGAGCGTGCTCATATACAGAAGTGTAATCCTTGTCAGACTCCTGCTGACACTGATTCTAAGCTTGGTCTTGATGGTGACCCAGTTTATGATCTTACTTTATATCGCAGCTTAGTAGGTGCTCTTCAGTATCTTATATTTATACGACTTGATTTTCCTATGTTGTTTAGCAGGTGTACCTTTGTATGCATGATCCTCGGGAGCCGCATTTTTCTTCTCTCAAGCCTCTCAAGTGTAATTCACTTTTTTTATCATTTTCTTGTGAACTTTCGATACTTAATATGTGATTACACTCAATAATTGAACAAAAACTTAGTAATATAAGCTTATTTCCAATTTTAGTAATATAAGTTTCTGTCCTATTGGGATGAGAAAATTGTATCCTAAGATCGGATACATCAGTAACATTTACCAAAAACTTGTCAGAATATGCCACATGTTGATTTGCCACAAAATTTGTAATCAAACCCTTTGCGATCAGGTTTGAATGCATCATACTGTTAAAGCAGAAAAATATATTAAATCTTTATTAAAAACCTTTCTAGAGTTAAAAGAAAGATATACCATATTGGCATCTACTCCTTTTCCATTAACAAGATTTTCCTTGATAAGAGAGATCAAATTCAACAATTGTTCATCTATAAAAGCAAGAGATGAACTAGGCCAACAGAGTTATTATTTGAAACATTTTTCCATTTAAAATTTTGTTTATGTTTCTTCTTTCCAAAATCAGTAGGATAACCAACGATCTTAAAGCACCTATCAATAGTATGACCATTATATCCACAAGTTTCACAAACAAATGTATTATTAGAATTTCCAAAACCACCATTTCCATTTCTTTTCTATTATCATAAACTCTAGTTGCACTATTAGAACCATTATTATTATTTCTTTTATCAAACACTTTAGACTTGAAACCACCAGATTGAGACCTATGAAAAGAGCTACTAGAAGTAATGCCTCTATGTAACTATTCTCTAGAAATAATACTCACACCAAGTAAAGGCTCTATAGCCGAAATATTACTCCTAGTTTTCATATAAATATCATCAAGACACATCAAAAATAGCATGAGTTTAAACAATTGCTTATGTGTCTTAAAATCCTCATCAACATGACAAACACATCTAGGCAACTAAACTAATGCATCAAATTGTTTCCATAAAGCATTCAATTTATTTTAATAGTCAGCAATGAGAGTACCATTTTGACTGAGATTTGATCTTGATGCAAGTTAAAAGTAACTGATCCATCAACTTTTTCATAAGTTTCTTGTAATTCTTGCCAAACTACACAAGCCCTTTTTGAAAAGATTTGACCCTAAAATAATTCTGTTGTGGTTAAACTTAAAATCCACTAAGAACAACGACATTACTTTTGTCCCATCAAGTTTTCCTAGGACCTCATAAGTATCTGTCACACCCCCAAATTACCTGTTTTGCAGCGGAATGGAATTCCTGGGGATTGACTGTCATAGCATCACAATCACAGTTATATTGAACGACCTAAAGTGTCGTTTGGAAAATACATCGTTTGATTTAATAAAATAATCAGAGTTACAAAGTTCAGGTCCCAAATGAAAATCAACTTGTGCGGAAATAAGTTTGTTACAATTCAAACGATGTTTTAATGTACGTAAAACCCAAGTGAGACGCGTAGTCACCACGACTCCATGAGGTGTCCAAATGCATGCCATGAAGTGTATGCCTTAGATACCCGAGATAAAACATGCTAAAAGTGTCAACACAAAGGTTGAGTGAGTTCATAGAGTTTGTGTTGAAATGTAAAGCCTTTCAAAATCGTGAAAGAATGGCATTTAAATCGTTGAAATGTAAAGACTTTCAAAATCGTTTTTGTAGCAAAGGCATTGTAAATCCACTCAGCCCAAGTCCCGCCCATACAAAACTTGCAACCTCATGGTGTTCACAACCCACGCCGAATATGCATAGTTTATGTTCAAGCAGAAATCGTCAAAGGAATTCACAATAATCGTAGTGTGAGTTAAATGGTTTCACACTCATCGTTAAAAACAACATCGTATTTATTTCACTAAGTTCATGACACCAAAGCGTAAACATCGCACCAATAAAAATTGGTAATCATCGTTTCATCGCCGCCCTAATAGGTAACTTGCCAAATTACCTTACTGGTTCAAATATAGTGCGCCGATTTCCCTAACTGGGTCAATAAGAGCGGGAGTGTTAATTCCAATAGGCCTATTCACAATATTTGCGCTCACTCGCAAGTGACTAATGGTTCATGATGTAGGGACTTCGAACATGGCAAATACTTAGTGACAATAAAACATTCGGATATAGCATACAGTTCAAAACATTTGTGTTCGATTAAAAATGTAGCATGTATCTCCCCCAAGAGTTTGTAAAACGCTTAAAAAGAGTGTGGGGCTATGAACTCACGGCAATCCTTAAATGTTTAAAGTAACTATGAAAGTAAATGAAAATAGTTTGAGCATGTATCTCCCCAAAACAGTTATGAAAAACAATTAAAAGCAGGGCTATGAAAACTCACCTTGCAAATGATTACGATGACAAAAGTGGATACACCGAAATATAGCGTGAATCTCGAAAATGACCTATTATGAATGATATGATATGTAATGAGTTGCAATGTAATGTTATGCATGCATTTCGAATGTTATTTATACCATTTGTGAGTTTTGAAAAATATTACTTATCGTCGAAAAATACTCGCTTGACGCCTTGACCAATCCAAAATCACTTTTCAAGTTTTTACGCCAAAATGTCATCCTACAATGGTTTTATAATGATTTATAGTGAAATTATTTCTTTTCGTCGTAAAACAATGTCGTCGGAAATTTCATGTAAGTGACAAAAATGGCTTTGAAAACTAGTCGTAAAATGGTGTACGTCGATCGTTAGAAAACGAACTCGACGGTTTTGGAAAGTTTGTATCGAAATCTAGAAGTTTCAGCCTCGAGGAGTTTTCGTCATAGAGGTCTCGAACATAAAGATAATAAGGGTTAAAGATGGTGATTTTAGTTACCGTAACACTTATCTCGTAAAAATAATATAGTTTTTCTAAAAATAATAGTTACGCAAGTTTATGAAAACGCATATCTTAGTCGCTTCAAATCCGTTTTCAACGATATTATCGTCCTTAGCTTCAGATCAAAGTATACTAATATATTTTGATAAGTCGAAATAATTTGTAAAGCTTAGACCTCGCTTTTGACTCGTACAAAACTAAAATAGGTTGCTGAAATTTCAGAAAATATATATTTCGTCGTCAAACTTGAAAATTTCATAACTTTCAAGTTATAACTCCGTTTTTGTCCGTTCAAGCGGCCACGGATTCGTTTTAAAGTATATTTTCTAATTATCAAGGTCAAAAATTCGTGTCAACTGTCGGATTTTCCAGAAAATCAAAACAAGGACAGAACACATTTTATAACTTGTCGAAAATAGTTTTTCTCGTACTAAACCTATTCCAATCCCTTCAAATCAACTCCAAAGCTAATCTAATCCTACCATACACCTTCTTAGGGTGTCATGGGTTCCTAAACATCATCAAGACCAAAGTATACCATAGTACCTAACTCGACGTAGAACAATAGCACATAATCAATAGCACTTAACTCGATGTAGAACAATAGCACATAATCAATAGCACTTAACTCGACGTAGAACAATAGCACATAAACAAGAACAATTAATATAGTACAACATTCGGTTTTAAAACAATGGTGATCATGATAGAAATTATCCTTAATAATATAAAGTACTTGTGTAAAATACATGAGCATGAAAATTTTATGAATCTCTTCTTGATCTTTATGCTAGGCCGGTTTTGAAGTGAAAGAAACAAGAGAGAAGAACCAATTGACTTGTACTTGTATTATTGTGGTTGAAATGAGTGTAAATGTGAGATTGTGTGTAAATATATACAAGTAAGATTTTTATTACAAAATTTAAGATACATCCCCCCCCATAGGCCGGTTATGGGGGGATTGTGTCTCATATATTATTTTTTTATTTTTTTTTTTCTTATTACTTGTATATAATTTGTCAAAGATGTGTAAGTAAATTGTGTAGATAAATGTATAATTAAAGGTAAATGGTAACTTTTTGGTACAAGTAAATTTTTAATAGATCAAAATAGAATGTAATGAAATAATAAAAATTGTAAAAATACATTCCTTGTAAAATTTGAGTGATAAAATAATTATCGAGTAATTTTTATGAAAAGTGTCGTAATAATATAAATTTAACGATTTATATACGAAATAAATTCAAAACACTAGGAAAACTAAAAATATAGTTTTTATAAACTAATGTAAGTATAAAAATATATCGGGATCATTTTTAGAAGTAACGGATTAAATATCCAAAATTAATAACTCACGCGATAACCTTTATTTAATATAAAATTTTTGCGATTAATGTGAAATGAAATGTCATGAATGAACTATCATGATGCAAATGATGCAAATGAAATGTAGACTAATCTTAATCCATATGAAATGTACGTGATGATATGATCATGAATTCGCCGCTAAACCATAAAGGTTACGCGAATTTGGAACAAGTAAACCAAGTTTACGATAAATGTTGAAATAGTGAGGCATAAATTGTTTCGAGAAATGACCTGAAAGTACGGGTTGTCACATTCGCCCATCAAAAAGGAATTCACCGAATTCAGTCCATGTTGTTCTCTACGGTTTAGGGTTTGATGTGGCAAACTTTCCCATTCTCGAGCAAAACCTTCAAAAGACTTTTAGGTAACCGATTTTTGCTTAATCCCACAACTCATCAAACAAGAACTGTCATACGATTAGGCTAAATCGGTTTAGGTAACGACTTGTTTCTAGCTCGATCTTTGCAACTCATCAAACAAGAACTCGCCACGCGGATCAAACCGGAAACAAGTGGTTTGAAGAAAATCTTTTGAAAATTTGGCTCGATTACGGAATTGCTTACATATATAAGCCTACTACTCCCTTCATTGCATGATTCTTCCTGAATTAGACATAGGTGATCAGGCTATGTATAATTTAGGAGTAACTATGCAATGCTTGGACTAATCGACTCATATGATGTTTGGTGTTGAGTCAACCGATGTTAAAATTGTGATAGGGACTGACAAGGAATTCTCCACATTAGAGTATGAAGAAAGAATAATGGAATGGGCATTTAAAGGCATCCGTGTGACAATCGATATGAAATGAAAGTAAATAACTCGAAAAATGTACGTACAAACCGCATGCAAAGTGAACATGCACTTATGATGAAATGATAAGATGCTATGATAATGTAGTTATAGTCTAGGGTCAATGATGCAACCTAGTTCTCTATAACCAAGCTCTGATACCAATCTGTCACACCCCAAATTACCTGCTTTTCTTGCACGAATGGAATTCCGGGATTGACTTGTCATAGCATCACAATCACAGTTATATTGAACGACCTAAAGTGTCGCTTGGAAAATACATCGCTTGATTTAATAAAATAATCAGAGTTTACAAAGTAGGTCCCAAATGAAAATCAACTTGTGCGGAAATAAGTTTGTTACAATTCAAACGATGTTTTAATGTACGTAAAACCCAAGTGAGACGCGTCGTCACCACGACTCCATGAGGTGTCCAAATGCATGCCATGAAGTGTATGCCTTAGATACTTGAGATAAAACATGCTAAAAGTGTCAACACAAAGGTTGAGTGAGTTCATAGAGTTTGTGTTGAAATGTAAAGCCTTTCAAAATCGTGATATAAAGAATGGCATCAAATCGTTGAAATGTAAAGACTTTCAAAATCGCTTATGTAGCAAAGGCATTGTAAATCCACTCAGTTCCAAGTCCCCATACATACAAAACTTGCAACCCGCTGTGTTCACAACCCACCGCCGAATATGCATAGTTTATGTTCAGCGTAAATCGTCAAAGGAATTCACAATAATCGTAGTGTGAGTTAAATGGTTTCACACTCATCGTTAAAAACAACATCGTATTTATTTCACTAAGTTCATGACACCAAAGCGTAAACATCGCACCAATAAAAATTGGTAATCATCGTTTCATCGCCGCCCTAATAGGTAACTTGCCAAATTACCTTACTGGTTCAATATAGTGCGCTCGATTTCCCCAACTGGGTCAATAAGAGCGAGTGTTAATTCCAATAGGCCTATTCACAATATTAGCTCACTCGCAGTGACTAATGGTTCATGATGTAGGGACTTTGAACATGGCAAATACTTAGTGACAATAAAACATTCGGATATAGCATACAGTTCAAAACATTTGTGTTCGATTAAAAATGTAGCATGTATCTCCCCCAAGAGTTTGTAAAACAGTTAAAAGAGTAAAGTGGGGCTATGAAAACGCACGGTAATCCTTAAATGTTTAAAGTAACTATGAAAGTAAATGAAAATAGTTTGAGCATGTATCTCCCAAAACAGTTATGAAAACAATTAAAAGCGCAGGGGCTATGAAAACTCACCTCAATGTAATGATTACGATGACAAAAGTGGATACACCGAAATATAGCGTGAATCTCGAAAATGACCTATTATGAATGATATGATATGTAATGAGTTGCAATGTAATGTTATGCATGCATTTCGTATGTTATTTATACCATTTGCGAAGTTTTGAAAATATTATTTATCGTCGAAAAATACTCGTTTGACGTCTTGACCAATCCAAAATCACTTTTCAAGTTTTTACGCCAAAATGTCATCCTACAATGGTTTTATAATGATTTATAGTGAAATTATTTCTTTCGTCAAAACAATGTCGTCGGAAATTTCATGTAAGTGACAAAATGGCTTTGAAAACTAGTTGTAATGGTGTACGCCGATCGTTAGGAAACGAACTCGACGGTTTTGGAAAGTTTGTATCAAAATCTAGAAGTTTCAGTTAATGAGTTTTCGTCATAAAGGTCTCGAACATAAAGATAATAAGGGTTAAAGATGGTGATTTTAGTTACCGTAACACTTATCTCGTAAAAATAATATAGTTTTTCTAAAAATAATAGTTACGGCAAGTTTATGAAAACGTGCATATCTTAGTCGTTTCAAATCCGTTTTCTACGTATTATATGTCCTTAGCTTCGTATCAAAGTATACTAATATATTTTTGATAAGTCGAAATAATTTGTAAAGCTTAGGACTCGTTTTTGACTCGTACAAAACTAAAATAGGTTGCTGAAATTTCAGAAAATATATATTTCGTCGTCAAACTTGAAAAATTCATAACTTCTTCGTTATAACTCCGTTTTAATCCGTTCAAGCGGCCACGGATTCGTTTTAAAGTATATTTTCTAATTATCAAGGTCAAAAATTCGTGTCAACTGTCGGATTTTCCAGAAAATCAAAACAAGGACAGAACACATTTTATAACTTGTCGAAAATAGTTTTTCTCGTACTAAACCTATTCCAATCCCTTCAAATCAACTCCAAAGCTAATCTAATCCTACCATACACCTTCTTAGGGTGTCATGGGTTCCTAAACATCATCAAGACCAAAGTATACCATAGTACCTAACTCATCGACGAGAACAATAGCACATATTCAATAGCACTTAACTCGACGTAGAACAATAGCACATAATCAATAGCACTTAACTCGAATGAGAACAATAGCACATAATCAAGAACAATTAATATAGTACAACATTCGGTTTTAAAACAATGGTGATCATGATAGAAATTATCCTTAATAATATAAAGTACTTGTGTAAAATACATGAGCATGAAAATTTTATGAATCTCTTCTTGATCTTTATGCTAGGCCGGTTTTGAAGTGAAAGAAACAAGAGAGAAGAACCAATTGACTTGTACTTGTATTATTGTGGTTGAAATGAGTGTAAATGTGAGATTGTGTGTAAATATATACAAGTAAGATTTTTATTACAAAATTTAAGATACATCCCCCCCCATAGGCCGGTTATGGGGGGATTGTGTCTCATATATTATTTTTTTTTCCTTTCTTATTACTTGTATATAATTTGTCAAAGATGTGTAAGTAAATTGTGTAGATAAATGTATAATTAAAGGTAAATGGTAACTTTTTGGTACAAGTAAATTTTTAATAGATCAAAATAGAATGTAATGAAATAATAAAAATTGTAAAAATACATTCCTTGTAAAATTTGAGTGATAAAATAATTATCGAGTAATTTTTATGAAAAGTGTCGTAATAATATAAATTTAACGATTTATATACGAAATAAATTCAAAACACTAGGAAAACTAAAAATATAGTTTTTATAAACTAATGTAAGTATAAAAATATATCGGGATCATTTTTAGAAGTAACGGATTAAATATCCAAAATTAATAACTCACGCGATAACCTTTATTTAATATAAAATTTTTGCGTTAAATGTGAAATGAAATGTCATGAATGAACTATCATGATGCAATTGATGCAAATGAAATGTAGACTAATCTTAATCCATATGAAATGTACGTGATGATATGATCATGAATTCGCCGCTAAACCATAAAGGTTACGAGAATTTGGAACAAGTAAACCAAGTTTACGATAAATGTTGAAATAGTGAAGCATAAATTGTTTCTCGAAATGACCTGAAAGTACGGGTTGTCACATTCGCCTATCAAAAAGGAATTCACCCTCAATTCAGTCCATGTTGTTCTCACGGTTTAGGGTTTGATGTGGCAAACTTTCCCATTCTCGAAAGCAAAACCTTCAAAGACTTTTAGGTAACCGAATTTTACTTAATCTCACAACTCATCAAACAAGAACTGTCATGAGATTAGGCTAAATCGGTTTAGGTAACAACTTGTTTCTAGCTCGATCTTTGCAACTCATCAAACAAGAACTCGCCACGGATCAAACCGAAACAAGTGGGTTCAAGAAAATCTTTTGAAAATTTGGCTCGACATTTATCAGAGCATACATATAAGCCTACTATTCCCTTCATTGCATGATTCTTCCTGAATTAGACATAGGTGATCAAGCTATGTATAATTTAGGAGTAACTATGCAATGCTTGGACTAATCGACTCATATGATGTTTGGTGTTGAGTCAACCGATGTTAAAATTGTGATGGGTGGACTCGACAAGGAATTCTCCACATTAGAGTATGAAGAAAGAATAATGGAATGGGCATTTAAAGGCATCCGTGTGACAATCGATATGAAATGAAAGTAAATAACTCAAAAATGTAATGCAAAACCGCATGCAAAGTGAACATGCACTTATGATGAAATGATGAGATGCTATGATAATGTAGTTATAGTCTAGGTCAATGATGCAACCTAGTTCTCTATAACCGAAGCTCTGATGCCAATCTGTCACACCCCCAAATTACCACTTGGCAAATGAATGGAATTCCTCGGGATTGACTGTCATAGCATCACAATCACAAGTATATGAACCACCTAAAAGTGTCGTTGGGAAATACATCGCTTGATTTAATAAAATAATCAGAGTTTACAAAATATAGGTCCCAAATGAAAATCAACTTGTGCGGAAATAAGTTTGTTACAATTCAAACGATGTTTTAATGTACGTAAAACCCAAGTGAGACGCTACCGTCACACGACTCCATGAGGTGTCCAAATGCATGCCATGAAGTGTATGCCTTAGATACCTGAGATAAAAACATGCTAAAAGTACACAAAGGTCAGTGAGTTCATGAGCTGTTGAAATGTAAAGCCTTTCAAAATCGTGATATGCAAAAGAATGGCATCAGAATCGCTGAAATGTAAAGACTTTCAAAATCGCTTATGTAGCAAAGGCATTGTAAATCCACTCAGCCCAAGTTCCGCCCCATACAAAACTTCAAACCGTGTGTTCACAACCCAATGCCGAATTGCATAGTTTATGTTCGCAAATCGTCAAAGGAATTCACAATAACGTAGTTGAGTTAAATGGTTTCACACCTCATCGCAAAACAACATCAGATTTATTTCACCAAGTTCATGACACCAAAGCGTAAACATCGCACCAATAAAAATTGGTAATCATCGCTTTCATCGCCACCTAATTAACTTGCCAAATTACCCATCGGTTCAATATAGTGCGCTCGATTTCCCCTAACCTGGTCAATAAGAGCGGGAGTGTTAATTCCAATAGGCCTATTCACAATATTCGCGCCACCGCAAGTGACTAATAGTTCATGATGTAGGGACTTCGAACATGGCAAATACTTAGTGACAATAAAACATTCGGATATAGCATACAGCTTCAAAACATTTGTGTTCGATTAAAAATGTAGCATGTATCTCCCCAAGAGTTTGTAAACAGCTAAAAGAGTAAAAGGGGGCTATGAACTCACGGCAATCCTTAAATGTTTAAAGTAACTATGAAAGTAAATGAAAATAGTTTGAGCATGTATCTCCCCAAAAACAGTTATGAAAACAATTAAAAGTGGGGCTATGAAAACTCACCTGTTGCAATGATTACGATGACAAAAGTGGATATTAATCAAATATAGCGTGAATCTCGAAAATGACCTATTATGAATGATATGATATGTAATGAGTTGCAATGACTCGTACAAAACTAAAATAGGTTGCTGAAATTTCAGAAAATATATATTTCGTCGTCAAACTTGAAAATTTCATAACTTCTTCGTTATAACTCCGCTTTTAACCGCTCAAGCGCCACGGATTCGCTTTAAAGTATATTTTCTAGTTATCAAGGTCAAAAATTCGTGTCAACTGTCGGATTTTCCAGAAAATCAAAACAAGGACAGAACACATTTTATAACTTGTCGAAAATAGTTTTTCTCGTACTAAACCTATTCCAATCCCTTCAAATCAACTCCAAAGTTAATCTAATCCTACCATACACCTTCTTAGGGTGTCATGGGTTCCTAAACATCATCAAGACCAAAGTATACCATAGTACCTAACTCGACGTAGAACAATAGCACATAATCAATAGCATTTAACTCGATCGTGAGAACAATAGCACATAATCAATAGCACTTAACTCGACATAGAACAATAGCACATAAACAAGAACAATTAATATAGTACAACATTCGGTTTTAAAACAATGGTGATCATGATAGAAATTATCCTTAATAATATAAAGTACTTGTGTAAAATACATGAGCATGAAAATTTTATGAATCTCTTCTTGATCTTTATGCTAGGCCGGTTTTGAAGTGAAAGAAACAAAGAGAGAAAGAACCAATTGACTTGTACTTGTATTATTGTGGTTGAAATGAGTGTAAATGTGAGATTGTGTGTAAATATATACAAGTAAGATTTTTATTACAAAATTTAAGATACATCCCCCCATAGGCCAAGTTATGGGGATTGTGTCTCATATATTATTTTTTTTTCCTTTCTTATTACTTGTATATAATTTGTCAAAGATGTGTAAGTAAATTGTGTAGATAAATGTATAATTAAAGGTAAATGGTAACTTTTTGGTACAAGTAAATTTTTAATAGATCAAAATAGAATGTAATGAAATAATAAAAATTGTAAAATACATTCCTTGTAAAATTTGAGTGATAAAATAATTATCGAGTAATTTTTATGAAAAGTGTCGTAATAATATAAATTTAACGATTTATATACGAAATAAATTCAAAACACTAGGAAAACTAAAAATATAGTTTTTATAAACTAATGTAAGTATAAAAATATATCGATCATTTTTAAGTAACGGATTAAATATCCAAAATTAATAACTCACGATAACCTTTATTTAATATAAAATTTTACGTTAAATGTGAAATGAAATGTCATGAATGAACTATCATGATGCAAATGATGCAAATGAAATGTAGACTAATCTTAATCCATATGAAATGTATGCGGATGATATGATCATGAATTCGCCAAAACCATAAAAGTTACGCTGAATTTGGAACAAGTAAACCAAGTTTACGATAAATGTTGAAATAGTGAAGCATAAATTGTTTCGAGAAATGACCTGAAAGTACGGGTTGTCACATTCTCCCTATCAAAAAGGAATTCACCCCTCACCCAAATTCATGTTGTTCTCTACGGTTTAGGGTTTGATGTGGCAACTTTCCATTCTCGAGCAAAACCTTCAAAAGACTTTTAGGTAACCGATTTTTACTTAATCTCACAACTCATCAAACAAGAACTGCCATGAGATTAGGCTAAATCGGTTTAGGTAACAACTTGTTTCTAGCTCGATCTTTGCAACTCATCAAACAAGAATCTGCCACGCTGGATCAAACCGAAACAAGTTGAAGAAAATCTTTGAAAATTTGGCTCGATTACGTGCTTATACATATTTTCCTATACCCCCTTCATTGCATGATTCTTCCTGAATTAGACATAGGTGATCAGGCTATGTATAATTTAGGAGTAACTATGCAATGCTTGGACTAATCGACTCATATGATGTTTGTGTTGAGTCAACCGATGTTAAAATTGTGATAGGGACTGACAAGGAATTCTCCACATTAGAGTATGAAGAAAGAATAATGGAATGGGCATT
Organism: Chrysanthemum makinoi; assembly: GCA_910596185.1. Classification (NCBI taxonomy): domain Eukaryota; kingdom Viridiplantae; phylum Streptophyta; class Magnoliopsida; order Asterales; family Asteraceae; genus Chrysanthemum; species Chrysanthemum makinoi. The sequence continues at coordinate 192,202,910 of OU343223.1, forward strand.
TAAAGGCATCCGTGTGACAATCGATATGAAATGAAAGTAAATAACTCAAAAATGTAACGCATAAACCGCATGTAGAGTGAACATGCACTTATGATGAAATGATGAGATGCTATGATAATGTAGTTATAGTCTAGGGTCAATGATGCAACCTAGTTCTCTATAACCAAGCTCGATACCAATCATGCTTCACACCCCAAATTACCATTAGCTGAATGGAATTCTCGGGATTGACCGTCGGTTACAGCATCACAATCACAGTTATATTGAAATCCACCTAAAGTGTCGCTTTGAAAATACATCGCTTGATTTAATAATAATCGAGTTTACAAAGTATATGTCCCAAATGAAAATCAACTTGTGCGGAAATAAGTTTGTTACAATTCAAACGATGTTTTAAATGTACGTAAAACCTGTGAGACGCTGCGTCACCACGACTCCATGATGTGTCCAAATGCATGCCATGAAGTGAATGCCTTAGATACCGGAGATAAAACATGCTAAAAGTGTCAACACAAAGGTTGAGTGAGTTCATAGAGTTTGTGTTGAAATGTAAAGCCTTTCAAAATCGTATATGCAAGAATGGCATCAGAAATCGCTGAAATGTAAAGACTTTCAAAATCGCTTATGTAGCAAAGGCATTGTAAATCCACTCGCCTAAGTCCCCTTCCATACAAAACTTGCAACCTGTGTGTTCACAACCCACGCCGTAATATGCATAGTTTATGTTCAAGCAGTTGCCAAAGGAATTCACAATAATCGTAGGTGCGAAGTTAAATGGTTTCACACTCATCGTTTAAAAACAACATCGTATTTATTTCACTAAGTTCATGACACCAAAGCGTAAACATCGCACCAATAAAAATTGGTAATCATCGCTTCATCGCCGCCCTAATAGGTAACTTGCCAAATTACTTACTAATCGGTTCAATATATGCGCCGATTTCCATAACTGGTCAATAAGAGCTGAGTGTTAATTCCAATAGGCCTATTCACAATATTCGCGCCACTCAAGTGACTAATGGTTCATGATGTAGGGACTTCGAACATGGAAAATACTTAGTGACAATAAAACATTCTGGATATAGCATACAGCTTCAAAACATTTGTGTTCGATTAAAATGTAGCATGTATCTCCCCAAGAGTTTGTAAAATGCAAAAGAGTAAAAGTGGGGCTATGAACTCACGGTAATCCTTAAATGTTTAAAGTAACTATGAAAGTAAATGAAAATAGTTTGAGCATGTATCTCCCAAAACAAGCTTATGAAAACAATTAAAAGTGGCTATGAAAACTCAATTGCTGCAATGATTACACATGACAAAGTGGATACACTGAAATATAGCGTGAATCTCTAAAATGACCTATTATGAATGATATGATATGTAATGAGTTGCAATGTAATGTTATGCATGCATTTCGTATGTTATTTATACCATTTGCAAGTTTTGAAAATATTACTTATCGTCGAAAAAATACTCGCTTTGACGCCTTGACCAATCCAAAATCACTTTTCAAGTTTTTACGCCAAAATGTCATCCTATAATGGTTTTATAATGATTTATAGTGAAATTATTTTCGCCGTAAAACAATGTCGCCGAAATTTCATGTAAGTGACAAAAATGGCTTTGAAAACTAGTTGTAATGGTGTACGTCGACGTTAGAAAACGAACTCGACGGTTTTGGAGTTTTGTATCGAAATCTATAAGTTTCAGTTCAGGAGTTTTCGTCATAAAGGTCTCGAACATAAAGATAATAAGGGTTAAAGATGGTGATTTTGAGTACCGTAACACTTATCTCGTAAAAATAATATAGTTTTTCTAAAAATAATAGTTAAGGCAAGTTTATGAAAACGCGGCATATCTTTTCGTTTCAAACCTTTCGTATATACGTCCTTAGCTTCAGATCAAAGTATACTAATATATTTTGATAAGTCAAATAATTTGTAAAGCTTAGGACTCGCTTTTGACTCGCATAAAACTAAAATAGGTTTGCTGAAATTTCGTGAAAATATATATTTCGTCAGTCAAACTTGAAAAATTTCGCTAACTTCCTTCGTCGAAAAATCGTGTCAACTGTCGGATTTTCCAGAAAATCAAACAAGGACAGAACACATTTTATAACTTGTCGAAAATAGTTTTTCTCGTACTAAACCTATTCCAATCCCTTCAAATCAACTCCAAAGCTAATCTAATCCTACCATACACCTTCTTAGGGTGTCATGGGTCCTAAACATCATCAAGAATTAAAAGTATACCATAGTACCTAACTCGAATGTGAGAACAATGGCTGAGCACATAATCACAATAGCATCTTAACCCGACGTGAGAACAATAGCACATAATCAATAGCACTTAACCTCGACGAGAACAATAGCACATAAACAAGAACAATTAATATAGTACAACATTCGTGCCTTTAAAACAATGGTGATCATGATAGAAATTATCCTTAATAATATAAAGTACTTGTGTAAAATACATGAGCATGAAAATTTTATGAATCTCTTCTTGATCTTATGCTAGGCCGTTTTAATGGTGAAAGAAACAAGAGAGAAGAACCAATTGACTTGTACTTGTATTATTGTGGTTTTCTGAAATGAGTGTAATGTGAGATTGTGTGTAAATATATACAAGTAAGATTTTTAGTACAAAATTTAAGATACATCCCCCCATAGTAGGTTATGGGGGATTGTGTCTCATATATTATTTTTTTTTTTTCTTATTACTTGTATATAATTTGTCAAAGATGTGTAAGTAAATTGTGTAGATAAATGTATAATTAAAGGTAAATGGTAACTTTTTGGTACAAGTAAATTTTTAATAGATCAAAATAGAATGTAATGAAATAATAAAAATTGTAAAAATACATTCCTTGTAAAATTTGAGTGATAAAATAATTATCGAGTAATTTTTATGAAAAGTGTCGTAATAATATAAATTTAACGATTTATATACGAAATAAATTCAAAACACTAGGAAAACTAAAAATATAGTTTTTATAAACTAATGTAAGTATAAAAATATATCGGATCATTTTAGAAGTAACGGATTAAATATCCAAAATTAATAACTCACGCGATAACCTTTATTTAATATAAAATTTTTAAGCGTAAATGTGAAATGAAATGTCATGAATGAACTATCATGATGCAAATGATGCAAATGAAATGTAGACTAATCTTAATCCATATGAAATGTAATGGATGATATGATCATGAATTCGCCTAAACCATAAAGGTTACGCTGAATTTAACAAGTAAACCAAGTTTACGATAAATGTTGAAATAGTGAAGCATAAATTGTTTTCGAGAAATGACCGAAAGTACGGGTTGTCACATTCGCCATCCAAAAAGGAATTCACCCCTCAATTCAGTCCATGTTGTTCTCTACGGTTTAGGTTTGATGTGGCAAACTTTCCCATTCTCGAGCAAAACCTTCAAAAGACTTTTAGGTAACCGATTTTTACTTAATCTCACAACTCATCAAACAAGAACATTAGAGATTAGGCTAAATCGGTTTAGGTAATCGAACTTGTTTCTAGCTCCTCATCTTTGCAACTCATCAAACAAGAACTGGCCACGCTGGATCAAACCGAAACAAGTGGTTTGAAGAAAATCTTTGAAAATTTGGCTCGACATTAATTGTTTACACATATAAGCCTACTACTCCCTTCATTGCATGATTCTCCCTGAATTAGACATAGGTGATCAGGCTATGTATAATTTAGGAGTAACTATGCAATGCTTGGACTAATCGACTCATATGATGTTTGGTGTTGAGTCAACCGATGTTAAAATTGTGATAGGGACTGACAAGGAATTCTCCACATTAGAGTATGAAGAAAGAATAATGGAATGGGCATTTAAAGGCATCCGTGTGACAATCGATATGAAATGAAAGTAAATAACTCCGAAAATGTAATGCGTAAAACCGCATGCAAAGTGAACATGCACTTATGATGAAATGATGAGATGCTATGATAATGTAGTTATAGTCTAGGGTCAATGATGCAACCTAGGCCTTCTATAACCAAGCTCATACCAACTGTCACACCCCAAATTACCGCTTTGCATGGACCGATGGAATTCTGGGATTGATCCGTCATAGCATCACAATCAAAGTTATATTGAACGACCTAAAGTGTCGTTTGGAAAATACATCGTTTGATTTAATAAAATAATCGGAGTTTACAAAGTATAGGTCCCAAATGAAAATCAACTTGTGCGGAAATAAGTTTGTTACAATTCAAACGATGTTTTAATGTACGAAACCCGTGAGACGCTGTCCGTCACCACGACTCCATGAGGTGTCCACATGCATGCCATGAAGTGTATGCCTTAGATACTGAGATAAAACATGCTAAAAGTGTCAACACAAAGGTTGAGTGAGTTCATAGAGTTTGTGTTGAAATGTAAAGCCTTTCAAAATCGGATATGCAAAGAATGGCATGTAAATCGCTTGAAATGTAAAGACTTTCAAAATCGCTTATGTAGCAAAGGCATTGTAAATCCACTCGCCCAAGTCCCGCCCATACAAAACTTGCAACCTGCAGTGTTTCACAACCCACCGCTAATATGCATAGTTTATGTTCAAGCAGAAATCGTCAAAGGAATTCACAATAATCGTAGTGTGAGTTAAATGGTTTCACACTCATCGTTAAAAACAACATCGTATTTATTTCACTAAGTTCATGACACCAAAGCGTAAACATCGCACCAATAAAATTGGTAATCATCGTTTATCAGCCGCCCAATAGGTAACTTGCCAAATTACCTCCATTTCAATATAGTGCGATTTCCCCTAACTGGATCAATAAGAGCAGGAGTGTTAATTCCAATAGGCCTATTCACAATATTCGCGCTCACTCGCAAGTGACTAATGGTTCATGATGTAGGGACTTCGAACATGGCAAATACTTAGTGACAATAAAACATTCGGATATAGCATACAGTTCAAAACATTTGTGTTCGATTAAAAATGTAGCATGTATCTCCCCCAAGAGTTTGTAAAACAGTTAAAAGAGTAAAAGTGGGGCTATGAACTCACGGTAATCCTTAAATGTTTAAAGTAACTATGAAAGTAAATGAAAATAGTTTGAGCATGTATCTCCCCCAAAACAGTTATGAAAACAATTAAAAGCAGGGGCTATGAAAACTCACCTGTTGCAATGATTACGATGACAAAAGTGGATACACCGAAATATAGCGTGAATCTCGAAAATGACCTATTATGAATGATATGATATGTAATGAGTTGCAATGTAATGTTATGCATGCATTTCGAATGTTATTTATACCATTTGCGAGTTTTGAAAATATTACTTATCGTCGAAAAATACTCGTTTGACGTCTTGACCAATCCAAAATCACTTTTCAAGTTTTTACGTCAAAATGTCATCCTACAATGGTTTTATAATGATTTATAGTGAAATTATTTCTTTTCGTCGTAAAACAATGTCGTCGGAAATTTCATGTAAGTGACAAAAATGGCTTTGAAAAACTAGTTGTAAAAGGTCACGGATCGTTAGAAAACGAACTCTCGGTTTTGGAAAGTTTGTATCGAAATCTAGAAGTTTCAGTCAGAGTTTTCGTCATAGAGGTTTCGAACATAAAGATAATAAGGGTTAAAGATGGTGATTTTAGTTACCGTAACACTTATCTCGTAAAAATAATATAGTTTTTCTAAAAATAATAGTTACGCAAGTTTATGAAAACGCGCATATCTTAGTCGTTCAAACCGCTTTCTAATTATTATACGCCCTTAGCTTCGTATCAAAGTATACTAATATATTTTTGATAAGTCAAAATAATTTGTAAAGCTTAGGACTCGTTTTTGACTCGTACAAAACTAAAATAGGTTGCTGAAATTTCAGAAAATATATATTTCGTCGTCCAAACTGAAAATTTCATAACTCTTCGTTATAACTCCGTTTAATCCGTTCAAGCGACCACGGATTCGTTTTAAAGTATATTTTCTAATTATCAAGGTCAAAAATTCGTGTCAACTGTCGGATTTTCCAGAAAATCAAAACAAGGACAGAACACATTTTATAACTTGTCGAAAATAGTTTTTCTCGCATTTCAAAACCTATTCCAATCTCTTCAAATCAACTCCAAAGCTAATCTAATCCTACCATACACCTTCTTAGGGTGTCATGGGTTCCTAAACATCATCAAGACCAAAGTATACCATAGTACCTAACTCGACGTAGAACAATAGCACATAATCAATAGCACTTAACTCGACAGATAGAACAATAGCACATAATCAATAGCACTTAACTCGACGTAGAACAATAGCACATAAACAAGAACAATTAATATAGTACAACATTCGGTTTTAAAACAATGGTGATCATGATAGAAATTATCCTTAATAATATAAAGTACTTGTGTAAAATACATGAGCATGAAAATTTTATGAATCTCTTCTTCGATCTTTATGCTAGTAATGTTTTGAAGTGAAAGAAACAAGAGAGAAGAACCAATTGACTTGTACTTGTATTATTGTGGTTGAAATGAGTGTAAATGTGAGATTGTGTGTAAATATATACAAGTAAGATTTTTATTACAAAATTTAAGATACATCCCCCCCCATAGGCCGGTTATGGGGGGATTGTGTCTCATATATATTTTTTTTTTTTTCCTTTCTTATTACTTGTATATAATTTGTCAAAGATGTGTAAGTAAATTGTGTAGATAAATGTATAATTAAAGGTAAATGGTAACTTTTTGGTACAAGTAAATTTTTAATAGATCAAAATAGAATGTAATGAAATAATAAAAATTGTAAAAATACATTCCTTGTAAAATTTGAGTGATAAAATAATTATCGAGTAATTTTTATGAAAAGTGTCGTAATAATATAAATTTAACGATTTATATACGAAATAAATTCAAAACACTAGGAAAACTAAAAATATAGTTTTTATAAACTAATGTAAGTATAAAAATATATCGGGATCATTTTTAGAAGTAACGGATTAAATATCCAAAATTAATAACTCACGCGATAACCTTTATTTAATATAAAATTTTTGCGTTAAATGTGAAATGAAATGTCATGAATGAACTATCATGATGCAAATGATGCAAATGAAATGTAGACTAATCTTAATCCATATGAAATGTACGTGATGTTATGATCATGAATTCGCCGCTAAACCATGAAGGTTACGCGAATTTGGAACAAGTAAACCAAGTTTACGATAAATATTGAAATAGTGAAGAATAAATTGTTTCGAGAAATGACCTGAAAGTTGTCACATGATCAGGATCTCTCAATAAGACCAATTTTGTTTTTAGCCTCTAATACAATCATCATATTACAAGACCAACCACTATAATTCTTTATTCCTTTTAGTTCTATTAACCACGTTAATGTACTAGAATAATTAGGATGCAAATGCAAAGGACTACTAACATCAAGTTTATTAATCTATATCACATTATCATTATGAGAAGACTCGCAACTAAAACGCTCAGATTGCTTTTATTCACCAAAATCATCACGATGACCATAAAAAGCCATCATAACAACTAAGCAGATAAACAATAACAAGAAATAAAACTACTTTGATCCCTGAATGTATTAATATGGTACGTAGAGAAGACTTACAAGAATGAACTCTGATCTACAAAATACCAAAAACTCAATGGAATACTTAATAACCCCAAATCTTTCAATTCGAGCAATATAACCCGATCTATCGATAACCAGAAGTTAATCAACCAATAGAAGCTTCCTGAATCAAAAGCCCCAAATTATTGAAAACCTCATTTTTTTTCAAAACTTGAGCATTTTCACCCAAACTTCTTAATAACACGATTAAAACAAGATATATCATCTAACATAATTTATTTGATAAGAAACACTTTCAATTTGAAAAAGCCCTAATTTTCAAGAAACCATAATTTTAATTTTAATTAAAAAAAATACAAATCAGAGACAAAGACGGATTATCATGTAGAAATTTATAAAACGACACACGCCAAAATTTTTATTGAATCTCAATTTAACAACAAGAACGCTAATTTAATCACAATCAGATATAAATCAAAATCAACCAAATCACCACTGTTACTCATGTGTGATTCATTAATCTAATTGATGAATGTACTACTAGAATCGAATATAGAAAACTTGATAGAAAGATCAAAGATCAAAGAGAGAATATGAATGCGTGTGTGTTTATCACAGAGAGAGAGAGAGAGAGAGAGAGAGAGAGAGAAAGAGAGAAGAAGAGAAGAAGAAAGAAGAAAGAAGAATAAGAAGAAGAATAGAATAGGTTATGAAAGAGAGAGAGTTTATACATGCCTTCATCTTCATCTTTCAACATTTAAGCACTTTAGCCCTCCATCTCATGCGAACTTCAAATCAAGACCCTTTCTTAGATTTTAGCTAAAACAGCAAAATAAGAAATTATATAATTAGTCCCTCTACTTTATTATTCTAAAATAAGATTAGATTTTAACAAGATATATATATATATATATATATATATATATATATATATATATATATATATATATACATACAATATATATATATATATATATATATATATATATATATATATATATATATATATATATATATATATATATATATATAGTATTAACGTTTAGTTTTTAGACGTTATGAATTTGCATAAAAATTCATTATGATTAAACACTAATGTGAATATCACATGTGATATTAGTATTAAATCATATATGATATGTAATATTACATGTGATATTAGTGTAAAATCACATCTGATATACACATCATATATTATTTAACACTAATATCACATGTGCTATTCAAATTAGTGCTTAATAACATGTGATTTTTTTATGCAAATTTCAGAATGTAAAAAATGAAAAAGACAAAAAATGTGAAAAAAACGATTTTTTTTTTCTTTTTTCGAAAGTGTATTAAAGTGCCCGTCTATTGAAAGATAATTAAATGCTCGTCGCGATGGTGTAAATATTTTCGCTTAACGATTAACGGTTTAAGAGATATTTAAATTATAAAAATAGGTGAAATAAGGGTTTAGAAGTAATGATGATCGTCTAAATTCTCAGGTGAATAGTAAGGAAGAGAGTGATTTCAATGATTTTATTAATGATTGGAGGCTAGTCGAGACCCTAATGGGGGGAAGGAAATTCACTAAAGTTAATACGACGAAGTGAAATTTAGTAGTTCTTGTTGAATGATGAGTTCAAAAACCTTTGGGGTAACCTATCGATCATTGCTTTGGATAGGAAGCTTTCGGACCATTGCCCCATCGTAAAAAGATGTTAATCTTGATTATGGCCCAAAACCATTTCGAGTGTTCAATGTATGGATGGAAGAACCATACTTTTACCACGTTATTGAGGAGGCATGGAAAAAAGATGTGAGGAGCTCTCGTCCGGATTATATATTTCGATAGATTGAAAACGTCAAAGCGAGGCTTAAGCTTTAGGAGGAGAGATTTGGCGGGAATAAAGAGAAAATTGAAACTTTAAGAAGTGAAGCAATGAAATGGGAGATAGAAGCGGAGAAGATAACCCTTAGTGATAGTGAAAGGAATGCATGGTTAGAGGCGAGGAAAGTGGGAGGAAAAGGGAGAGGAACATTGTAATGTGCTTCGCCAAAAAACTAGAATTAGGTGGGACGCGGAAGGTGATGAAAATTCAAAATTCTTTCATTCTTACGTGAAGAAGAGGAATAATAAATGTAATATAAGAGGGCTTATGGTTAATGGGGTTTGGTGTGAAGAGCCAAAAATAATTAAAGCGGAAATGACTAGGTATTATAGAAGGTTATTTTCTGATGGTGTGGTAACTCGTCCGATTTTCTGTAGTAACAGAATTAGTGTGTAAGGGGTAGAGTAAGTAAAGAGTTTGAGGATCTTATAGGTATTTTGCAACATGTTGTGGTTTCTAATAATTGTAGGGATCCGTGGAGATGGTCGCTTGGTGAAGACGGTGAGTTTACGGTCACAGAGTTATCAAGAAGGATCGAGGAAAAGATGCTTCTTTCAGATAGTTGAAGTTAAGAGACACTTTGGAAAAAGTTGGTGCCTAAGAAAGTAAACACTTTTGTGTGAAGGGCTTTAAGAGGAAGGCTTCTGGTTCAAGTGGAGTTAGATAGAAGAGGTGTTGATTTGGACTCGGCTCTTTGAGTTGTAAGAATAATATAGTGGAACGCGTCATAGCTTGATTAATTGTGATTTAGCTATGTGTGTGGATAAGATTTTTACTTGGTGGAAGGTGGGGTGCATCAACACGTTCTCAATTGGTGAATTCTTTCATCAAATGGGAACATTAATGTCCCTATCTATTTCTCGTTTGCTCATTCTTTGGACTAACGGTACTTCATTTGGAAACAAAGAAATATACGTGTGTTTGGGAACAATGTATCTAGTACTAACAAAATAGTCAAGATATTCAATTAAAAAGTTTCGAGTGGATTGTGCGAAGATCAAATAAATTTAAAGAGATAGATTGGCAAAAATGGTTACGGGACCCGTTAAATAGTCGGCTACAGTAAGTTTTGGTTTTCACAGATTGGTCCGTGTTTACCGCTATAGTATGTGTGTTGCATTATCATTGGCCTCAAGTTGGAGTACTTACCCAGCCTCGCATTATTTGATATTTTTAGTCTAGTAGTTGTGATCATCCCAATATTCTTGTTATTCGCCTCGGAAGTCCAATGCAAGCTCAGGTTATGGTTTCTTTTATGTTTGCAAGCTCAGATATGTGATAGTGCTGTGGGTTTTTATATATTGTGAATGGAAGTGCAGTAAGTTTTCAAAAAAAAAAGTTTCTTATGGGGTTAGTGGGTCTGACACCATAGGAGTGTTCTTTTTTGTCCCTTGTTGTCGTCTCATTATGTATCGTGATAAGTGGATCAAGCCGAAGTCATGCTTGGTTTTTCGACAATTTCCGTCCGTATGTACTAAGTGTGGCAATTGGAGTGCTCTTCAGCTTTTGTGGTTGTAATACATGCTTTGAATGGTGACTGCAAGCATTCTTTGTGTGTATCTCCTAGTGGGTTTTGGTGTATCTTTTTTCTCTTTGGGGGCTCATCCTTCTTAATTGTCTTGTTAAGAAGGTGGGTTCTTTATTTTGTATCTTGTTTTTTTGTTTGGTTAATAAAATGTTACCTTTCTAAAAAATTAAAATTAAAAATTAATAAAAAAATAAAATAAATGCTTTTAATCTCATCCATCGATTTCTTTTTATTTGGAGAGATTCCTAAGATGTAAAGTGAGATTTTAAAATAACTTATATATATATATATTTATATATATATATATATATATATATATATATATATATATATATATATATATATATATATATATATATATATATATATATGATATAAATATTTTCTTATTTTGGCCGCTTATCTTACGCTTAAAAACGAAAAGCACTTTAACCGCGACTTTTAGTACACCAATAATACCTCGCTATTTATAACCTTGCTTTTTACTAATGGGATAAGTGGTTTATTAGTAGAAGCATAAATTGCATAAGTTGGACAGATTAAGATTTCTTCTTTTTTTGAACGGCAATTACTATATTGAGAGCAATATATGCCGCTTAATGTATGTCACGAATATTCTTAACTATGTTTCATTTGTTCCATTTCACGCGGCACTTTTTGATATCATCCAGGTAACCCATTTGGTATAAAATTGCGACTAAAACTGATCTCTCATACATAATGGTTGATTCAATCGTGTAGAGATCATTAAAACAATGAAACTCCATCCTAGAAAGGTGAGAATTTGACGGAGAAGTGTATTTAGTTAAGATGCAAAGCAAATAACTCAAGACAATGATGTTTGGAAATCAAAAATTGATAGCAACTTAAAGCGATGAAGTTTACAAGATAAAAGAAGTTTGGATTAAAGGGCATTTCGCTTTCATTCAAAACTTTTTTGGCGGTTCTTTCTTCAAGACCTTATTTCAAACAAATATACAAGGTATGTTCTGCTCAAGTAATGATTCAGAAAGAGAAAACAAAACAAGTATTATAGAAAGCTTATCGAAGGGTTTTGCTTTGAATCTCAATTAGCCATAACAATGGCGTAAGTAACTAATGAGGATGAAGTCCTAACAAATTACGGTTAAGCTCCAAATATAACTTAGAATATCAGAATAACAGAGCTTCAAACTAGACTTCCACATCTGATAAACTTGTACATTTTATGGTTAATGTTTAAACATTACATTTATCAACATGACACAACATTGAAGTTTAAATACATTACACATTAGTTATTCATACTTACAATCAAAGAATTCTCAGTAAATCATCAAAACAAAAAGAAATAACTCAAAACCAGCGTATTAAATATGAAATGTAAGAAAATTGTCTGTCTTGCAAGTAATGCATACCTATTGATCAAGGGGCATCCACTCTATCCGTAAATCGATTTCTCCAGATTCAACATTTTGGAGTTTAAGTGTAACTTCTTGTGTTACCTTCCCATCAATGATGTTTACCGCTATCTTCTACGCGCATTGTCATGAGATTTTAGCCATTTCCCTATTTGCATATCATCTAATATGCAAGCATCCCCAAACGCCATTGCAGATGTTATCAATGGCTGAATATCAATTTCTACTTCCCCCATTATGTCATCAGCCGAAAATGTGTCGTGATCAAAAACTTGCTGCAACAAAAAATGGTGCTTTTATAAAGTTAGAAAAAAAACACCTGATGCCTATACGATATTTGAATAATAGGCTCAAGGAGAACAAAATGGATAATAGAGGTTGCAATTTTTACAGATTTACCAATTCGATTTAAGTTTTATCTCTTAGCAGACAACAAAACTTAGCTAATAAGATAATGTGCCAAACGGATCAAAAGAATGATGAGTTGTTTGCATAGAAAAGTAAGTACATGGTGGAAAAAGTCAAATCACTTTGCAGTATAAATGTTCTTTGCTTGTCTACATTCCCAATCATCCGGAAATAGAATAAAGCAATCTGATCTAGCTTATCAGTGGATAAAGGGATATTAATTAGAGGTCATTTAAGGTAAATTCATCCAAAAAAATGTCATTTTTTGGCCGAAAAGTAGGTTACAATGGCCAAATTGATTGGAACATATAAAAAGTGGCACTTCTGACTTGTGAATTTGTCAATTTGGATTCTTTTGGGGTAATTGTCAATTTGGGTTAACAAGCCTGAATGGGTCAAACAATAAGGACATTAAAAAGGTAAACGGGTCAAAGTTGACCAAAGTGTATTTCAATGCCTCTCCCTTCTAAATTGTTTTATTAAAAAACTATTGAGTTATTGTAATAACATAATTATTATAATCATTGAAATATTATTTACTAAAAAATGAAAAATGGACATAAATAATTTTATGGTCAACACAACCCACCCTCCTGCCGCTCCTGCACTAAAAGTTTTGACCCTTTAATTTAAAGGAGACATTGGTTAAAACTAGACGAGTACCCGCATTTCGTAGCGCAGCCGATGTCTAGTTTTTCGCAAAGTTCCGACGACCCATAAGTTTCTTTCAACAAAGCGATATTGTAGCATTAGAGAATCGCTTTCGAATAACTACACCTGATGTGGTTTCATAGCAAAGATAAATGTATAGTTTTAAAAAAATTATGTGGAGTCGATCTAAGTATGGGAGTATATTTTCTAATAGGATTGTTTTAAGTTATTAAGATTTTAGTAATAATAGATTCAAGCATTTAAAAAAGCAACGGATATGTAGTTGGCAATATTATATTGTAGTTTAGAGGTATAGCCAACATGTGTGGCCATTTTTTCTTGTTTTGTCGTAATTTATAAAGGATAACTATTTTTTTTACATGAGTAGCGTTTATCATTTGGTGTGTGGCTTTTAAAATTGTAACTTTGCAAATTGGATATCACCATATAAGATTATTTTGTACTATCAATTTGTATAGATATTTATGCATTGTTCAAAGCTATTTGTTTGAGGTACAAATAATTATCGCTAAAGATAACAATACTATTTATTTTTTGTGATTTTAATAAACTTACATAACATTAGTGATACAGTGGACAAATGGCTATAGTGCTATACAATATATATTAACTTTTAAACGACGATTCATATATGCTAGTCCCTTAAATGGTGCAAGAGCAACATTTTTTCAAATAACATTATATAAATGACAAATTACATGTGTCAAAGCAAAATAAACCAAAAACTACAATTACTTGGTCTCTCCTTTAAAAAAAAATTGTCACGGGTTCCACAACTACTTCATCATTTCTCATATAATTTTGTCAAATTTGAAACCCGATTTCACCCGGGTGGTTCAACTTGTTGACCGTTCGATAAAAAAACAGTCGATTAAACCGAGTCAAACCGATAGGTTGGAAAAAATGTCAAATTAAACCGTCACCACGGGTTTGAAGCGCCAGGTCAACCCGTATCGGTTTCAACGGGTCCTATCTGCTTTCGGATGACTTTAATTGGTTAGCCGAACCGTGGTGGTTCCCCTTTGAACACGCCGGTCCGGCTCGTCCAATTTTCAAAACTATATGTATCATCATCTTTTTAGCTTGTAAGCTTTTCGTGTTTTATAAATATATACAATGTGTATAATAACATTTACTTTTAATTTTAGGGTGTTTAAAAAATAACATTAATTAGTGTGTTTAATTATTTTATATTTTGTATTATGTGGTAGCTTCTTTAAATTGTATGTTATGAAAATTTTATTGTACTTTTTAGTAAAGGGTGTTTTAATTGGTTGTTTTTAATTTGGTAGATGTGCTTTTAATTGGTTGTACAATGTGAATAAATTATTGTACTTTTAAGTAATGGGGTGTTTTAATAAGAGTATTAATAATATTATTTATTTCTCTCTCCATTGACCATGTTTTCAACATTCAACTTTCAACATTTTTCACTTTTTCCACTTTGACCATTTTTCCATTTTATATATTATATAGTATAGATTATAGCACTCAATAATATAGGGTTCAAAACATATTTTCTTCCAGAGCATACACCAAATCTTGAAGTCTGAAGAACAGTGAGTAAAAGAAAAAGGAGTTGGTAATTAATAACTGAAAGGATTAGGCTTACCAGTTTAACAGGCTTATAATTCTGAGGAACAGATAGCATAAGCTCCTCATTCCAAACTGGATTCAAGTTGCTATTTCAGACAGTCGTTTGGGCCTTCTAATGCCATTACACAAGCCACAAAAGGGATAAGAGAAGACAAAGAAATCATCAGAATAATGGTTGTTATCATTACCTAAAATGCGTCAGATAAGGGGATCACAACAAACCACTTGGGGGGTGTTTGGTTTGCGTTTTGATACTAAATATCTTATTTGCAATCAAAACTATCTGATACTTGCCACAACAAATTCTTTACTGCTAGAATAAAGAGTGCCTGGTTACCAATTCCTTTAACCTAATTTAAGAGACTGCTACTTCCATTTCACAAGAAGTATCTCCAATTTTCACAAAAATGTCATTCAATTTATCAAACTCATAATTCCTCAGAATAGTATTAAACAGCAAATATACATCTTAACACTATCTCCTACACCCGTTTTTTAATCGTTGACTATCTGATTCTGAATATATAGAAATACATATTCACTATCCGAACACACATCCAAACACCCCTTTCTCCGAGAGTTGAGTGCTAACTAAATCTCTTTACAAATTAAGCGCCGAGATACCACTGAGCTTCAACTACTGTGTTTTGTTTCTTTTTTGTTGGTGGGTAGGGGTGGTGATGAAAGAAGTACAAAGAAAGAGACTGACCTGATGTCCTAATGTAAGGACAACATAAGGATCACTTGATAGCATATCACGAACTGCAAGATTTTTTCCTTTTACCACTGTGATCTTCAAGACTCCAATGAACTCCACCATGCCTTTCTATCATTTGTTTCAACATTTAGTGACGTAAAAGCTATACTCCATCATATTATGACATGTATATCTTAGATAAACTTACAGTACTCGGCATAGTCTTCATAACCTTTTTGGATAAACTTGCTTTCAGAGAACTCGAATTAGTTGAAAGGATTCTCAAACTAGGTTTCAAGAACTCCTGAAGCTCATATTTCGACCTAAGCGGAACACAATTAGAGGTAAGACTGTAAGAGCTATAAAGTTAAAATAACCACATGGTTAGGAACTCATGTTTCATGGGCATGATGATACCTAATAAAATTTGAACGGTGGTCTTGACTAGCATCTGGTCCAGGCTTTGAAATTCCTTGTGGTATATAAGCCTCAGATATTGAATTTGCAGATGCATTTCCTCCGACCTCAATCATTGCATCAACTTCAGCATCAGTCCATGAGTCCAATGTCACCGACAAAACCTGTACATTTCAGTTTAATATCAATCAGCTGTCAAATATGAACTCGAATGTGGCCCTCCTAGTTTGGATGTTATATAAGAGTGGGAACGAGGATCCGGTCAATCAGGATAAGAGTTCAAATGGGTTAAAGTTGATTTAAACAAGTTTTAATACAGATGAAGTTGAGTGTGGACTGGGTAATGGATCAGATCGGGTTGCCTGCTGCGTAAACAGTTATTTGTGCCGTCTTTTTATTATTATTAATGTGATGCATCATTATTCTAATTAAAATAATATTAGAAGAATATCTTAAATCTTTAAAAAGAGAAATTTAGGAGCTTGCATGCATGAAAATAGACTTTGGGCTAACCCCGCTTCACCCATTTGACCCAGAGATGGGTCGAATTTGCCAATTGTAGCCTCTAGGTACCACATACATCCACTATTATTATCCTTGGATTTCATGTAACAATGTAAAACTCAATAAAAATGGGCTCATGAAAACATCCAAGAACAATACGCCCCACAATGAAGGACCAACCTTTGAGATATGAACACCGAGACTTCTGTGCACGCCACAGCATTTTAAACATATAAAAACTCCAATGTTGGCAGACCTGAAATTGAAAAAGAATTGTTTTCATACAACAAAGAAAAACAATTTATCAGCCATGTCCGTTGATACTGTTCAATCAAACAAGAAAATATGGCCCTCCTATTCTAGTTTCAAAACTTCATAACCAACAATATTTAATATATATGAATTCCACTATTTAGCCAACATATTCCCAAAGAAAGCCAAGTGACAATGAACGTTAATTTAGTAAACTTGTGGAGAAACATGGTTCTTTAGAGCAAGTAATCATTTTCATGATCAGACATGCAGTTAAACCTAATTAGAACTAAAGAGAAGTGATTGACAACGGACACCAGTAAACAGCCCAAGACTGTACATGACCTGACTTTTGGTAGATTTTGAGGTCAAAAAACATTTGAAGCATTCGGTTAAGCCATAATAGATTATAATACTAAAAAATAAACATCATTTCTTATTAATATGGATAAACACTGCCCAAAGAGCACAATACTTTCTACAATTGTAATTTTATAAGGGAAGTCATTATGCTTTTAATCTAAGCTTCTTCTACAAACTCCATAATGATATTGCTAATCATGTTTGCTCAAAAGGTAAATCATTATGTTTCAAATCCAAGATTTTATTTATAGTTTTCTAAGATGCATTGCCTATATTCAAGAAATTAGTTACTGTATAAGTGTACCCATAGGAAGATGTATAAAAAGTGAAATGATTCATAGGTTGTGTCAATTGCAACAGTGTATTGAGAGTAATACATATTGATTATCAATGTACAGAGGTAGATACAACTTACGCCCACTTAGGGTCAGGTGCACCACAATCAGCACAAGTTCGATTATCACGTTGCTGCAATAGCTCTTTCAATCGTCTGTTACCTAAATAACAAATTACAACATTTACATGAATATACACTCGAATTTACCACATAAAATTCCTAAATGACATTAAAAGAGGTAAAAGAGAAACCCGTATGCCCAAATCAAAGTCAGAATATTAACACTAAGCAAAACCGAAATTAAAATGACAGGCATTTGAATTTCTTATATCATACAACAAAACACGTAAACTGTCAACAAAAAATCTGACCATTAGTACAATCATACATGTTCTAAACGTATATTAATTTCTAGTCTAACTCGATATAGTCGGATGGTATGGATCATACCAGAAGATGATCTGGCAACTGCAGATGACTGGCGATTCATTCTTTAGCCTAATCACCAAAAAAGAACAAGCAAATACAAAAAACAAACTTAGGTTTAAAACCAAACACAAAACTATAATAATCTTATATAAGAAATTGCAAGTTGATCAAAGTTTTACATACCAAAAGCTGAAAAGAATTAGTTTGAACTAGTTGCGAGTACAAAGATGAAGCTGCAAATATATATGATAGATTAATGTCAAGGATGAAATGTATTAGTATGATGTATTTAAATGATTGAAAGGATCAAAATCAAATTAATAATACCTTTGTGACAAAAAAATAAAATAAATAAAAGATGGTTTTATTGTTTGTCTGTTTTGTGATGGAAAGAAAAGATATGATGAGAACATGTCATATTCGTTAAAGAAGGCGGCCTTTATTGGATGAATGGTTGGATGTATTAGTAGTAGTTATTTAGGGGTTTGCGATCTGAGTTTGCGTCAATAAGAACGCATTTTTTAAATGTACGATCTAGACGCACTATTTTTCGTCCCACTTTAACGAACTTTCTGTTTTGTACTAATCTACCCCATCAAACTTGTTTAACCGCACCAAAATTTTGCCCATTTTCGCACGCTTCGTCCGCAGACGTTTTTGTCCGCTTACACGCCGTGACGCTATTTCATCGTTTTTCCTTTGTTCGCTGTTTGCATGTTCGCCAGTTTTCGCCGCTTTCCGCTTTGCACATTTTCCACGCTTTTGCATGATTTCATCCGTTTCACGCTTTTGCTTTAACGATTTTCATTATTTTCGTTTTCTTTTTCTTTGCAAATTCCATTTTGCACGCCAGGCTTTACATTTAGCACGCTTTGTCCGGCATGTTTTATTTTCACCATCTTTATTAGCATGTTTTCGTCTATTTTGTATGTTATCGTCTCGTTTCGACGCTAAACGCTGCGACGTTCATCCATTATTGCACGCTGACCCGTTTTAAACTGTTTCAGTTTTGCACCGCACCTTTTTCGAGCGCCATTGACGCATTTTATCATTAACATGAAATATGTAAAAACGAATAAAAATGCGAGAAATGAACAAAACGGGCGAAAAACGGACAAAACGTGAAAATGGACGATAACGGCGAAAACGTTCAAATGAAGTGGATTACTCTTATCACAAGGAAAACATGAACGAATGAAAATGTGTAAAACGAACAAAAATATGAGAAACGGATGAAAACGGTAAAGCGCGTGAAAATGTGCAAAACGGACGAAACGGACAAAACGGACGAACTGTGAAAATGAAAATACGCATTGGTGGGACAAAAATAGATGTGCGACAGATCGGTACATTTGAAAAGATGTATTGACAACCAAAACGCTTAATAAAAAGATGCATAGCGGTTTCAAACTTTTTCCCAGACGCACACTTTGGGTAGATTGGTACAAATTGAAAGTTCAGAACATTAAGTGGACAAAAATAGTACGCTGCATTAGATCGGTACATTGAAAAAGTACTTGCTATCAGACGCCAAAACCCTTATAATTTTAGCATTAAAAATGATGTTTGGTTTATCAAAGTACCAAAAGTTTGGCATGAATGCAAAAAAAAAGCATACACAAATAGGGGTGTCAAATGGTCGACCACTCGACCAACCCGATAAGGCCTTATAGTCGGGTTGATTCGGTCCAACTTAGCTTATCGGTTTATCGGGTCAACCCGATAAACCCGATAGCCTTGGGTATTCGGGTTGGTTATCGGTTTTGTGTAGGGGTGTCGGGTTAGACCACCCGACCGATAGGACCGAACCGATAACCCGATTTCTTATAGGGACGGGTTGCGGGTTATATTTCTAAAGGTCGAAACCCGATTCAACCCGACCCGATAGAGGCTTATCGGGTCGGGTTACCCGACACACCCCTATACACAAAGGTAGGGAGATGTCCGGTTTGCAAAATGTATACTGACATCTTGTTGTCTCTTTTCGTGGGTCACAATTTAATCTTCACCTTTAATTTAATTTTAAAAATTTATTTTAACACAATAAATTTAATTACCCTCTTTATATATATATTTAAGATTATTAAAATATATCATTTATATATTTTCTCTCTCTTACTTTTTTTCTTAAAACTTTTACACAATCCAAATCCAAATCCAAATCATAATCCTAATCCTAATCCAAATCCAAATCCCTTAAGAAACCAAACGGACCCTTAATGCTTTTACACACAAACTGGGATCAGTCAAAGTCGTTTCTGACATTTTTCACAAGTACTTTCTTTTTACTTTTCTATAAAAAGGTGTTTTTCTTTAATAAATATAGAAAATTAATGGTACAAAATTAAGGTGATTTGCATTTTTTACTAGCATATGCTGCAAAGTAAATGGATTTGAATAATGTTTAAGAATTTTTTAATTTTATGTTTTTATGACAAATTTTGTTTAACGATATCCTATAATGAATAATAGTTATTTGTTTGTGTTGTGAGACCGTGAAAAATTAATATGTCATATTATTATATTTAAGTTATAAAATATGTTATTGAATTTTATTACAAACATACTAAATTCATTATATTAGTTATATCTTAATATTGTAACATCCAATTTAATGTCATAATATGTGTAATTAATGTAATTTTAAATTTAGTTTTAATATTACAATAATAGCAAGTATGTATGTTTAAAATTTTAAGACTTTTAAAAATAAAAGTCCTAAATGATTTATATATAGTAGAGATTTGCACACTTTAAGATAAGTTTTCAAAGCAGAATATAAATATAGTACAACTGTTTAATGCATTAATTGGAGTGGCGCAATCAAAAATAAAAGTATGCAAATTAATTCTCAAGATTAATTGACTTACACGACAAAGTACATGGCATAATACACTTTACCCATAACATAAAAAAAGCGAGAATGCACACTTCTATTTGTTATTCAGACACTCTTTTTTTATGTTTCAAGTATTACTCGGTATATTGATTTTGAATGAAATACTTATCATTCCATCATACAACAAATATATACACAATACAATCTAGGGTTTCTAGTGATGGGTCGAGCCCTATAATGAATACAATATGGGATGTGACAATAGACTACATAATATACTACACTAATATGCCCTTGCAATTGAGCGGAGGAGATCGGACACTCAAACTGGAGCAAAACTCGACAAACAAAGGAGATGGAATATCTCAAAGGCACATGAAGAACACGAACATGTCTGGTGGCAATAAGGTCACAAACAAAATGGATGTCAATCTAGATGTGTTTCTTGCGTTGATGCTTGAAATGGGTTGGTATACGTTAAACAACAACACGGCGTTATCACAATGACAGCGCGCAGTAGCATTGCGTATAAGAAGCTCAAGAAGAAGTTTCGCATCCATGCATTCTCGCCATTAGCGACACCACGATATTCCGCCTGCCACGGAGCGAAATAACATGTTGCCGCTTAGATGACCAAGAAATAAGGTTGTCACCGAGAAAAACACAATAACCCGAAGTGGAACGCCGAGTGGTGGGGCATCCGGCCTAGTCAACGTTAGAGTAAGTTGTAAGCTAAGAGGTCGGAGATGCATAAAGTTGAAGGCCATGATCAAGAGTGCCATGGACATGGCGAAAGATGCGCTTGAGAGCCGTAAGTGAGGCCCCGAGGGTCATGCATAAATAGACAAATCTACTCGCACATCATATGAGAGATCGGGATGTTTGAATGTAAGATCAAGCCCCATCAAGACTGTGATATAAAGTCAAATCATCCACCGGGTTACCATCTAGTCCAAGTTTAGATTCACTGTCAACAAGAGTCTTGCACGGGTTGTTATTAAGTATGTGAGCGCCAAGTATTTTAGTGGCAAATTTGTTTGAGAAAGAAACAAACCGAAGACGCATAACGTAGAGATGCCAAGGAAATAGTTGAGCGGGCCAAGGTCGGTCATGGCGAACTCAATGTGAAGAGATGAGTTAATGCGTTGTAGAAGAGATGCGGATGAAGTTGTCAAAATGATGTCATCAACATACTACTAAATATGCTACCTCAGATACCCTAAAGAAAAAAGAGAAGAATCACTCCTCGATGTCGAAAACCAACACGGGTGGCATAATTGGAAAAACGCTAAAACCATGCCCGAGGTGCCTGTTTGAGACCATAGAGTGATTTCTGCAGAAGACACACATAATCAGGATGAGCAGGATCAACAAAACCTCGGGGTTGATGCATAGACCGTCTCGATAAATGCCCAAGAAGAAATGCTCTTCACGCCTAACTAATGTATAGGCCATGCACGAGAGACCGCAAGGTTAAGAACCGTGCAAATGGTAGCCGATTTAACAAACGAGCTAAATGTCTCGTAATACTCTATCCCCTCTTGTTGACTTCGACCATTGGCAACAAGGCGTGCCTTATACCTGCTAAGAGTACCATCTGCATGAAATTTGTGTTTAAATAACCACAAAGACCGAACCGCATTTACATTTTACTTGTCGTGGAACAAGAACTCACGTTCCATTAGTTATAAGAACATTATATTCGTCTAGCATACCATGTTGCCAATTTGGTTCAAGAAGGACATGTAAGTGAGATCGAGGGATGGAGGAGGGTATGGTGATATGGAGTGAAAGTTTGGGATTTGTCTTAAAAGTGCCAACCTGCGATGTAGTAACCATGGGGTGAGATTCGCGTCGGCGAAGTTTTTCAATTTTTGGGTCGTGACTATTGAGGGAGGGTTTGGCTGGTAATGTGTTGTGAATACGTTGTGTGGAGAGGTGTTTGAATTGGGCGACGTGAGGGAGGCGGGAATGGTGGATCATATTGGGCCACCGAGTTTTATGGGTTGTAGCATTAGACAAGTTATGTATAGGGCTGGAATTTATATTAAGACTAGGACTATTAGTTGAGTCATTTGTTTTGATAAATTGTTGAGTTGGTGGCATGGGGTTTGGGATATTTGATGTAGTTAATAAACGAATAGCAATTGGTGATGTTTGCTCAATTGTGTCAAGAAATTGGTATGAATCAGTTTATTGAGTTGTTGGTGAATGGTATGGAAAAACATTTTCGTCAAAGTTTATGTGACGAGATATAATAACCTTGTTGATGTTGAGGTCGAGGCATCTATACCCTCGGTGATGGGATGTGTAGCCTAGGAAAATGCAATGAGTGAAGTGATATTCTAGTTTATGTGTGGTGTGGAGGTGTGGGTAACATAAGAAACCAAATATGGCGATGGTATGAGGGTTGTTTGTTGAATAGCTTAGTGAAGGAGATTTCATTGTTGATGGTGGAAGAAGGCAAAATGTTAAATAAATGAATGGCCATGTAGAGTGCTTCAACCCAAAATTGTGGTGGAAGGTTATCTTGAAAAAGTAGTGTTCTAATTAAACTTTTAATGGTTCGTATCTTTCGTTATGATTTACCATTTTGTTATGAAGTTTTAGGGCAAAAGAATCTAAAAAGAATGCCATGTTTGTCAAAGAGGGAGTGAAATTGGTGATTGTCGAATTCACCTCCATGGTTACATTGGAATTATTTAATTTCGTTTTAAATTACGTACATATTAATTGTAAAACTTATCAAACACATCGCTTTTGTTGCTAAGTGATAAATCCATAAGAAATGAGATATATGATCTAAGAGAAGTACATAATATTTAAAACCACTTGCACTTGGGATCGGAAGTCCAAAGATCCGAATGCACAATATCAAATATGTTCTCAACACGAGAATAAGAAATAGAAAAAGGAAACCTAATATGCTTGCCAAGTAGACAAGCATCGCTTCAAAGTAGTAGGCTTTGCTTGATTACAAATCATTTTGTTGGACACTAAAAATGTAACACTTGCTTCCCAGTGACCGAAGTCGTTGATGCCATGTAGATTGATTGGTTGACACGAGAGCGGTGGGTGATTTGTGTAACACATCCAAAAAATGGTTTGCAGCGGAAGAAAATGTTACTTGGGTATTACTTAATTGGTACCACAACAAAAATATAGAAAAATAGTTTAAATTGATAAATCTTATTAATAAAGATTTGTGGTTACATATTTCAAAATATAATGCGGAAAATATAGGCCCATAATGATAAAGCGGTCCCAAATATAATTGTCAGAGTCATTTATGACCATGCCATGCCAATGCCCAAGTGCTCCAAATTTTGCTATCGCCTTAAAACCTGAAAATACATGCTAAAAAGTCGACACAAAGATTGAGTGAATCCATAGGTTTAATAGTAAAGCATTTGATCACAAGATTTCTGTTTAAGGAGAACGGGCTACATTGTTATACCATAATTGAAAGTGGTTATTGTATTAAGCTCATGACGAAACCTTAAGTGTTTCAGCCTGTTGGTGTCTAAGCAACTAAATCACGGGTATCAACGTACTTAGAGGTAACCCCACTCCAAGTAAAGGGTATCAACGCACCCAAGTAATGTAGGTATCAACATACCCAAGTAATTCGGTATCAACGCATACTCCACGCGGTATCAACGAACCCAACATATGCAAGTATCAACGCATCCAAGTGATGAAGGTATCAAGGTACCCAAATAAAGTAGGTGGTTACGCATCCATGCAAAGCAGCCTATCTCTATGTAAGTAAATTAGCTACCGGTTTCTAACTTAGTCAATAATATCGAATAACATACGGCCAAGCAATTGTGATCATAAAAGTAGTAGTAGCATGTATCTCCCCCAAGGAGTTTATAAAACAGTTAAACGAGTAAAAGTGAGGCTATGAACTCGTTGATCCCGAGCAAACGATCTTATATAGAAGCTGACTTAAACGAATATAAACTGTTAAACACTACGCGGAATTTAATGTTTAACCTTAAGAAGAATAACGATGATTATCACTAAACACCTCAATATATTAATATACTAATACTCTGAATAGTATAAGGGTTTACAACCTTGAAGTGTATCGACTCTAGATAAGACCAAAACTTATATTTAACTCTAACCTAGGACCTCCTTTTATAGGCTAAGGAGTCTTTCACAATATACATTACGTATTCTACAAGATAACTATACTTACCATACTTATCTAAATACAAAACGTCCTACCCAAAACATTCTAGAATATTACAAGTTAAACCGACGAATCATACTAGCAAGTGGTATTATACATTAGCAATGGTATGAAACTTCTACTAGCAGTTGTTTGTCTTGAACAGTGAATCCATTCCTTCTAGAGGTATCTCGATGCACTGGCATGGTTCCATACTTAGAGTAATTCTTATTTGGCGTAACCAAAAACCCAACAATCTCTCCCTAAACTTGATATTTACTACCAAAATCATCAAGTTTCTTCTTAAGCATAGAACACCTTACTTGAAGGATGCTTCCAAACACTTATCAAGATTAAGTATCTTCTCATACTTCCTTAGCAACCTGTAAGCTTGATCATCAAAGGGTTTTTGCAACTTTAAACTACCAGCCGTAACATGTGAGTAATAACTCGGATGATTATTGTTTAGGATAATCACTTTCAACTAACATATGAATAACCTTTCCAGAAATGGTTAACACATGAACTCCACAAGACCTAGAAACCATCTTGTAACCTTGCCATTGTAGAGTCCTTGCTATTCTGGTTCATCATGAGTGGGTTCAAACAAGATCTTCAAATTATACACACAATCCTCTCATGATAATCATCCGGACACATCACCAAATTTGTCTTTGTACAACTTCCAGATGGTCACCAAATCATCTCTATCCATGTAAAGCATTTGTGAAAATTTAACAAAACCATAAATCTCACCATTGGTTCTTTTAAACTTCCAATACCCTTTTTCTGCTAATTTCAAATGTATAAGAGACAATTTGATGATGAACTGTAAGATTCTGCATCACTAACCCTCTGCTCTTTCTCTTTAGATAATTTTGTAAGAACCAGCAGTCTTTTCTTGTTTACTTCCATGTCCTCTTTAGTCTCTGACTCGAATTATAATCCACGCTTTGGATCTATCGCCATTATTTTCACTCTACCATGAAGCTTATCCTTAGTAGCCAAAGGAGCTTCAAAATCAGCAATCTTCTCAATCTTCCTCAATAGTAGATGAACAATTGGATGAGCTGGTTTTGTACTGTAGATCAAGCTTAACCTCCAACATCTGTCTGGTCTTCATCAAAGGATAATCTCTTTCAAACATCATGTATATTTTTCTCCTCTGAAGTCTTAACAGATGTACTCTAGGATAGCAGATAGCATCCATTCTTCAACCACAGAAGATTCCCAACATTTATCTTCTGGATTAGGATTAAACATGCACTTCAATGCTTTCCACATAGATCTAGACATAGTGCATGTTGGTCCAAGCTTTCCACATCTAAAAGAAATTACCTCCCACAACTTCTCCAAATCACTTTTAGTTAAAAAGAGTAACATATAACCAAAAGTATAGTACTGACTTTTAGATTCATCTCCTCTAGTAAGCTCAATAATATCCCTTCCATCTACTGAGACAATCCTTTAATCTATGATAGGGTGTATAGATTTTACAGGTGTAGGATTAATAGGATCTTCGTGCACTTTATCACTTACCATAATATACTAATCCAATCTCTCTTTATCATCCACCTTTTGTCTTTTTGAACTTGACTCCTCCATCACAAATCCTGTTCTCTTTTGTCTATTATTTATCATCTCTTCTTTTTAGAGTTCATGGGGACGAAATCCTCAAACCTTCTTTTGCAATTTTGTATGCTCCTCAACTTTCTCATAAAGCGCTTCTTCAAATTCACGTTTCATTTACATTTGTTTGATAAACTTCATCATCGATTTCTCTTATGTCTTGGTTGGTGGTTTGTTTTTCTTTGCATGATAGCCTTTAAATTCTCTGTCCTGTTTCATCTTCCTCATCATTTCAACCAACAACTTAGATCTTGTATCAATGTCTAACTGACCCCATTCATCCATAGTCATCTCTTTCTCGCATTCTCAAACTTGAAAAATAACTCTGTTCCTTGTTCCAATCTTCTATAGCTTTCTTAGAAGATTCTTCCTGCTCTGCCCTTTCCTTTTCTTTAGCAAGTTCTTTAGCATTTAGTTCCATATGTAATATTTTAGAAACTTCTTCATCAAAAGCTATTTTCTCCTCTCTACTTTCAAACTCCAAAGCTGGCTCTGCAATCCCTTTACCTTTCCAATGTCGTTGAGCAACTATCGACTTCTCACAGCCTCACCAATCTTCAAACTCTTAGCAATAGGTTTAGGTGCAAGGATAGGTTGAGATTGCTTTATAAATTGTACAACAATCTCATTCTTAGCCTCCTTTGGTTTAGGTGTTGGTGTTATTGTGGTGGTTATGATTGTAGCGTGGTGCCTCTCAGCAGTGGAAATATCTGAACGGGCGCTGGCTAGAATAATACTAAGGTTGCATCAGTGGATATCGCAACACTAGCGCAAGTGGATGCAGAATAGTGGTTGCTCGCACCACTTCTTCCTCTTTATATTCAACTGCGACCTTTAAAGAATCATCTATCAACGCTTCTTTGCCTTCCATGTCGCCACCACCAAATAACCTTCACCTTTGTCTTCACTATCCATATCCAAATCCAAAGCCTCCCCTGAATTCATACTCTCATTCCTCCCTTGTTTGGATGCATCCTCTAAACTTTGATTCCTAGAGAAGCTTGCTTTCTTTCCCATCTTCTTCACTTTCCTGAATGCAGGGATCCTTGGCCTCCTAAGTCTCTCCAAAACCCTTACTCTATGTTGCAACTTCCTGATTGAATCTGCCTAAGTAGTTGTCAAATTCTGGAGACAAGAGATCTTTGATTCCATAGTGGTGCATCTATCCGTCGATTTCTGAATGAGTTTCATAGTATCCTCACCACTGACTGTGTAACCTGGTCCGAGAGGTGGATCATTGGAATTGTCATTATGTACAAAGTCATTAGCCGTCAAATCCTGGTGTTGTTCTAAACTACCCTCGTCACTTTGAGCTGTGTGACTGCCTCGAGGTGAATCATAGGATGTGTGCAACATGGCATCGACCTAGCTGAACATCCATGTCCCCAAATTAGCTTGGTGGGATTCCTTCACTTGTGTTGAGCTCAAAAGAACTCTCTACATTAGGAGTTGCCATTGGTTGGGTCTTACTTATGTTTCACCGGTCTCGCCAAAGATCTAAGCCTGAGCCAGAGAGGGAAGCCCTCCCAATCATGTCACCTACCACACTTGTGACAGCCTCATTACCTACACCACTAGAACTAGCCTGAGGTTGCTTAGTGCCCTTCTTCCTCCTACGGGTGAACAACATTCTGTGGGGTTGGGAAGTTGAGGGTAAAGGTTCAAAGATGGATGTAGGTTGTGTTATGATAGCAATGGGATCACTAGTGGGTTGAATAGGTTGTGTATTAGTCTCCTCTACTTCTCGCAAGTTTAGCATATGAGAAAATAATGGAGTAACATTCCTTGAGAAATGCTTGTTTTCTTTTCATATGTGTAAACACTTTGGGGACCATATGCAACAAATTATACTTTGATGAGGAGGGGTCTACTATCCGATTTTCTACTAGCATATGTATGAATCTGGGATACAAGTAATATTTTCCTTGATCCTTAACATGTTTTTGCAAAGCCTCAAATAACATTCTTAACCAATTAAAAACTCCTTGTTGAGTGAAATAATAGCAGAGCAATCTTTGAAGGGAACTCATCAAAGCCAGTGGTCTTGCTACTTAGGCACATAAAAATGGTATGGATTAAGAACTTCCACTGTGGAGAAAACATACCTTTCTGAAACTTAAGACTATCGCCTCTTCTCTCATACCCCATTTGCTCCAAACCATCAAAAATCTCCTCATTCGACATATTTACCACTCCTTCAAAGATCCTCGAAACTTCAACACATTCCCGATCAACTCCTATGTAACCAATCTTTTCATCAACCACTGCCCTAATAACTTCTACTTCATTCCTCTCTTCAAGTTCTACAATCCACCAAAATTGATGAATATATGATTTGAGAATAATGGTGCAGCAGTCAATGCATAACTAATGGGGCGTGTTTGATGAAATCTATCATATCATGGAAGCCTTCAGAGTGTTCATTCTTAACTAAGTAAGCAATCAGGTTGTGGGTAGTGGAATATTCAGTTGTCATTGTAATGTTAGGGTTCGTGGGATGTGGGATTGTTGAAATTAAGTGTTGTGAGTGATTAGGGTTTGTAATGAGCGCCAATTGAGAATGTTTGAAAGACCAATTAAATGATCGGCAGTGATTTGGGGAATAAATATGTTATCACCGAAAGTTTCAAAACCCCTATAGATTCCACAATCATCAAAAACTAACTAGCGGTGGTTGCCCACAACTAGCGTTGTTTTCATACAAGCAGTTGGAAATATTATTTGCACTCCAATCTTTTAACTAAGACCTCCACGCAAAATCTTTCGTTCAAGAAGGTGATCATGCATGTAATTGAAGATTACAACCAAAGTTATACTAATTATTTTTTTTTATTTTTTTTTTCTTTTTTAAACATAAGTAACAAACTCCAAATCCTAGAGCTCCAAACAATCCAATATATAAAAGCTTCAAAACCGCATGACATAAACACAAACCAAACACTACAAACTTTTGTTAAGGTTATCAAGACTTTAAAATAACTAGCAGTGGTAATCATATATGCACTAGCGATACTTTAAAAGGTGATAAGCAATAAGTCAAATAGTCAACCCAGTTATTTACCCATTTACCAAAACAACTTATAGTCAAACCCCTCATTAACTCCTTCAACAACTCACACCTTCCTAACATTAAACAAACTGATCTTCCTTAAGTCTATTTAAGAACCTTTCACTCACATACCAAACACATCACTTACTTTCCAAAATCTTTCTCTCTAAAAACTATCTCAGAAACCAAATACCATCAAGATGAGCAACACATCAATTGATATCTCATCCGATTCTCTCGCACATGGTTGGAATACCTACTTTCCCTAAAAACACTACTCTTGCTACAAACCCGCCATGCTCTAGCACCGCTTGGAAATTCATCTCAGGCAACTTCCATCTCAACCTCTTGTAGAAGGTTCCATTCGAACTCGGCTCTATGCCCAACTATGTGTCGCCTTATGAAGACCGGATGATGATGATGCTTGGTTCCTGTGGTGTTGAAGGAGCCTCTTTCGGAATTACGACTTCTCCAATTCTAGCACCACTTCCACCTCTACTTCAAGCACCACCAAAGAAGGCAGTTGACTCCCCAACCCACAAGTGTGGTCTGTGGTTGGGAGGAGGGGCAAGCAAAGTAGGTTGTATAGGTTGTTATATTTTGCTATTGTGATGAAAGTCTCATATGTATCTGCTTTGATCTCGGGATGCAACCTTAATAATGAATAAACTTTGCATCTTTTCCTTTTATCCCTGTGTTACTAAATGTGGGTGTTTAACTTTTTGATCTGCAAAATTGTTAGTGGAAACAAAAATAACAAGCAAGGCAAATTTAAACTAGCAAGACTAAGATTACCAATAGCGATACTTCTATTTACAAACTTTTACAAAACATTTTTTAGACTTAGATATTGATCATACCTATACTAACTACTAAGTACAGAAACCTCCCCACATCAAAAGCTTTAATGAGTAGATCAGAACATTATAATCAGATATTTTTAACCATTGGATTAACCTTTTCTCATTACAATCTCTAATAAAGTGTTGTCTTATCTCAGTATGTTTAGTTCTAGAATGCAAAACTGGATTTTAATGATGCATATAGTACTATTATTGTCAATGTAAATCTTAGTATGCATAAAATTGTACCCAATTCTTTTTATCACACATTTGGGAAACACTGAACAAGTTATACTTCACCTTCACGGATATACCATTTCAAAGTCCAACTTCCCTGTCTTAATTGTTCCTCTGCCAACAATTTTACCTCCCTTTGAATCATTGCTAAAAGCCACATAGCCTCCATCAAAAGCTTCAAAATCCTCAAGGTTGCTCTCATCCCATGACATGAACCGAGCAACCACCGCCAAAATTCCTTTTTCCTTTAGCTCTTTATGTAGATTGCCCTACACATGAAAGTAAATGGATTAGTTTCTTTTGTGGACCCAAGCCAATACTAATCAGTCTCGCCTTGTGCATCAACATAGTCAAAAATTTTAAGTCCATTGATGCACTATCGGCATTGTGTAAAACCTTTGTTTTTGGTTTCTATTGCCAGCTAGCTGAGGCCTTTACAACATAAAAATGGCTTCCAACAACTGACGTTATTTCCTTAGGAACTATAATTAAGTCTTCTTTTTCCTTAGCAGTGGTAACATTTTGCTTAGCGTGGAATCGCTTTTGCTTAAAAGTGAAACAGCTGATCTAGTGGTTGGAACTCCTTTTGGTGCGCAGCTTATTATAGATTTAGTTGTTCCATTTCTCATTAGCTATTGCTTCTTGGAACCATGTTTCAAGGATGATGGATTGTTTGCTTTGAAATTTTTGATGATTTACCCTCCTCCATTGGTTCCCAACCGTGGTTTATTTTTGTTACAATTTCTCTATAGATGCTCAAACCTAATATAACTATCATTATATTATCGTTATCGTTTTTTGTTTAGGGTTTCCTCTTGGATTGTTTTAACGATCTGCTACAAAGGAATCATTGTTCAATCGTTATTCAATTCTTCTAGGCGATTAAGATCTATCCCTAATCACTAGGGTTTGCTTGCAAGAACGATTCCTGTTTTAGGGTTTTGTATTTATTGATCTGAACCGCTGTGGTTTTTCCGGACGGTTCGTTACCCTTATTCCTAAGTCGGTTCTATCTATATTGGGTCGATCCGGGTATTCACTTCTTATTCTAAGAACGTTACCCTATTTTAGGGTTTTATATCACTCGGTTTTGAATACTATGGTGTCAAGCGCTCATGTTTATATTTTGTGTTATGCAAGTTGGATTCAAGAATCTATTCTCTCATGTATGTCGATTCGTGACGTGGTGGTGTTATGTAAGTCATTATGTGGATAGTGGTTATATTATGGTTTTGTGATGATCGTGGTTCATCATGGGTACGTGGGTTTGGGAGAGTGGAAGTCAAGTTCATCTTTTCGTAAGTTAAGTTTATTTGGTTCTTGTTCAAAAATCATGCTTGGTTGCTGCTGGTCGAATTGGATGTTTAGATTTATTGGCTCTTTATTCATCAACTCATTCGATCATCAATGGAAGTTAGGGTTAAACCCTATTGTATGTTACCAATCTACTTCTTGGATCGATTCGATCATGAGGTTGTTGTGGTTGGTTTATTGGAAGTTAGGGTTGTGTATACCCTATATATTCGTCTATGCCTGGTCATGATACATTGATTCTCATTCATGCTAGAGTTTCATCCATGGAGCTTTTAGTAGGTGAGGTTTTTGGATCATGTCGTAGTAGGTGATGAATGGAAGTTAAGTTTGTGGGGACTCTTGTTCAAAACCCCATTCTGCCCATGGCGCTTTCATCTGTATTCTATTGATCATGGTTGGGAGGATCGATCTATATTCTATGGTTTTCATATTCATTTTGGATCGATGATTTTGTTTGCTGGAAGTTAGGCTTTGACCTATGAAGTTGGCTGGAAGTTCTACATGACTACAAGCTTGGTGCTGCAATAGTGAAGATTGTCTTTATTTTCTTAATGTTTATTCTATTGTATAGTCATGGTAGGTTGTAAGTTCTATTTTGTAAGTTATAATGAATGGCGTCATTCTTATATAGGTTGTTTTGTAAGTGTCCTAAGGACCGTGATGAGGAGTCACCCTCATCCTTTGTACCCTCAACGCTTTTTGGTGTAATGAATTTTAATGGGGTGAATTAACCTTTTACCCAAAAATAAGGTCAAGAGAGATCACCATGAAAACCCATTCTAACGTCTTTTTCATTAAATCCACTCCAATCCTTGTTTTTCTTTCATAAATCTGTTAGGATTTTGATTATTATTCGTTCTAATCACTCTCTTGATCAGATTTGTGGAATTAAACATGTTTTTGTAGTGATTTTGTGAAATCTGTTTGTGGTTTTTGGTAGTGGCCTTTGAGTTTATTTCGTTCTTCCATTCTGATTAAAGTCGTTTTATGATGTATTCATAATCGATTTTTTTTCTCTTGGTTTGATCGATTTACTTTATCCAGTTCTTTAATTGCAAACTGCGACAGGGCCTGTTCCCCAGCGATTAGGTCTTTTGAGGTTATTTCGCTGTCGCTAGTTGTGGGTGGGAAGAGATGGAGGATGGTGATGGTGGGCTGCCTAATTTGCGTGAGTTGCTTAGCTTCAATGTTCGTAACATTGAGGGCAAGATGTTGGGAAGCGATGGGAAGCCTTTAGAAAGGCTTATCGCATTTCGTTCAGTTTGGAGATGCTGTGGTATCGACTTCTATTGATGATACCTTGGTCTCAACACCTTTGGAGAGGTTAGATTCGGAATTGATCACCCTCAATGCTAAGGATTCTTTTGTTTCATGTCGCTGCTCAAACAAAAGAATAAGAAACATGTTCAAATTACCGAATTGAGGAATGATATATTGGTAGAAGGAGCTGCTGTTGCTATTCCTATTGAAGCTGTTGAAGAGGTTAGTGCTAGATTCGAGAACACACTATATGGGTATTTTATTAGTGATAGATTGGCGTTTCCAATTGTGGAGAATTATGTGAAGAATACTTGGGCAAAGTTTGGACTGAAAAGAATCATGCTTGATGAGGATTTCTTTTTGTTTCAATTTGAGTCTAAAGAAGGTATGGAAAAAGTGATAGAATCTGGTCCGTGGCTTATACGTCGTATGCCTTTGATTTTGAATGTGTGGACTCCAAATTCTGTCCTTAGAAAGGAAGAGGTTAAGAAAGCTCCGGTGTGGGTTAAACTCCACCATGTCCCCATTGTAGCAGATTCGAATTAAGTTTGATCACTACACAAATTGGCAACCCTATAATGCTTGACTCTTATACTAGCAATATGTGTGTTCGTTCATGGGGAAGGAATGAATATGCTAGAGCGCATTGAAATTTCCGGAGAAAGAGCTAATGGAATCTATTGTGATTGCTATTCCACTTGGGAAGAATAAAGGCCATACTTTGGCTACTATTGAGATCGAGTATGAATGGAAACCTCCATTGTGCTCTACATGCAAAATCTTTGATCATACTAATGAGAAATGTCCGAAGTGTCCAAAGGTGGTAACTCCT
This sequence comes from Chrysanthemum makinoi, assembly GCA_910596185.1. Taxonomy (NCBI): domain Eukaryota; kingdom Viridiplantae; phylum Streptophyta; class Magnoliopsida; order Asterales; family Asteraceae; genus Chrysanthemum; species Chrysanthemum makinoi. Next base: position 192,237,147 of record OU343223.1, read on the forward strand.
ACCAATATGGAGAATAAAGTTGATGACGGGTTTGTTGAAGCTAAGAAGAAAAAGTAAGTCAAAAATGACCTAAACCTATGGAAGGGATTCGTGATGACCAAGTCTAGACCAAATCTTCACTATCGCGTGAGAGAGAGAGAAACTTCTACCGATAGGGAGACGGTACAATTATAATGTTGTTGAGGCTAAAACAGATCCTAGTGTTGTAACTCTCAATACTAATACTAAACATGTCCCTATGGATAGTGGAATGACGTTAAAAAACTCATTTGCTTCTCTTAGTGATGATGGGATGATTTCTAGTTCTTCGGATCAGAATTGTCTTAACATTATTAATGCAAGTGATAGTGAGGAAATTGTGAGGAAATTGCGATGGAGGAACGGCAAGGAGATGATAGTACTAATGAAGGGCAAGCACCGTTAATTGTTTTTAATGTAGCATAGCCTGGAACATCCGGGTTTGAACTTCTCCCGAAACAAAGTGAAGTTAAGGTGTTATTTTGAAAATCACTTCTCGGTTTGTGCTATTCTTGAGTCACGTTAAGTGATTCAAATTTGGATAAGTTATGTGCTAGTGTTTTAAGCGTTTGGATTGGACTTGAATAGTATTTCGTGTTCTAAAGGATCTCGTATTCTTTACTGGAATAGTAACGAGGTGGATCTTGTGGTTATTCATCTGATGACCAAGTGATTCCGCGTTATGGTTAAAATGGAAAGAAGGAGTTTTTGTTCTTTTGTTCTTTTACTTGATATTGAGCAAATC
>OU343223.1:192238009-192297068 GCA_910596185.1 Chrysanthemum makinoi
TTGCCCACTGTGGATAAATTCCATCAGCCAAGTAATACCCCTGTTCATACCTAGTTCCGTTGACCATATAAGGTGCTCTTGGGGCATTGTCAGCAAGAAGGTCGTCGAATAACGGAGAGTTATCTAAAACATTAATATCGTTATTCGCCCCCGCCATCCCAAAAAATGCATGCCAGATCCATAAATATTGAGAAGCAACAGCTTCATAAGCATGTTGGGTATTTTTATCACCCTAGCAAAATGCCCTTGCCCCCACTGGACAATTTTTCCATTCCCAGTGCATAAAGTCAATGCTACCAAGCATTCCTGGAAAACCATGTTTTTCTTCATGTTGTTGATAAATTTTTTGAACGTCGGCCCATGTTGGTTTTCTTAAATACTCCGGCATAAACAAATCAATAATACATTTGTTAAAATTATCAAGACATACTTTTGAAGTACTCGCACCCATTTGCAAGTACTCATCAAATGCATCGTGTGAGGTGCCGTACGCCAATTGGCGTATGACAGACGTACACTTCATTAGAGCACTTAAACTCATTCGACCCGTACAATCGAGTGTTTGCCTAAAGAAAGTAAAATGATCTGGAATATTATCGGAAGTATAAGATTCAATACCTTCAACTATTTTCAGGAATAGTTTCCAGCTCATACGAAATCTTCTACGAAAATTCCGGTTTGAATACTTACAACCTTCTACGAAATAATCGTTGCGCAGACGTTCTTCTGCAAGCTCACGTTCACGATATATATGGCTACGAGAATGACTAGGATGTTGAGATTCAATACCTTCTTCTTGTTCCAACTGAAGGTGATACTTTGCACACGACGGGCCATAAATTGGAAGTCTTCTTGGTCTTCTCTGTCTGACCCAGACAGGGGAATATCACCAAATTCATTTGGATCCATTGTGAACGAACTTGATTCTTGAATTATCAAAGTGTGACAGGAAATATATAAATTGTGAATTTGAATTATGGAAGTGTGAAAAAAATGGAGTCTTAGTTGGGTATTTATAGTGGTAAAAAAATGTTTTTGAATTTTTTTTTATTTTTTTTATTTTTTTATTTTTTTGTAAAAACTAGCCGTTAGGGACTAGTTTTGAAATTTTTTTGAAATCTAACAGCTACAAGCCGTTGCAAGGACTAGTTTTGTAAATTTTTTGAATTTTTTTAATGCCACTAACTGGCGTTAGTGGAGCAACGCGCAGGGACAAACGTTGAAATAACGCCACACCCACAACAGATAACGCCACTAACGAGCGTTATTTCGCCCTCTAACGCCGTTGGGGGCGTTACGATTGAACATGCTCTAACTGGAAAGGCTTTCTCCATTTGAACAAGAGGTCAGAAGTTCTAGTCTAGTTCCTCTGTTGTTTTAACCAATTTCATAATACATATACAAAAATTGATTCGATAAAAATCAATAATAGAGAAGTGTAGTATTACGGGGTAACTCAAACGTGTTAGGTTTGAGCACCGAGATCGTTCCGAACGAGGGTTGAATGGAATTTCCAACTCACGTCGCGATTATCGGGATTTGAATGTGTTAAAAAGGATTTTGAGGATTTCTAAACTACGGGGCAAGCAAGAATAATAAAAGGCATATAAATCGAATAATCCTAAGGTGCAAACAAGTAATCTCAATTAAGTGCGTAAATAGAACTAAAGACGCAAATTACTTTATGCAAAAAAAAACGTATTCTAAAATGCAAATTAATCTATTTTAACCCCTAAAAGTGATCTAATATTTTTCTACAACTAAAAATGTGATTTATAAATTATCTAAAATTTAAAACTAAATTTTTTTATTTTTAGTTTTATTTATTTATTTATTTTTTTGATTTTTGAAAAAAAAGCGGAATATATATTTTTTTTGACTTTTTAATTTTTTTTTGAATTAAAATCTAAATTCGGGTTTTTACGTTTTTAGTATTTTTTTATTTTTTTTTTATTTTTTTTATTTTTTTATTTTTTTTAAGAGATCTTTAAAAACTAAGTTAACTAATTAAAGTTTAAACTAAGATTTAAATGGCAAACTACAACTAGTGACGATGAATATTAAGCTAAGAGTATGATACTAAAAAGACTTAACAAGCATAATACGAATAATTAAACGTAACGGTAAACTAAGAATCTAAGCTAAAAAGGATAAAAAGGTAAGAGAATAAAACCCGGTGATTTATACGAGAGAAATACCACCCGATCTTATAAACTAAATAAATTATTAAAGTTTATTTCCTTATTAACTTTAATTTTGCTAATTAGTTAAATAAAGTTTTAAGCTTTATTAACTAAATAACTTAATAAAAGTTATTAAATTTGTAAACTTTAATGATTTTTAAGCTTATAAGACCCATAAGCTTCACGCCTTATGAGGTAGGATCGGATTACACAAACAAAATCAAAACTTTAAGGGTTAGCACAAATATATAACTATAAACTTTTTAGAATAAAAAAAACTCAAATAATAGATAAAATAACCTTAATAAATCAAATCTTAACCCCCAAACTCTCTCAAGGAGATATGTTTCCACAAAAACTAATTTGGATATTGGCATCCTGAACATAAATTGTTTGTAGCTCAACTGGACAGTGGTTTGTTATTTATGCAACTGGTCACTTTTTTGATTCCCGTTTCTTTTTTGTTTATTTTATCAGTTTTTAATTTTGTTATGCACAATTAGAGTTTAGTAAATGAAATGTTTAAAAAGTATGTTATATCTTTAATTTTATACTCAAAATAGATACAACTAGAATACAAACTTGATTCAATTTGAAAATGTCTTTATCCAAAATGCGATGAACTAACCCTTACGAAATCACATAAATTTATATTTTCGTGGGTTACATGAATTACACCAACTTGGTTTTAAATTTTATGAATGTGTTTGGACAAAAAGTTAAATCCCGCCACAACACGTGGGGGGCATAACACCTCGTTCGAGTTCAAAACAAATTAGATGTACTATACCTACCTTTTACATACCGATGAGACGTTATTTATTTTGTTCCTTTCAAATGGTCAAGGAAGCACAAAACACACTTCTTGTAAAAAATGACCCAAATATTCAATTTTAGAAGCCATCATAGATCCTTAGATACTGATATAACAACTCCGTTTGATGCACAAGTTATTTGCCAATTTTTATAAATTTTGATTTCTGTTAGGTATTCAATTATATACTCTATAAAGAGTTACACACATATCATGTTTACCAAATGATTTGAAAGAGATTGAAGACAACATTGTCGAATACTCAGCATAATACTTGAAGTTCATATGTTACAAGTTGTTTAACATGCTTCGAAAACTCTTTTTCTTCTTCTTGTTTTCACACATCAAGCAATCCTACTGCGAAAATGATATCCTTTTTTACATACAAAATATCATAACTTATAACAAAGCTCGATCAAGTAAAACGATCAATTGGAACCAAAAACAGTTGCTCTACAACAAGGGCAATGTGCATTGCTCTCTAACCATGGTAATAAACAGTCTGAATGGAACCGATGGGCGCAAGGCAAGAGGGTTATTTTCTCCCTTGCCTTATAATGATCCAAACAAATCACACACTCATCTTGCTTCGACGACTTCCAACTCAACCCCATTCGTCCCCAACTAAGCCTTTTTAGACCATTCTTTTTTAACCCATAAACCTCCATCTGCAAATTTTCTATCATCACTGGACTAGCAGTTGATCTTCTTCCAACACCCGTCAATCTTTCTTGACTGGTTTGTCTGTAAAATTCAGTCACATGAATCAAGCCCCAAAATAGAAAGAAAAGAAATCCGGCGCATGTTAGCAACACTAGCCAAGACCTACTAAAATGCGCCTGGACACAAGGGATATGTCCACTCTATTTATATCTGATTCCAACAACAAATAAAAGTATGCAACTGATTTTATATGGGATTCTGGGATGACACTGGCGCATATTAGAAAAGACATCCATACAAGGCTAAAATGCGCTAGATCCATGGTGATCCATAGTTTCATACCTTATAATTTCTTTCTTTAGATGGCCTCTGAGCCTCCCATCCAGTCTTTCTTTAGCTTCTCTAGCTACCCCTCCTAACTTATCATCATCATCTAATTGATTCACCATGCTTCTTTGCTACAAAAAACATAAAACATGTGTTCTAGACTTTTAGTACACTTAATTGATGCAAATATACACCTTTAAATATGTAGAAATTCTTACCAAAAATGAAGTGGGCTTGACATATGCATCATTAGAATGTCTAGTAGTCCTAGCAGAGCCAAAACCTGAATTCATAACAGATGAAGGGTCACACCATCCACTTAACCTCCTTCTTCTAGCACTTTCAACTCCAGGTAACATACCAGCCATTATACCAACAACAACAACAAAAAAAGTTGGACAAATATGAAAAGACTAGAATTAGTTAAGATGAGTTTAAAGGAATGTTGGTATGAGTGATTAAAGTTTGGTTAAAAGGAAAGAGGGTGGAAAGTTCATGGATAGTGAGTAGAGATAGCACAAGGAAAAACATGTATGCCTGACTAATGAAACAAAAGATATATGAGGTGTGTGATTAACCAACAAATCTGGTGGAGTGAGACTACTTTTTTTCCAAATAATAAGGTGCCAAATTTAATCACGACATTTTTACCTTTTACCATTCATGTTAAATAATTGTGGAGCAACATTTGTGTTTTGTTATAAGAAAAATAATCTAGATTTGGTGCTTTTGGACATCATATAATGTTCTTGGACATGAATCAATTGTTGGATGTCGTGATCAATATTTATATGTGTCCAAACCTTTTCATATGCTAATATTTTATATTCGTGGTTTCTGATTCATGATTTGGTGGTATACAAGGTTCCGTTACTATCAATGTCATGTGGTTTGGATAGCGGCTTTGAGTGAGAAACCGACCCAACTTCGTTTAAGTTAACTAGATCGTTGTATGGGATTGCAAACTTGTCTCGTCTTTGGAGAAGTTACCGAACTTTGAAAAGTTTCTATCTAAGATGATATTGCAAGTTATGGTCGAGCATGTCGTATCAATGCTATGTCAATGTGAAGATGGTCAAAGTTATCGGCACGCCATTTGAACCATGTAACTAACTTTTGAACCACTAATAAGTTGTTACATTGAGGTAGTTAAAATCATATAGAATTTATGATAGCATTGAAACAAGAATTCAACGCATAAGACCCAGGGTACAACCTACAAATGAAGGCACAAAGGAATGGCTTATATAAGATGATAAGATGAAACCCCCTTGTCGGGACACTTTCATGGAAGAAATCATGACACTCTTTCACGTCTTTGGATCACTCAAAGTAGCAAAAATATTATATTGAATTGGCTCGAATGGATGATGACCCCTAGAGTGACTTGTTCCGTTTAATTGTATCATTTGTATTGGTTGTATAACTTCCGTTCTAGCTTCTTGCCGGTCTATCATACAAATCATCGTTCAAAAGAAAGAAAAAAAATGAAAATCATCTAGGCAGTCTTTATACATAAAAACAGATACCAATCGGACCACGCTCGAACACTTTTGTAAAAAAAAACTACGTAGCATATGTTTTGTATACTGATTTGTCTATTCGCTTATACATTGTTTTGTAGTCCAAAATTTACTTCTTTGTTGAATCTCTATAGAAACCAAAGATTATTTATTTATTTATTTATTTATTTATTTTTATTATTATTATTATTATTTTTTTTTTTTGATGATTTTTATTGAAAACATGTTAGAGTAAAATCTATAATATGAGTTGTTCATTTGATTGCGTAAGTTAAACATTCCAATTTATGTGAAAGCATGTGTATTTTCTGTTGTAATTTGAAGCATATTTTGTCAACGACTTTGAGTTTGTAATCTTTCAGATTCGTTGCTATCATGTGGATCACTCCACTATGTAGATCTTTTACTAGTACTTGATTGCTGTTTTTAACATTTCCACCTAGACCTTTTCTTCAAGATCCAGATATGCTACATTGCATTCGAGCTAGGAAAAGATTGGATGGGAATCTTTTTAAACTATATTTTCTATTCATGGAATTATAATGAGCATATATGTAATGCGCAAGTATGAAATAAGTCGGGACTCAGGATAGAAGATGGCATTTTCTGATTTTCATGTTAGCGGGTATAACATTACATTAGTCGTTTAGGCATAGAAAAATGGGAAGAGCATCATAAGTTAACGTAGCAACTTATATTCGGACAACTATTTTCGGCATAAAAGACCTATACGGTAATACGGTTTAATTTCTCATACTTCGGCTTCCACGCTCAAAATAGATTCTAGAGCAAAGAGTTGCTGTATAAGATATACTCTGTATGATAGCAAAATTTTATACTAAGCTTTTACAACTTTATCTTTGTGGACGATTATAGTAGAATTTGGTAGAATGGAATTAGGCGGCAGATCTTCTCACGCTCTATGCCTAAACCCTAATCCATGTCCTATATATACATGACATGTTATCTCTAACTCTAACAACACTTATTATGCTAGCTGTATACTAACGACCGTCGGAGGGTGGACCGGGCACGACCTCGGCCCACTCCTAACGGATTCTCTTTGTTGCAGTCTACTAGGGCTCGAGAAGACGACTAACGGCCAAGGAGAGTCGTTGAATCCAGTCCGCGCCAGATTATGTCTCAACAAGTTGGCGCCATCCGTGGGATACGAATAAACTATGTTTCGTGTTCTCATATTACCAAAAAGCAGGAATCAATTTCTAAAGTCGGTAATTCTAAAACCTTTGCATTCTGCCATGTGTAAAACTTGCTTTACCATCATGTGAATTTAATATTCCATTAACATGATAATTTAATACGTAATAAACATGTCATGCGAGAAACGACGTGACTTTATCCGAGTTAATGAACAAAATTCGTGATTTTGCAAAGGAACGAAACTGGGATCAGTTTCACAGTCCTAGGAATCTTCTACTTGCTTTTTAAAGTTGAACCTTTAATGTTAAATTAATCCATGGACCACTAGTGACCTTGGCACCTTATAAGACGCGGGGTGCACAACACTTGAAATAGTCGATTCTTTTTACTAAAAGAAATAATCCGCGATTGGACCTAAGAAAATATCCGCGCGATCGGAGCTATTTTATTTTTATTTTAGCGCGAATTAATTCGCGCAGAATTTTTACGGTTGGTGGGCACTGGCGCTCGGACAACGCAGATCGCGATAAATCTACCCGCATTAGGCGTGCGTTCAGACATCTTCGCGAGAATAAATACGCGCTTGAACACCACGATGCTAGTCAATCGCCATGATGCGCCGGACAAAGGCCGTGGTATAAACATCTGCAATCATCCACAAACGTTCGAGTCTATGCGGTTACGATAAATCCATCTGGCGTCATTAGTCGCGGTCACGGTACATCCATCCGAGTTTTTATACATTAAAAAAACACACACACACACAATTATTATTAGAATGCGCGTCGTACGCATCCCACGATGACGCCTTGCCACTTTTCTTATGTGCAATATATTACTCATGCTATGTACTTTGTCTATTGTTTCAATTAATTAGGTTTTATATCTAACGCGATTTGCGGCATATACTTTAATCTTTAATTCAGGTGTTTTATATTAAATAAGTTTAATGCTCTACACGAGTAGCACCATCAAACTTGGGGGCTACCGAGTATATATACCACTGTTTCATTATGCGCATATGTCTCTTTAGCCATGCAGTAACACATACTTCTGGCTGCGTCTTACATGCTCTTTAATCGCGCCTGGCCTTTGCATACTCTAGCATGGCGTCTTCATGCGTACCTCTTTAATGGCGCGCAGTAGCGCCGCCTATTCACAAGCCGTCTTCGTCGCACCATGTTGCGTCGCTCTTGGTACAAATGCCTTACCCGGATGCAACATGCGGGATCCACTTTCACCTACACGGCCATGAACATAACTTAAGTCTAGCATAACACGCCATGCGCATCTCATACTAGACTGGGGGCTTGTGGACGTATAGTCCGGACTGGGCGGGGAATGGGTGAGCGGCCAGCTTGACCTTTACATGCCTAAAACCCTCATATCCATATATACATGACAGGTTATCTCTAACTCTAACAACACTTATTATGCTCATACTAATTTGACGTCGGGAGGTGGACCAGGAGCTACGGACCTCGGGTCATTCTGATTCTCTTTGTTGACAGTCTACTGGGGCTCGAGAAGGCACTAACGGTAAGGAGAGTCGTTGAATCCGTCCTTGTAGGATTATGTCTCAACAATCTTTGTAGATGTGTATATGTTTGGCTTCAATTTGTTATAGCTCACATATGTTCTTATTCTTGGACTTTCAGAGTTTCTTCTTTATGAAATGTCACCGCTTGCTTAAGTTATGAATCGTTAAATTATGTGAACAGTGGATAATGGGCTAGTGTTGTGCTGGGCTCGGTATTAATTGAAAATTGGACTTATCAAGTAGTATTCTCATTTTTATTTATTTCCCGTTTGATATTTTTGATTTTCGTGCACTTGAGGTAGTAGAGCTTCTCAACATAGTTTAACGTGTTATGCTATGTTATGACACATAAATTCACAAATTTTGTTTTTAAAAGAATTAATTTTATAATCCAAAAAAGACTAACGACGCAGCTTGTTGTTCATTTGCCTTCCAATTCTATGTACATTCAAATTAATTAATAAAATAAGATTCCAATGTATCTGATAATAATAATAATAATTGTATAAGGATTATATAGCACAAAGCACCTCCCAATCATTGTTTTTTATTCAACCATATTTAATTATTTCCATTGGCCCGGTTTGTGAAAACGTGGCAGCCCAAGCAAAAAAAAGAAACCGTTTTCTTATACTGAGGATAGATATGCGTTTCAACATTTATGATGTGTCTAAAAACAAACAATGATCATGATAGTTTGTGACCCTGACTGCCTTCAAGATGATATGAGTTTAGGCATATCTTTTGCCTCCCAATCACTGCTCCATAAAATAATTCACCTCCTCTTCTTCAGCTCGATCTTTAGTTTCATGATGCTTAGAATGAACAGTTTGATGCCGTTGAGGTTATTAATTTTCTCTTATTGCATCATCATTGCAGTTAGATGCATCAATTTCATCAATGTATGTGGAGAAGAAGAGTAAGGGTTTGAACTTCAAATAGCATGTAAGATATGCAATTAGTTTTAGTTTTAAATATTTAATATTCATTTATTTTAGAGTTCTTCGCAATACATATATGAATTTGATTGTGTTTATAAATCTATTAATATTGCTCCACATATTTTGGTTCTTCTTTAGAAACATATAGATAAAGTTTTGATTTTTAGTGTGAAATTTAGGGTTTTATTTTTGCGGGTTTTCAATTTTATATTGTAAATTTGGTGTGATTACGGGTTTTGGCTAATCGTTAAAATCTAAGGCTTTGTTTCTTTAAGCTTATTTTTAGACTTATGTGCTAATTTCAGTTGGCCTATGTTTCAGTTATAAGACGATTGCCTTACTATATAGTGATGTTGGACAACCTCAGGTTTCTCTGAGAAACCAATATCGGTAAATTCTTTAACGTCAATGTTTCTTTTTCCTTCAATTTTAAATTCAGTGCGTTACGGAAGCTGACATTGTTTTCTGCTTTTTGGATGTATGATGTGTTACAGATTCACAAGTTCTGCTAGAAAGGTAATTTATATTCTCTAAATTTTCTTAAAGTTAATATTGTTTGGGTGAAAATAAGTGGGCACTGTGAAATAAGCAGTTATAACTTATATTGATCACATATTTATTGTTGGAACAAAAAGCTAAAAGTTTACGTTTTAGCATAGGTTAACGTATGGCTGTATTTGTTTGCCCCTTTTTTTACTCCTCCAGATGCGTAAAACTGTTCGGGTAGATTTAACCAAGAAAGCTACTTACGATGGTATAGATGGAAGGTACTACACAACAACAACCAGGAAGTCGGCCAAGGACGATGTAAGTAATAAGCATATAGTACTATACCCGTTTGAGTCGTCTTTGCTATTTTTTTTTTATCATATTTTGATTTGTGAACAGGTTACGCTCACAGACAACAAAGAAGCTGTTAAATTCACAAGGTAGATACTAGGGGTAAACATGGTGTTTTCCTTAGATGTTAGGTTTGATACAGTTTGGGATTCGAGTTTTCATTTTCTTATTATGTTAATTTTATTGGAAAGCAAGGAGGAGATAGAAGACGGACCTCAAGAGGCGGTTCTTTCTGCCATTGAGAATGCTTCTGAACCCAGATAGGTTGTATCACAGGTGGTTATAGATTGCGTTTTTACTGAAATTATTATTTGGTAGCGTTTTGCAAGGTTTGGTTTTAGTTTTGTCTAAATGTAGTGGTAAAGTTTGGTTGATGTTATTGACACGAATTGTAGGTAGCATGTCTTAATGGTTGTCCAACACAATTGGTGAAACAGGTGATAACTTTCTGCTTAAGGTTGTAAGTCTCATGTGATGTTACTATATCGATTTGCCACATCTGTTATAGGTTAGTTTTGTACTTTCATGGCTTTTATTTTCCACTGTGAATTTAGTCAGGGTTACCGTTTGTTTATTTGGCTGACGCATGAAAATCGTTACCTATTTTTCTTATTGCAGTTGTGCTCATCAGCTTTGTTATAGGTGTGGACATAACCACATACGAATTTATGCAGGTATATGGCATAAATATTTATTTCAGAATGTTTAAAGAATACAATTTGTTGCTATAATGAACAGAAAAATAGTCATTTTCACCCATTTCCTGTATCCTGATACACAATTGCAGTGTCGCAGCAGGCCCAAATGCTACTTAAAACGATACAAATAAGTTTTTTGTAACTAAAACTGTTTCAAAGTATCGGTTGTTCATAACTAGAATAAAGGTCTGCACGGTATGAGTTCTGAGCTTGTAATGCGTCGTATTTTTGGTCAAGTCATTGACTATCACTATCGATGCCAATAAAAATTCTTTTACCTAGGCGCCGTGTACTAGAGGAGGGAGCCTTAAATGCCGAAAAGGAGTTGAATTGTAGTGAAGAAAGGCTTGGATAAGCTTTTTAAGCATTGTGTAAGTTTGCAATAGTTTGCATTTAGTTTGATTTACTGAAAAGGTTTTGATTTTTATTGGTATTTTTGGTTTTCTAATTGACTCTAGGAAGGAGCGTCCGCAGGTGGAGAGTCAACAAAAGGTTAGTGTTGTCGGCGCGAGGGTTTTGATTGTGCATGACGAGCTTCGTGCATCGCTTCTGAAGATGAAAAGGTGTGTAGTTCACTAAAAGGAGAATTAAAAGTATGTTCTTTCGTTACATAAAGTAAAAGTTTCTTTATATAATGTCTTTGCAATGTGTTAGGATCTTTATGGCATATGCGATACTAAAATGTTACAAAATAAATAACAAGTATGTACTTTTTTTGCTTCAAGAACAAATGCACTTTTTTTGGGTTTGGTGTGATGCACTTAACTTGTTTTCCATGCATGAAAGAGCACAGAGCAACCCTTTATGAAGAAGAGGTTCATAGCTGGTGTGGGAGTAGGTCGAACAGCTACCATGGCAAAATATTTAAGGCATTTGCTCATAAAACAGCTACCAAGAACAAACTTTTCCTTTACAACCCATCAAAGCGACTGCTAAAACCTAATTGCGTGGAGTAAGGATTTTATATGCAGAACACTATCCGTTTTGATGGGTTTGTAATGGAAAAGTTTGTTCTTAGATATCATACAGCGAATTTGAGTAAATCAAGTAGGATGCCAGACATTTGCTGATATTCGGACAGATAGAGGAGTAAGTGTTTCCTGTTTATCATTTTGTCTCACACGGTTTTGACTCTCATTTCTTTTTCAGTTTTAAAATTCCATAATGTGTTTGTGCTTTTCATTACCATTATACGTTAAACCATCGTGTCGTGGCAAGGTAACTATGTGTTCTTGCGGAAATAACAAGAGGTGGGAGGTTCAACCAGTTTACATCTTCAGTTATAAGGTAACTCTGTGTTCTTGCTCATGTTGGTTATACTCTTTTTTCCAGTTATAGAATGCACCACTGAAGATGTTGATCAATATATTAGCAAACTATCTGAAAGTTAATGAACCTGGGGAATCTAGAAGCATACGAGTTACTTTCTACCCATCTAACCTTTTACATTATGAGTACCTTTTTAGAAAAACCATCCATTAGTTTATTATTAAATGTAAATATACTCTTGCATTTTTGTTATAATATTTGTAACTAAATTCTTATAATGAGATGTTGTTGCATCTTACGTCTTTGTAATTTTGCATGTTGGTTACTAATTCCGTTAGCTTTAGAATTATATTTCTAAATTTCGTTTTATTTCGTACTAGAACGAATATTAATGGTACATGTGCAAATTAATTTAGTATATCTTTCATTAGCTAATACACTTAGTTCCTCTTAGAAAGCTGATGATGACTTGAAGTTATATGTGTTTGCTTATGTTTAATAATGAGTATGATTTTGCAGTTGGATTTGACGAAAAGAAGTGACGATTCATAAGTCAAGCATATGTTGGTGAGGGCAAAATAAGAGTGTGTGCAATTTATTCAACAGCTGGGCGTGCAAATATCCCTATCGCTGCACCTCATATTATCATTTTCAGCTTTGCTTTTACGAGATCTTGATGAAGTAGTAGAAATGGGGGCTGGAACATGTTGTGGATCTTCAAATGTCCATGAAGCTTTTTAAGCAGTAGGAATTTTGGTTTAGATGTTTATTCAAAATTTTGAAATACTTTATTTGACCTTTCTCGATGCTAAAGTGCATCAAAACACTCCCCATTATTCTGGGTTCATATTACTGTAATAATAATAAATTTATTTATTTATTTTTATTTTATTTTATTATTATTTTTTATTTCAAATTTTTAGCAAGTATATGTTGTTAGCGTCCAGCTAATTGTAGCCTTAAGGGGTACGATAAAATATTCAGACACAAATTAACTTTTTGTACCTTTAATGAGAACTACTTATGTTTTACTTTTAACATGTACCATCATTTATGCATATTTTTGTTTTTTAAATATAACATTTGACGCTATTTTTAGCAAAACCTTTTTTAAAAATACACGTACCTTGTTTATTATTGCGAGATATGAACAAAATTGTGACTAACTTGGAAGAGGATGTGATTATTAACCAATAAGTAAATTGTTTTTCTAGCATATACTAGATTAACAAAGGATAACTTTTGGTTGTATATTTAGGAATACTATCAAAAAGAGTTTAAGCAATTTAAGGGGTGAGTTACTTGATCATTCCTATCAGATTAAGAAACTAAACTTTAGCCAAGTGAAAGCCATGTGATGTGTCGTCACGTACATGAATCATGGCTTGACAAAACCTCTTCGTTATATCACAAATCAGTGTTTCCCCCATTTCACAAGGAAAGTAGGCAACTTTCCTACTTTATAAAGTAGGCATCATTTCCCTATTTTAAATTCAGTCCGAAAGTTTCGATTGTTGTAACCAAAGTCCAAAATAATTAACTTATAACTGGATTGTCTTGTACTTGCACACTTCACAAAATATAATTTTTGCTACAGATTCCGTCTCATACTTTCCAGATTTTGTACAAACTTATTTTAAAAATTGATTTAAACTTTGTGTACAAGATTAATTTAGATTCGGGTTTGAAAAAGGAATTGATTTAAACTTTGTTTACAAGTTAAACACGAGCCTCGACCAACCTTTTACTGCTTTCTTTTAATTTAATCGTTTTTAGAGTCGTCTTACGTTTCTACCCCTACGTCATATTTAATTTTCTATCATTTACTTTCTGTTAATTATTTATTGTTTGCAATCTGATTTATTTTTATAAAGTGTACACTGTTTCCCACAGTCGCATATAATAAATGTATAACAAGCGAATACAGTTAGAGTGTGCAAATAGAAATTAGAGTTTGCATATCATTAGCCTTTTGTTAAATATCGATTTAGCCTTTTGCATATCATGGCTATTAGAGTTTGCATATCATTAGCCTTTTGTTAAATATTCACTTTAAGTCGCGTCGAACTTTCTCCTGCATCATCACTACCTCTCACTTTTCCGCCCAATTATCACCTCTTTCACATTTCATTTAGATATCAACTTTATATAAGCTCTACTCTTCATCTAAATACTTCCCTTGGCCGAATAATTAATAATAAAAATCATTAAAAAGGACCCACTTTGCACACAACCATATGCAATGAGCCGATCACCTTGGTATCATTTTTTTTGCTCTGTCACGCGCCATACTTTCCGTGCCCAGAAAACCTCATGTGTGAGGTTGGTGCCTCACGTTGGCTCACCAACGCTTCTGGAGCAGTCTTATGTTATGCACACGACTTCTTTCAATGAATAGTATGAAATTGATGTTCAATTTATTTCTACTTGGGTTTCAGCTAATAGTATAGAACGTAGACAATTCAAAGAAAAGATTGAAGATGAGTAGTCCTAATTTTTACTAGCTGAAGCCCAAAACAATAATAGCCATGACGAGTCTCTAAATAGTTACTTAAAAAAATTCTGGCTTCTTGTTGACCCAATAAAAGCATAGTCATACCTTATCATCATCTCGTCAACTAAAAGACCAACGGGCCTTTGGAGCAGCCTTAGATTATGCACACGACTTCTTTCAATGAATTGAATGAAATTGATGTTCAATTTATTTCTACTTGGGTTTCAGCTAATAGTATAGAACGTACACAATTCAAAGAAAAGATCAAACATGAGTAGTCCTAAAATTTACTAGTCGAAGCCCAAAACAATAATAGCCATGACGAGTCTCTAAATAGTTACTTAAAAAAAAATTTGGCTTCTTGTTGACCCAATAATAATATAGTCATACCTTCTAATCATCTCGTCAACTAAAAGACCAACGAGCCTTTGGTCTAGCAAACTAGCGATACTGATGAGAATGTCTTAACCAAGTGGTTGTTGTTTCTCGAGTCCCACTTAAGACCATTTTAAGATTAAACACAGTGCAATTAGTTTGTTACTTTCCATTTTTCAAGAAAGAAAAGAAGATACCTAGTCAACTAAAAGTTTATGTACTAACCTAAAAAATCAACACAAGTTCTAGGACAAAACAAGCGAACTGCTCCATCCATTTCATTTCCTTTGTCGACACCTTAACAATTTCATAAATCATCCTTCACAAAAAATCACACTCCACTCCACCACCCATACACACAAACACAAATGAACACCACCCGCAAATTCTCCTTAAAAGATAAGATCAAACAATACCTTTGCTTCACATGTTGTTTCACCACTAACACTAATGATCAAGAAACCCTACACTCCAATCCAAGAACGTATGACAACAACAATGTTAGCAACAACAACAATCGTCCACTATATCTCATTGGTGCATCGTCTCAATGGATAAAATCTAAAGCATCAGTCGATATCCCAGACATGAAGCACAAGTGTCGTAATGTGTTTAATAAAATTGGTTCCAAACATAACCATCGACGTAGGAGATCGTCTGCTGATTTTAAGTATGACCCGCTTAGTTCGCGCTAAATTTGAAGAAGAGTCGTGTGGAAACTTTGAAGATGATTCTCCCCTTAAGGGTTTTACGTCGAGGTTGCCGTCCTCTCCTCCACCGTCTTCTAGCAGCCCGAAAACCGCTTTGTTGTGATTTTAGGGTTTCATAATGTTGTTCTAGCTTATGCGATGAAATACAGCGGTTACATGTGATATTTAATTAATTACTAAAGGAACATTTATGTTTTAGTGTTGATTTTTTTTTTTCAGATACTATTTAAAGAAGCAAATGTATATTCAGAAGAATTTTGATTCAAAACAACATATTGTAATAAAGTTAGCTGAAATATGAATTCGAGTCATGATTATAACTTCAAATTCATTTTTGTGTTGATGTTTTTAGTTAAGTGACTACTATCTAAAGTCCTAGGAGGAAAAAATATAAAAACAAAAAAAGAATTAAAATTGAAAAGCGCTAGAAGGAGGGCTTGAACCTCCGACCTTGTGGTTAACAGCCACACGCTCTAACCAACTGAGCTATTCCAGCTACTTTGTTGTATTTATTCATTTATATAATAACTAATATAGTTATCAGCTTAAAAGTATTACCCAGGGTTATATAAGGAGCGAGGCGTGCCTTCAATTCGAAACAGACCAAGACGTCTTCAAAGTGGCATGTGATGTAATGGCGCAAAAAGGCGCACCTTAGCGCGAGGCTTGGCGCCTTATTTTGAAGCTTTTAAAGGATTTACTAGTATTTGGGCTAGAATTACCGGTATAAGGGATTTGGGCTTGGGCATGGTAACTTTATAAATCAATTTCAAGTTTTTGTTGAATTTATTCATTTATATAATAACTAATATAGTTATCAGCTTAAAAGTATTACCAGGGGTTATATAAGTATGAGGCGTGCCGTCGTTTGACGAAACATACCAAGGCGTCTTCTTAAGGCGTGTATGCGTGTGATGTGCAAAAAGCAACTTAGCGGCGAGGCTTGGCGCCTTATTTTGAAGCTTTTAAAGGATTTACTAGTATTTGGGCTAGAATTACCGAATTACTGATATAAGAGATTTGAGCTTGGGCATGGTAACTTTATAAATCAATTTCAAGTTTTTAACTTATTGCTATGGTTCTACCTTTCATATAATGAGTGAAGAAGGTTTTGACGACTACTCCAGATGAAGCACGTTTATTTAAAGAAATGACAAAAAATGCAAGAATAGTTTAGTTTTTGAGTTTATTTCTTATGTATAACGTTTTTTTTGTAAACTTGATGTATTATATATATACGTATGTATGCAACATGATATAAATATATAAATCTATAAAAAAAAATTATGCCGCCTTGAGTCACTTTAGAAACGCGCGTAGCTTTGCTATGGCTCGTAAAATTGAGGCTTGGCTTCGCCATGCCTTTCACGCCTATTTATAACCTTGGTATTACCATAAATAAAAAGGGTTAAGTTTACGGATAGCCCATGAACTTATCAAAATTTTCAATTATAATTTACGAACATTATAAAATACCATTATCATCATCCAAACTTTTACAAAGTTTCACATATGGGTGATATACTTTTATCTCGGTCCTTCGTATGGGTAATACACTTTTACAAAATTTTCAAATATAGGTATTATTTTCCAAAGATAAAAATAGTTTTGATGGTGATAATGATATTTTATAAAGTTTGTAACTTATAATTGGAAATTTTGGTAAGTTCATTAACTATCCGTGGCCTTAACCCAGATAAAATGAGGGATTTGCTAAACAATGGCTATTGGAAAATGTTTAAAGCATTAATTAATATGAATATAAAACAAAATTTAGACTTTATTAAATTAAAAATGACATATATTTAAGTTAATTTTTATGTTCATTTATTAGGTTTTAAATATGTTAATACAAATATCGTCTAATAAACGTTATTTATATTCTTACGATCTTTACTATATTTTGTTAACAAAAATTATAAACTTTATTTTAGCAAAGCATAAAACGAGTTAAGTCCTTTGTATTTATAGTTACAAGTCTTTCTTAAACAACATCATATAATTAGCTACAACATTCAAACTACAAGTTTAGTTTGTAGAACATGTTAATCAAAATGAAAATGTATTTTTACATCATTCCATGATTACATATCTCTTTAGGATCTTTGAAAGATATGGTAAATATTTTGGTTAGATTTTCACTCTAAGGATCTTTAGAAATATATGGTGAATATCTTGGTTAGATTGTTACTCAAAGAATCATGAAAAGATAAGATAAATATTTTGGTTAGGTTTGGTAAAGATTTTCTAAGATTTTCTGTCAGGTAATCACGGAACCAAACGACTACAAGGACGGATCCCTTTTTTGGATCCGTCCCATCCGTCTTCTTTGAAGGCTTTTGCCTATAAACAGCAAGCCACACCATGTTGATTTTTCATCACTTCCAAGCATAAAAACATCATACATTATCTCCTTCATTATTCATTCTTTCTAACCCATTCATACTTCATTTTAGTGAGATTCTTTTGTAGCAAGAAGATCAAAACATTATCAAAAGACTTACAAGCTTTAATAGTGTGTTGCAAAATCTTGTTAGTTCATCATAGTGTGAATTATAGTTAGTTCATACATCATTGCTTGTACCAGATAATCATAAACCTCTGATAATGATCGGTTAGTATTTTAGTCCTTAAAATACCTAGTTTGTCGGGAGTGGTTGTACCCTTGTAAAAGAACTCGACATCTAGCTTTGTGTCGAAAATTTTGTGTAAGCTTAGTGTAAAGGTTTTCTCCACCGGTTAAAGGAGCTTGTAGATTAGTGAAGATAAACTCTTGAGTTAGACACTCGGGGAGTGGATTAGGGCAAGGAAAAAGAGTCCTTGTAGACCGAACCACTATAAAAAAATCGTGTTGCGATTTGATCGTTTCTCTCTTTACTTGCATATTACTTATTGTCATTTATTTACATAAACCATAAGCAAATAGCTTTTAAAACGGTAAAAACTATTCAACCCCCTTCTAGTTTTCTACAATTGGCATCAAGAGCTACGTTACTCAAGATTTTTAAATATATTGTATTTTAAAACTTGAAACGATCCATGGATTTTGAAAATTTCAAAGAAGGGCAATCTATGCAAAGACCACCACTATTTGAACCAAATGGTTTCATTGAAGGTGATAAAGTCACAATTGGTCGGGATGAGGATACTTTACTCACTAGTTACACTGACGAGCAAAAAAAATTAATTGCTAAAAATAATGAAGCAAAAATGATGCTTTACAACGCTCACAACTAAAAAAGAATTTGAAAGAGTCTTTATGTATAAAACCGCTAAAGAAATTTGACAATCTTTAATAATCACTCATTAAGGAAATTCACAAGTTAAAAATAATAAAATAGATCTTCTTGTTCAACAATATGAATAATTTTCTATTCCTGAAGATGAAATCATTGATAGTGCATTTGCTCGCTTTATCTTGATCAGGATTTTCGACCAGGATTTAAATTTCTAAAGTCTCGTCTACCTAAGGTCTACCTATTGCACTAACGAGTAGTGAACCCGGTCGTGCATAGTATAAAGTGTGGTAAAGCCGCTATGTAGTTTTGGATCCTATTTAAGTCTAGTGTCATGGTTTTTAAGATATTTTAAAAGATTAATTAAACTAATAAGCAAGTAATGAAATGCGGAAATTAAACAAGGTTGTAAACAATAAGGAGAAAGTGTGCTAACCTAGTTAATCATCCTATCATGTTATGTCTATGTTTTCTAATTATTACTTCCTATCATTTCAAGTGGGGTTTAAATTCGCTAGACTCCTTTAGTCAATTCGTCTAGTCTATTACTCATAGATCCCTACCCGATATCAAAGGCATTACCCTTTGGATTGACGAGATTCCCGGTAATCTATGCTAAGTCATTAAGTGTCCTACATGCAAGATTCGAAACAATGTATGCCCAAACGCTAGCAGCTTAGACACACATCCCTAACTTCTTAAGTTCCGCCCTCCGGAAGGTGATCCTTTGGTCAACTCGCACGAGAGGGACTGATAGTCATTTGGTCAATTCTTATCAACCCTCGCAACCTACTTCCATAGGGTCCTTTGGTAAATTCTCCTAAGCAAGCAAATACAACCGGGCTTAAAAACTACCAAAGCAAGGGTAGCTACCAACGAACTATGCATGCATACACTAGAAGCAATAATAGAAGTGCGAAAATATAAACAAAACAATCAAGGAATCATAACTAGGCTAGCACCAAAGGTGCTTAGCCGATCATATTAAAACGAACACGTAATTCAATGTTTAACATGGTAAATGAAGACAAAATATAATGAAATAGGAATTGCTAAAGCTTATCAATGATATGTTGTGACTTCTGATTTGGAAATAGCTCTATATGCTGAATAAGATCTGCCTTGTGACCCACTTCACATTCTCTGGCTTTTTGTGGTGAGCGAATGATGTCAAATTCAGAATTTAGGGCTTGTATTTTGTAACACCCCCCAAAATACGGTTCAGCGGAAGACTTACTAGCATTGGGGTGCTACGGGAAGTGGTACACGAGGACAAGTATAGCGAAGTAGAATAGCTCATCCATAATATAAAAACATTGTCAAAGATAGTAATTAAGTTTTACATTTATTCAAAGTACAAGAGTAAGCCCATTAAAAGAAATTCATAAAAAGCGGTCCAAATTAAACATCAGAGTCGAACTAATCCATGACCATGCCAATGCCTCCAAGTGCCTCCCAAAACAAGCCCAAGCCTAAACACATCAAATACACGAAAAAAGACATGCTAAAGAGGTCAGCAAAAAGCTGGTGAGTTCATAGGTTTAAGTAAATAACATAGTAAATGGACCAAATAGTGAAAATGTCTTATTACGCAAGTAAGTCATAGCATAAGCAATCATCATATCCAAAACCCAAAACCGAACAAAGATGTTATACGTCATGGCAAATTTTGCAACCACAAATCCAGGTGCCACCACGGCAAGTCTGCAAACAAGTCCAAGATGGGGCGGTCAACCATGATAGATCTACCTACAACATGAATAAAAGACCTAACAATTAGCAAGATATAGTAGGCTAAACCTTAGCCTAGACTTCGTAATAAGCATAAAAAAAGCATAGTTTTATAAAAGGTCCGGTTAAACAAGAGCATGCTTCTACCCCAAGAAAATAAACAAAGTGTGAATAAATGTGGGGCTATGAAACTCACCTTAGTCCAACAATTAGCACAAGAATCAACAGGAACAAAAAGAGTATCGACTAGAAATCAACAACTACTAACTCGGCACGACCTAAAACCATAGACTTTCTTAGATTATGGCTCCATTCAATAGTTCCCAATACCGAATATAATCCAGTTTTTATTTCCAAAAACTCTTTCTCAAAACAATTTTCTAGTGTTTGGTATCCGCGTGTGTATGGTGTCGACTCAACAAGATTCATGTATACTCACGCTACTCAATTACTCAACAAAGAAAGATCACAACAAATCTATGTGTCAAGTCGTAGTCTAATAAGTCTCTTGAACATATTGTCAAGACTTATAAAGTCGTCAATTCGATAAACCTTACGATATATTTGCCTTGCTTATTATTTGAAACTATACCGTCCTAGGTCGTAGGATAAGTGGTCATTACTAAACTCTCGATATAACTACGAGGTCTCACTTGGTTCGTCAACCCAATAAGTTCGTTAGTTAAGTAAGTTAAGTTTATTAACTCCAAATATCCGTGACTAGCAACTAATGATATTCAATTAATGTTCAAGGCATTTCTAGTTTACATGCCCTCGAAACATTTAGTAACTCCCTCGTTATTAATTATATTCCTCTTTTCCGTTTTATTATAAAGAGTTTATAACAAGTATTATATACTTGTTTCTATTAGGAAAACCATTTATTATATATAGTTTACGTTATCGTCATAGTTATTGTTACTCGAGTTACTATTTGTTTCGAGTCACGTGAGTCATAACTTCTCGACTTATCAAATTGTATCAAGTCCAATAGTCAAATAAAGTCCATGTCACGGCCTTGTCGGGGTCAAAGAAGACTAAAAAGTCATCATGACACCAACTTGGCGCAAAGTTCACAAGTATATTATAAGTCAATAACGTCAAGTCGCAATATCACAACTTCAAATTCACGTGGTCGTCTACGACTCACGTCTAACCTATCCTCCGTCATATCTAAAACAAATCCCATTTCAAGTCCAAAAATACCAACCAAGTGTAGTCGCGACCTTTCGATCTCGACTCCCATTCCACGTCCAACATCAACATCAACAACTACAATATATCAATCCTACAACAAAGTTGTCGAGACCTCGAGGGTCTCGACCCACAACTCCTCGACAGCCAAACAAACCAAACGCCCTTCGAGGGCCTTTTCCCATTCGACATATATCAAAACCAAACCAAAATCAACCTCCAATATACCAATTTATCACCACCAAATGGGTTTTCATCGAAACCGAAACAACAACAATAATAACAAGTAAAGTAACATCAAAACTCAAGAAACAAATCAACCATACGAGGCCTCACCGAGGCAAGGCTCGGCGGCTTACCGCGACACCGCACGACACGACATGCCACTCAAACCCGGATACCAATAAGTTATAAGACGTTTTTGTTTATCAAGAAACCATTTCCCATGTGTTTATGCATCAAACCCAACAAGATAGTGAGTCAACTCGTGACTCACCATAAGTTACCAACAAAAACGAGTCAAACTCGTTTGTTTTTGAACCTACCTTCGTTTTAACATAATAAAATGATTGGTGGTGGCGTAGTGGTGGTGCTAGGTGGCGCGTGAGCGACGTACGAGAGGGGATGAGAGGGTTTTGTGGCGCGTGGCCTTGGGGATCGAGTAGAGGAGAGTGAGAGGAGTGTTTTGAGGTGGGTGGTGTGGTTGTGGAGGTGGCGGTGTGGTGGTGGCGGCGTTTATGTGGCCGGCGGCTAGGGATGCCCAAGAGAGAAGATGAAAATGGAGGTGATGATGTGTGTTTTTATGTTTGTGTGTGTGGTGGTGATAGTGATATATCACATGGAGGAATTTATGCAATTTACCCTTTCAAAATTGATACATTTCAAAAATGGTGTGAATGTGGTGTGCGACCAACATAAAACCATGAGGGCCAATCCGTAGTTTTTCTAAAGTTCCACGATTCCTAATCCCGATCTCAAATATTTCAATTAAAAGTCTAACGAGTTCCTCTCGAGTACACCAATAGATTTAATTACGTTTTTCCAATAAAACCGGTCACAAATATGCTCATGGAACTAAACGAGCAGTTTTCTCAATTAATTGGTTTTTTCTAGTGCCGAGGTCTAGTAGTTCCTAGTCTAAAGTCACAAACAAAGTTTAACAAAGAATGTTTCGCAAAATATCAAGAGTTTATAGTCGATAGTTTAACTTACTAAAATTTGAAATAGTGTGGTATTAAAAATAGTTTTCGAAATTTACCAGTTGTCACAGTCACCCGCCTAGAAGAAACCGTCCGGGTTTCCTTTCGAATGATCACGAGAGATAGGAAAGACGTGAGGGTATTTTCGCTTGAATTCTTCTTCACATTCCCACATGAATTGGGACCTCTCGGGAATTCCATCGGTTTAACAATAGGAATACGACTTTGCCTAAGTCGCCGACTTCACGGTCCATGATCTCAAATGGTTCTTTGATAAAGTTCAGATGATTGTCGATCTGGATCTCTTCCAGAGGAATGACGGCTGATTCATCCGCAAGAAACTTCTTCAGATTACACACGTGGAAAACATTATGGACGCTGCTAAGTTCTGGCGGTAGCTCGAGTCTATAAGCCACCGGGCCAATCCTAGCAAGGATTTTGAACGGACCGATATAACGAGGGTTAAGTTTCCACGCTTACCGAAACAGATTACACCTTTCCATGGTGAGACCTTCAACATGACCTTGTCTCCCACTTGGAATTTGAGAGGTTTTCTCCGCTTATCGACATAGCTCTTCTGGCGATCGCGAGCAGCTTGCATCCTACTCTTGATCTGAACGATCTTCTCAGTAGTTTCGTGGCTAAGTTCGGGACCAGTAAGTTGTGAATCCCCAAATTCTGCCCAACAGATCGGTGATCGGCACTTGCGACCATAGAGTGCCTCATATGGTGCAGCCTTGATGCTCGCGTGATAACTGTTGTTATAGAAAAATTACACCAATGAAAGGTGTCTAGCCCAACCATTGTCAAAATCGATGCGCATACCGTAGCATGTCCTCCAACGTTTGAATGGTTCTTTCACTTTGGCCATCTGTCTAGGGATGATAGGCAGTACTCATGTCTAGATCTGTCCCTAGGGCCCTTTGAAGTGATTTCCAGAAATTCAAAGTGAAACAACTATCACGATCAGAGATTATAGAAATAGGTACTCCATGACGCTAACGATCTTCTTCACATACAGGCGGCAAGAGTATCCATACTATCGGTTTCTTTGATTGGTAGGAAATGAGCTGATTTTTTGAGACGATCGACAATGACCGAATAGGCGTCATAACCGCTAGAAGTTTTTGGAAGCTTAGTGATGAAATCCATGGTTATACGTTCCCATTTCCACTCCGGGATTTCAGGTTGAGTAAGTAGACCGAGGAGTCTTTGATGCTCGGCTTTAACCTTGGCACAGGTTAAACACTTTCGACATAAGTGGCGATCTCGCCTTCATGTTCGGCTACAATCAGCTTCTTCAGATCGTAGTACATCTTATCGGAACCAGGATGAATGGAATACTTTGACTTATGCGACTCATGCATAATTAACTCACGTATATCTCCATAACGCGGAATCCAACTCCTTCCTTGATAACATAGAGTACCATTGGAACGTTTCACCAAAACGTTCTCAATCTCGATCATACTGTAAAGGTTTTCGTAAGGTCGGTTATCTTCTTTGATGGCGACTTGCGCCGCAAGATTTGGGCAGGTAACGGAGGTGATAGTCATTCCTAAAGCTCGACTAGCGGTTGTTCTCTTTCCTTCGGATAAGAGCATGCAACGACATTCGCCTTACCGGGATGGTAGCGTATCTCACAGTCATAATCGCTCAACAGTTTTAACCAATGAAGTTGTCTCATGTTCAACTCCTTTTGATCCAGGATATGTTGAAGACTCTTATGATCAGTGTATACTGTACACTTTGTGCCATAAAGGTAATGTCTTAAAATCCTCAGTGCAAACACGACAGCTCCCAACTCCAGATCATGGGTTGTGTAGTTCTTCTCATGGGTTTTGAGTTTTCGAGAGGCATAGGCAATGACCTTCTCTCTCTGCATCAACACAGCTCCTAAACCCTTATGTAAGGCATCATAGTACAACGCAAAATCTTGGCATCCCTCAGGCAGAGCCAATATAGGTGCACTACACAATCTCTCCTTCAGCAGTTGAAATGCTTCTTCTTCATCTTTTCCCCAGTATACACTACGTTTTACGAGTCAACGTGGTGGAGGCTTTGCTATCTTGGAGAAACCGATAAAGCGACGGTAATATCCAACAAGTCCTAAGATTGACGTATCGGTTGGGGTCGTAGGAGTAGCCCAATCTCTAATGGAATCAATCTTGGCGGGATCTACGTGAAGACCACGACCATCAATCACATGACGGCTGAATGGTCGAAATCCAGAACTCGCACTTAGAGAATTTCGCGTAAAGTTGCTCCTCCTTGAGTAGCTTTAGGATCAGTCTCAAGTGTTCTCCATGCTCTTCGAGAGTTCTTTGAGTAGGGATGTCGTTTATGAATACTATCACAAACTTATCGGGTAAGGTTTGCACACTCGTTTCATGAGGTCCATGAATCAGGCGGTGCATTGGTTAGCCCAAAAGGCATAACACGAAACTCATAGTGCCCGTAGCAAGTTCGAACGCTTGTCTTGATGCTTCTCCGGACCGGCGATGATATCGGATCTCGGTCGATTTTGAAAAGACTCGATCCTTGGACGATCGTAAAGATCATCGATTCTAGGTAAGGGATATCTATTTTTCATAGTTAGCTTATTCAACTCTCTATAGTCGATGCACATGCGAAAAGATCCGTCCTTATTCTTGACAAACAAGACTAGAGCTCCCCAAGGCGAGGAACTTGGTCTGATAAATCCTTTCTCATCCAATTCAGACAACTGCTTCGACAGTTCTTCCAACTCTGAAGGGGCTAATCGATCGATGCTTTCGCGCCGCGGAGTGCGGCTCGGCACTAAATCGATTTGGAATTCAAATTGTCTAGTCGGCGGTAGCCCAGGCAAGTATTTGGGAAATACTTTAGGAAAATCCCAAACAACCGGTACGTCTATTAACCATTTCCCTTCCTCTTCCTTGCTCTTCTTCTTCGAGATCTGGGCTAGAAATAGGAGACTTCCCTTCTCCATTTGCTTCCGATCCTTGGTGCAGGAAATGATATTTAGTCTAGACGACATTTATCGAGTACTACCATTTCCGTATATAGTCAAGATCTCGGTACCGTATGGCATACGCACTATCTTTTACTCACAGAGAATGGCAACACGATACTTAGACAACCAATCCATTCCTATAATAACATCAAAGCTACCTAATGGTACGGGCATGAGATCGATGTTGAACGAGTGATTAAGGAGATTCAGGGTACAACCTCTGATTATGGTGTTCACCCTTTCCATGTTACCATTAGCTAACTCGATATCATACACAAAACTCCTATCGGCACCAGTGTCAAACAGTACATAAGCATAACGGTTATTGAGAGGGCGTACACAGCGACGATTCGGGTCCTCTTTGAATCCCTTTTATTTAACCACATACGCTTTTCCTAGAGCATCTCCAGTGTTACTCCGCTGATTCCCCGTACCTTGATTTCCCTGGTTGCCACTTGCTCCACGGTTCGCTTGGCTTCCTCCACTTCCAGGGTTCTCACGATTCCAAGGTTCTCGACACTCATTCTTATAGTGTCCTTTCTTCTTACACCCGAAAAAAGTAACATTAGCCTTCCCATCCGACCCAGGGGTTGCTTGAACGATAGCAAGAGTCTTAGAATTATAGTTTCTATCCGGTGTCCAACCTTTGAACATGGCGACACACCACGGTACCGCATCCGATTATGAAGCTTACTTTGATAGGGTTGATTTCGGCATAAGACTTCTTCTCTCCAGACCCCATAACGTAAGCTCTAGCAGTCTCCTGTCGCTTGTTAGGGTACCTTCCCTTCGAGTGATCTTCCCACTTCCTCTTGCTATCAAATCTACCCCCAGCATTGTCGCGAATCACCAAATCCATCAAGCTATGAGCCAAAATGATGGTCTCTTGAAGATTAGCGGGTTTCGAAGAGATCACATCATTCATAGTATATGGCGGGAGTCCATCAGTGTAATGCTCAATCTTAAGGGTCTGGTCTCGGACCATCTCAGGACATAGCAATGCCAATTATTGGAAACGACGAGTGTAAGCTGGCATATCAGTGCCCTTCACTTTGTGATTCCAGAATTCAAACTCCAACTTCTTCACTTCGTTGCGAGGGCAGTAGTTCTTGATGAGCAATGCCTTGAACTCCTCCCAAGGCATAGCACAAGCCACATCAATACCAACTGACTTGAGGTAGGTGTTCCACCAAGTCAATACCTCATCCTTCAAGGTAAACGAAGCAAACTTCACTTTCGATTCTTCCTCGCAGGTACAAACCTAAAACACAATCTCCATCTTCTCCAACCAACGCGTCAACACAAAAACTCTCTCAGTACCACCGTATTAAGTAGGCATACAGCTTCAGAACTCCTTGTAAGTACACCCACGGTTACTACCAGTAGGCCTAAGAGTTCCAGCCATAGCATTTGGATGATTTGGCTCAACAAGGATCTTAACTACACATTGAGCCACAAGTTAATCGAGCAAAGCTTGATCAGTTATAGGAGCCGGTGGAGTAGGAATTTCAACATTAGAATTTTCACCAACCGGATTGACGTTGCCTTGGTTATTGGTGTTTGGATTATTAGCAAATCGGACAGAAGATCGACCCGCGTCGGCCGGTAGTGGCGATGGCGGTAGCTCTTTATGCTTCGTCGCGTTTGGGTTGCCCTACGAGTTTGAGCCATTGATCTGGATCACAGAGACATGATAATATTGAGATCAAAATAGAAGAGTAACAACACACGAGGATAGGGGCAATAAAAGAGAACACAATATCACACCAACAACCAACAACGATCGGTAAAAACATAGCTCATAACAAAACAAAACTCCATATAACATCTCATAGAACTCAAACAAAGGATTCTTAAGTACAAGCCATACAATGGCGAAAGGCAAAAACAACAACAAGAGATATGAAATACATAAAGATAAGGAATGGTATACAAAAACACTAGCCCATACTACTACTCATGGTTAAAGCGAATATCTCGGAAAGAACGCTCTAAATCATCCAACCTCCTCCTAATCACGACATCTCAACACCATCCTCATGACTCCTCCTCATAAGGTATGCGCCCTGAGACTTTGTCTAAGACTGACTGATAATACAAACAAGCCGTGAAAACGTTTATTTATATTTTACGATCTTCTAATGTTTTGTCGATAACAAACGTAAAATCATTTTAACGAAACAAATAAAAATACGTAAATGGTTTGAGCCAATAGTTTACTAACGCACATACGTTTTCACATAAAAAACTAAACAAGTAAAAGTGGTTTTATGATTTAGTAATACATATGTACAACAACTAGTGTTTACATATTGGGTAAATATATATACATAACTAGTATGTATTATAATAGGCAATATCAATGGGTAGAAACTTAAGTATTTGACCCATTGACTAAATACATTGAATGTAGTTGGGTATAACCCAAAGTCCATGACCCATACCCATGGAGCATAACCCATAACTCATTGCATGACATCAGGCATAAGTCATATATGGATATTATCCATGACCCATGGTTTGAACCCATGACCCATGGACTAGATGCATTGCATCTTGTAGATACATTGTATCTACTTGGATACCCATGGTCCAAATTCTAGGACCCATGACCCATGACCCAAAACCCATGGGCAAAAAGGAGCGTCCTACGGATCCCCAGTAATACACTGGACGGATCCCTCAAGTGAGGGATCCGTGGAACAGTAGCTAAATTTCTTCTATAAATAGTGAGCCATTTCTTCATTTTGGGTTGTCACTCCCACACATACTTTCCCCAAGTATTGTATCCTTCTAACCTCAGATCCTAAGGATCTCTCTATGTAGTTTGTCTTTTGTTTTTGTGTGATTCTCTAAGTTCCCCTTAAAGGAGAGATCACCACCTCTTGAAGTCGAACAAGCTCAATTCCATGAGTTGCCATACTTCGTCATCATCAAGACTACTGAGGTTCTTTTGTTGATAGTTTTTTCTTCCTCCATAGAGGTGTTGTGTCAAAGGCATTAGTGAAGGATGCCGTAAGAGTCAAGACGAAAGCATTAGTGAAAGGTGCTTAACGTCCGTGTCAAAGGCATTAGTGAAGAATGCTAAAGGAGTTAAGACGAAGGAATTAGTGAAAGGTGCCAAACGTTCGTGTCAAGGGCATTAGTGAAAGATGCCTAGAAGTCAAGTCAAGTGGCATTAGTGAAAGATGCCAAGGTTGTATACTCGATGAGGTGCATCGATATACAAATAGAGACAGGTTGTATCCAAGGATATTAATATCCTTGATGATGTTCAATAAGGTGGGTCTCCTTTGGGATCGGTGTTGTGTAGTGTTGGGTAGTAGTTCCTCCTTTGTAATGGAACTCGGTATTTAGCCTAGCACCGGATAAAGGGTAGGCAACATTGTGATAGGTGTGGTTCTACATTGTGGAAGAACCCGTTGGTTAGCCTAGTACAGGAAAAGAGTAGGCGACGTTGTGAAGGCTTCTCCGCCATAAGGAGTTGGTGTCGTGTAGTGTTTACGAACTCTCGAGTAGGTGACTCGGAGTGGAGTAGGGCAAGGAAGGTGTCCTTGTAGCCGAACCACTATAAATACTCGTGTTGTTGTTATGTGCTTCTTAACATCTTTCATTACACATTTATATATCTATCTATCAACATCCAACATACACATCCAAATAGATTGACATAAGTCGATCTAAATATTTTAAAACGAAGTTTTAATTAGTAAAACTATTCAACCCCCCCTCTAGTTTTCCACAATTGGTATCAGAGCTTCGTTACCAAGTTTCTTAAAGTATGTTGTACTTTAAAAACTTGATACGATCCGTGTATGTTTGAAAACTAAAAAGAAGGATTTTTTTTAAAAAAGGTCATGTTTTAAATCATCATATTATTTAATGTTGGACAATGATAGAACGTTCTAATATTTTCCTTGTTAAGAATTCTCCATAATTGGATTTGGGCATACTAAGAAGATCATGAAGAAATTATCTAAATACTTCTTTTCGTAAAAAGAATATTTAGCAAAGGTATGATCCTTAATAAATTACAAATATTTTTTTTTGTTTTATTATTTTTTTTTCATGAGTAAAGTTTTAGTAGTATATTTACACTCTCTTAATAATCACTAAAGTAGTTATCTATATTTAACTCATCATCAAGAATAGTATTCTTCGTTGATCTGTATAGACAATACTACAAACCTGTAATAATGATATCTCGGCTATTCGAGAGCCCTGATCATTACTCCTCACAAAAGGACTATTGACATTTCATCTATGTCAATGAATATCCATGTGAAATTTCTTACATTATGATAAAATGGGATTTTATTATAATTTTTGAAAAACTTCCCAAAGAATTATGATTTATTCATAAAAAGGGAACATCGTCAAATAGGATTAGTATAAACCGTCAAAACCCCAAACCACAAGTTATAGAGCTTAAACATCGACCCTAAGAAATTTAGAACTCCCAAACCAAAATTATCAAGGAATACTTTTGAATTTTTCTTTGTTATGCCGGATCCCTGCGTTTAAACTAGCCGGATCCCTCATACAAGGGATCCATGGGATCCGTGCAACAGAAGACAGCATAAGTTAGAAATGATCACTGTGGAAGTTCCACTATCACTTTCCTCTATCAAAGACTCACGAACAAAAACCTAGTTACTGTTCACAGGAGCAAATTGATCATTTCCTTCAAGCAAAACAATCTCTTGTGTAAGTATAATCTTCACTACATTGTTATTTCTATTCCTTGATTCCTAGGATTACAATTTTCATCTTTAGATGTTGGGTTCAAATGGGTTTGTCATAATTTGTTACCACATTGTTTTCTAAGATAATCTAAATCAAAGAATTAACATTGTTAATACAAATTAAACTCATTCCTTGAATTCAATGAAGATGTTTTGAGGAAAATTGTAATCAAACCCTTTAGGCTACTATTCACAATTAACACCACATTGTGGTTTTGTTTTATAGAAACAATCATGCCTAGTAACCGCCAACAAGATTATCATGATACCGCCCACTACATCCCAATGTATCATCGAAAAGGTGGTCTTAGCCCGGAGGATAGGAAAGCTTTCAAGTTGCTCTAAAAGAGGCTTTTCATGAAGGCCGTGTGGTAGAACCATCATTACTTGCTAACACTAACATCCGACAAGTTTTTAAAGCAATTGGCTTTGATTTCCTTTTGGACATAAATGAGCAAATTTGCCCGGTCTTCGTGCTTGAATTCTACAAAACAATGAGAATAGTTAGAAATAATAATGGGACCATCTCAATTGTCTTCATCATAAATGAGCATGAGTACACCCTCTCACTTGTAGAATTTGGAAGAATACTACGTGTCCCATATCAAGGAGTTTGTATGTATTACAATGAATGGTCTTTGGCGGAGCTACACGACATGGTAGATCATCATGAAGTCTACCACATGAGAATCCCGGAAGCAACCACGGTAAGGGAAACCGTATTCATGGAAAGTGCATCTCCATCGAGGGTCACGAGAAATTCCAAAGTGATCTATAGGGATCCATTTCAAATTGAGCTTTCCAAGATGTTCCCATTGTACAAGAAATAGGAAGTCGTGGTAAGGGAGAATGTGCTTTGCTTGGGAGGGACCAAGGATCATCCCAATGTGTGCTTGAGCTTCATGATTTATTGCCTTCAACCTTGCATATTACATGATAAAGAGAATGGTGAGTGCGAAAAGCATGGACAAGATGGTACTCCCCTATGCAATGCTCCTATCCCGTCTAGCAAAATTCATCTTTGCTTTAGAGCCTTCTCCGTATTCCTTTGACCATAGATTTTGCAACAAAGTCATGGTGCCGTTATCCGAGGGAAAGACTACAAGGTTCATGGTGGATGGCAAGAGACCTCACCCACCAGTTCATTGGATGTGCTGAGAAAGACAAAGAGAAGGAGAAGGAAGTAACCCCCTTGGCAACAGATCTCGACCCTTTAGATTATATCAATCAATTCCGGATATTCCAAGCCCATCACAAGAGTGGCAACAAACTAAAGGGATCTTCAAGTGTTTCGCTAACTTCTTGAAGAAAAAGAAGTAGAGATGGTGGGGTGAAGAGTGAAGGGGATGAAGATGAGGATGAAGACGGGAGTGTAATGGAAGGATATGGGGATAGAAGGTAAGGTCATAGGACCTTAATTTGTGAAAACAATTTAAGACAATGGTTTGTAACATCTTAACAATACTTATGTAGAGTAGGAAGTAATGTGTAGGAATTGCCATGATTTGGCATTGAACACCTTAACTTAGGAACAAGCAAGATGAGATTTTACGACATCTTGAATTCATTCAAGTAGTCGTCGTCACTCATCTTTAGTTACCTTTTATATCCCCCACACTTGCTATGCGTTATACTTGTTGGGTGCATGCATTTACTGATTGTAGAAATAACTAGGATAAGCATTTGCTAAGAGTGCAAAAACTGCACAATTGTGAAAGCCTTCATCTAGTGCCTGTTCCCTGGACTATAACTAGCCGTATCCCTCCAATGAGAGAACCGTGGGATCCGGGAAAACAGATACATGATAACTGATCATGCTTCATCAAATCTGTCCTCTTGATCACACCACTCTAGCCAAACATGACTATTTAAGACTACTTAAGTCTTCCTTAAGCTCAGTAGGTCTCACACTCACTCGTGGTTAACTTAGGATCAAATTCAAAGTGTTTTTGAATTATCAATTTATCAAAACTCACCATATTTCCGATTCAATGCTCACACATTGCTCCTCACATCTCAAAACACTTAGTTTGATATTTTTATGAATTTTAGCAAATTGATTTTAGTCATTCTTATCTTAAAATAGGCTTAAAACTAGTTTTTCATTTTTCTTTATTTTTTTAGGAATTTTTCAAATTTCTCTTAAGTCATCATCTGATCTCTAGGATCAATTGCCACCATTTGTCATACTCAAATCAATGAGTATCATCCTTAAGCATAGAGTTACACAATCAAAAAGTCCACTTTCCTACCCAATACCATCATTAAGTATCCTCATTCTTTGTGGTTGGACATTTAAGTCACCTATCACTTAAAACATCTAAGGAAAGTCAAAACCTCAAGATTTATAGGCTTTATACCCTACAAGAGTATAATCACTTCACCATATTTCTGCTGAGGCGGATCCCTGTTTGTAACCGAGACGGATCCCTAATGAGAGGATCCGTGTCTCTGAAAGCTTATAATCAGCTTTTATTTCAAATTTAAACCATCTTTTGTAAACTAAAACACTTTTAGTTACCATTTAATGATTCCCTAAGAGCTGAACAACATCATAGTTGACCTTGGTGCATGCCTAATTCCCTTAGGGGTCATGAATTTAATTCCTTAATTCAAATTCACCCTTTATAAACCAAACACTCTTGAGAGGTTAAGTCATCACTCTTACCACTTCCTAAAAATCAGTAGTTAGAAACTTCTATTGCATTCTCACCATCACTATGACTAAAGCATCTAACAACAACTCTTCAACCAAAGGTTCATCCAAAAGGAATGGTCGTATGATCCATGAGATATCATCCACCGAATCATCACCCGTAAGAGGTCATAATATAGGAATCCCACCTCAACAATCTCAATCAACAATTGCTAAGAGAACCGCAATAATTAGTATTAGACCTCTTGGGTTAGAAAAGGGTTCATCAAGCTCTAAACCAAACGTACCTAGTTCTAGTAAAAGCGCAAGCCTTCATTCCTAGAACATAGACAACATTCCTTCACCGAACCTATTTCTCACCCAAATCTCTATTCATTAGAGCACTCACCACCGAGAACTTCCCACTCACCAACATTCTCGTTAAATAGGAACCTACATCACAAATTGTCCACCATTGGAGACAATGAACCATCAAGGACTTGATCATATAGAGGACTTTCCATTACCACCACCTCCATTCTTAGTGGAACCTCATCCTACATTGCTCAATGTACCTCCACCATCATTTATAGATCCTACTCAAAACATCCAATCTCCTCCTGTTCCCAATCAAGACAATAATTGCTCTAATTGTCTAATCACCCAAGGACTTGTTCAAGAAGTACGAAATGAGTTGCATTTCATGTTTAATCATCTTCTTGAAAGATTGGACCAAATCAACAAGTCTACCCATCCTTAGACTCAAGCACATTGATGTATTTTAAGCTTTTGGTCACTTATTAGAATTAGTATAAAATGTAGGGCAAATTACCCAAAAATGTAGTTAACTTGCCACTTTTTCTCATTGTATGTAGCATTCTTTTTTTCTCTCATTATGTCAATAAACCTCTATCGTTAGTCCTTTGTGTGTACCCGTTACCAAAAAAACCTGCATCGTTAGTCCTTTATGCTAACGACCGTTAATAAATAACTTAAAATTTGGTTATCCTACGCTAAACTTGCGTCGTTGGTCCTTTATACTAACGATCGTTAAAAAATAACTTAAAATTTCGTTTTCTTACG
Organism: Chrysanthemum makinoi; assembly: GCA_910596185.1. Lineage (NCBI taxonomy): Eukaryota > Viridiplantae > Streptophyta > Magnoliopsida > Asterales > Asteraceae > Chrysanthemum > Chrysanthemum makinoi. The sequence continues at coordinate 192,272,366 of OU343223.1, forward strand.
TTTCCGTCTGTTTTCCGTTTTTCGTGGTTTTTACCGTTTTCGTTCGTTTAAGCATGTTTTGTGGTTTTTCACGTTTTCATACGTTTTTACACGCTTTCATCCGCTTTTTCAAGTTTTCGACCATTTTTTCACGTTTTCATATTTTTTTACACGTTTTTATCCGTTTTTTATTTTCGTCCGTGTTTGCACGCTTTCATTCGTTTTTACACGTTTTTCGTCGGTTTTAACGTTTTTTGTCCGTTTTCTCGTTTCATCCGTTTTACATTCGTCCGTTTTACCGCGTTTTCTTCCGTTTCACATTTTCATCCGTTTTTACCGCGTTTTCATCCGTTTTAACATTTTTCGTCCGTTTTGCATGTTTTCATCCGTTCTTACACGTTTTGATCGTTTTAACGTTTCGTCCGTTTTTTCACGTTTTCATCCGTTTTTACATGTATTCGTCCGTTTTTACACGTTTTCACCCGTTTTTTCACGTTTCATTCCGTCTTTACACATTTTGGTCCGTTTTAACACGCTTTCGTCAGTTTTTTCACGTTATCATTCGTTTTTATATGTTTACATCCGTTTTTGCTCGTTTTCGACTGTTTTTGCAGGATTTCGTCTATTTTTTCTCATTTTTGTCTGTTTTAACACGTTTTCGTCCGTTTTATCGTTTTCCTCGTTTTACACATCCGTCTTTACGTTTTGTCCGTTTTCGATTTCATCCGTTTTACACAATCTCATCCGTTTTTACAAAATGTGCAAACATTGAAAAGTATTAATATGCGAAAAATAGACAAAATGTGCAAACACAAAGCAACGTGAAACAACGGATGAAAACGTGTAAAAGGATGGCAACAAGACGAAAACATGTAAAAAGGATGAAAATGTGAAACGAATGAAAACGTGAAAATGGATGAAACGTGAATAACGGACGAAAAGTGTAAAATGGACGAAAGTGTTAAAACATCAACGTTAAAACAAACGAAACACGGATGAGGTAAAAATAAGCATGAATCTCTCATGTTTTATTGAATGGAGTTTTATATGCCATATTGCTTTGAGTATATGTTTGTTGATTGAATACATATCTCACTTTGATGTTAACATCATTTGTTACATCACCATTGTTGAATTGTTTTGAACGAGATGGATCCCTTCATTATGCCTAGACGGATCCCTCCAAGGAAGGAACCGTGGGATCCGTGCAACATAAGACATGTTTTCTACTAACTTGAGTCTTATTTGCAGGAAATTATGCATTATATACTTTTTTTCTAACCTTTGATTTGTAGATTTTCAAAATACACATGAAGAATTTGACACCCTAAGCTAGGGGGAGCTTTGTGTCAAACAATACATTGCAAAACCATTTGCAATATAATCCTCATTTGGATTACATTTTATGAAGTCCCTTTGCAAAGTTGCAATCATCAAGGGGGAGCATTATCGTCACAAAGACGAAACCAGTTGCAAACTTAGTTGCAATGCATTAGCTTAGTAGTTTTTCTTCTTACTTGGCACACAAGGGATGGACTCGTCAAGGGGGAGTTAAGCAGAAATCTTCCCGTCACTTGCTCTCTACTTTTTCATATTAGCTTTTTTCTTTCACATGTTTTTTCTTAAAACAATGTGTTAGTTTCTTTCCGAAGCCCTTTTTGTTTCGACAAAAAGGGGGAGAAGAAAGTAAAAAATACAATTCAAACTTTTACGAATTTTAGTTTTTCCTTAAAATAATTTTATGTTTTGTCATCAACAAAAAGGGGGAGATTGTTAATACAAATAAGCCGTAAAAACGTTTATTTATATTTTACGATCTTGTAATGTTTTGTCGATAAAAAACGTAAAATCATTTTAATGAAACAAATAAAAATACGTAAATGGTTTGAGCCAATAGTTTACTAACACACATACATTTTCACATAAAACACTAAACAAGTAAAAGTGGTTTGATGATTTAGTAATACATATGTACAACAACTAGTGTTTACATATTGGGTAAATATATATACATAACTAGTATGTATTATAATGGGCAACATATATGGGTAGAAACTTAAGTATTTGACCCATTGACTAAATCCATTGAATGTAGTTGGGTATAACCCAAAGTCCATGACCCATACCTATGGAGCATAACCCATAACTCATTGCATGACATCATGCATAAGTCATATATGGATATTATCCATGACGCATGGTTTTAACCCATGACCCATGGACTAGATGCATTCTTCATTTTAGGTTGTCACTCCCACACATACTTTCCCCAAGTATTATAACCTTCTAACCTCAGATCCTAAGGATCTCTCTATGTAGTTTGTCTTTTGTTTTTGTGTGATTCTCTAGGTTCCCCTTAAAGGAGAGATCACCACCTCTTGAAGTCGAACAAGCTCAAGTCCATGAGTTGCCATACTTCGTCATCATCAAGACTACTGAGGTTCTCTTGTTGATAGTTCTTTCTTCCTCCATAGAGGTGTTGTGTCAAAGGCATTAGTGAATGATGCCGAAAGAGTCAAGACGAAAGCATTAGTGAAAGGTGCTTAACCTCCGTGTGGTTAAGTGAAGAATGCTAAAGGAGTCAAGACGAAGGCATTAGTGAAAGGTGCCAAACGTCCGTGTCAAGGGCGTAAGGGAAAGATGCCTAGAAGGCAAGTCAAGTGGCATTAGTGAAAGATGCCAAGGTTGTATAATCGATGAGGTGCATAGATATACAAATAGAGATAGGTTGTATCCAAGCATATTGATATTCTTGATGATGTTGTAATAAGGAGTGGGTCTCCTTTGGGATAGTTGTTGTGTAGTGTTGGGTAGTAGTTCCTCCATTGTAATGGAACTCGGTATTTAGCCTAGTACCGGATAAAGGGTAGGAAAAGTTGTGATAGGTGTGGTTCTACCTTGTGGAAGAACCCGGTGGTTAGCCTAGTATCGGAAAATAAGTAGGCGACGTTGTGAAGGCTTCTCCGCCATAAGGAGTTGGTGTTGTGTAGTGTTTACGAACTCTCGAGTAGGTGACTCGGGGAGTGGAGTAGGGAAAGGAAGGTGTCCTTGTAGCCGAACCACTATAAATACTCGTGTCGTGGTGATGTGCTTCTTACTCCTTATCTTTCATTACACATTTATATATCTATCTATCAATGTCCAACATACACATCCAAATAGATTGACATAAGTTGATCTAAATATTTTAAAACGAAGTTTTAATTAGTAAAACTATTCAACCCCCTTCTAATTTTCCACACTAACGCCTCCACATCACCTGATCATACTCTCTAGCAGTCTGAAATGTCTGGTCTGTTGCTCTCACCCGATCATCCATCCTCTGCAGATCTCACCTCAGGGTGGCAGACCTCTCCTTCAACATGCTCACATCACTCTCAATCTTCCCCAACCTCTTCACTGCTCACTGATCAACTGCTCAGTAATACTCTCAAGAGCCTCCTCATGCATACCCAAGCGGGTCGCCATCGCACCTAAGTGCTCCACGGTGGGACCAGCGATGGGAGAGTCGGGATCAATCCAATCCACCTCTGAATCTGGGGAAGCAGGCCCTAACATAGGCTTATTGACATCATCGTCCAGCTCATACTCCTCCAAATCCTCCATAATCCCTTGAGGCTCAGGCTCCACATCTTCCTGAGGCTCTTCCTCAGGGTCATCTTCCCCGTAAGACTCTTCTCCCAGATCTTCCTCCTCTTGAGGATCTTCCTCCTCTAGAGGGTCTTCTTCTTCATACGATACGAGAAGTCGACGCCTTCGAGCAGGCGAAGAGTCGGGAGATGAAGGTGGTGACGAATCACTAGGTGCAGAAGACGATGTACAAGGTATCTGAAATGAAGAGGTAGAGGGTGTAGGGGCAGAGAGAGTGGCAGGTAACACACATAAAGAAGGTAAGGTAGATGAACGTACGAATATGCGTGAAGTGAAGTGAAGTGTCATAGGATGAGGTGTAGCAATCTATCGTGTAAAACCAGGAGGTGATCGTGCAGGTGAACGTATCATGAGAGAAGCAAGGGAACCACGAGCATATGAAGAAGGGCCCAAAGTAGTCCCATGTGTCAATTGCGGTGCATGTGTTGCCCTGACATACGGGTCTCTCGGGTCCATCCCCGACATAGGTGAAGCTGGTCGAGAGCCAGCAGAAAGGATGTCCTCGGTGATATCGAAAGAAGGCATAGCTGTGACAATGGTTTTTTAACTAGTTCAGCGAATACAAAACGTCTCATACTAACGCAAATCCCAGAAATATCAAAATCTACTAAAATCAATATATCACAGATATTTAGTAAAAGTAATAGCATTTAAATACCACATAAGTTTAAACTCGTAAACCTTAGGCTTCACTTGTGAGCCTTGCACGGCCGGTCATTGGATTATTTTTTTTTGAAAAGTGGTTATAGTCTAGGTTTTGATAAGTACCTAGTTCTCTATAACCTGGGCTCTTGATACCAATCTGTAACACCTACAAAATACGGTTCAACGGAAGACTTACTAGCATTGGAGTGCTACGACAAGTGGTACACGAGGACAAGTATAGTGAAGTAGAATAGCTCATCCATAATATAAAAACATTGTCAAAGATAGTAATTAAGTTTTACATTTATTAAAAGTACGACAGTAAGCCCATTAAAAGAAATTCATAAAAAGCGGTCCAAATTAAACATGGTCAACTAATCCATGACCATGCCAATGCCTCAAGCCTCCCAAAATGGCTTTAAGCAAAACACATCAAATACCTGAGAAAGACATGCTAAAGAGGTCAGCAAAAAGCTGGTAAGTTCATAGGTTTAAGTAAATAACATAGCAAATTGTAAGATATAACTTTTCACATACACATCATAACATTAACACAAGGTAGCATATAGATGGAATTCTAGAGAGAGAAAGTTAGAGGTTTAGGGAACTTAGTGAGAGAAAGTGAAAGATATTATTATGAGCTCCAACTCTCTACCTTGGGAGGTAGAGAGTATTTATAGTCTTACATAAAACGCCACACATCGGGCCGTGGATCGTGCATACATGGGTAAAGACCGTCCGTCCTCCACGGTGTTACTTAACTAAATACTACTTAACTTAATATTACTATGACTACGAGCTTTCTAACGATTACATATACTTGAGGTGACCGACTCTTTAATACCCGGAATTTCTAATTCCTAACAATCTCCCCTAAGGGAGGTCACCTCAATCATGCACTAAAATTACATTGAATACAAACAGATATGACATTAACAATTGTTCTTGCATTCTTGATGTAGTCCTTTGTTCCTAAGCTCGTAGTCATTGATTCTTCACATTGCATGTTTGGTTACATCAAGTGGAGGTCTTTATCGATCCACGTGATAATAATTTTGAGTCATCATTTGAGATTATCAGCCATCAAAAAAATCTCTATGACATCCTTTGTGGTGTTGGTATTATGTGATGTTGTGACTTTAGGACCGACATGCTCACATTCTGGATCATGATATCTTCTCATGAGTAGCGAAGCATTTGTTGAATCATGATATTGGCTAGCCAGAAAGGTAAGCATGGAGTGAAAATATCCGAGTCATTGATGCACTAATCATGATTTCTTTTGAGATGAATGTGTTAAGTGAGCATGCGGCTATGAATTGACCGCTTCATTGCGAACGCCGCACTTCGCGATACAGCAGTTAGCAATAAATCGCACTAAAGTGTCTTTGATCACTTTCGCTGAATTGAGGTACACGCCCACGGTTCCCGTTGATCAACATAAGTACGCACGTGATCGTATAATTCGAAGAATTTCTTGAGGGTTTCGCATGCTCTAGTCGTTCTCAAACCGAACATCTCAAAGAAGACAACACGGAGTGAGTGAACCAAATAATTTGAGTCCACGATTGATGAAAAGATATTTGAAAAACAATCGTGTATTGCTCAATAGAAATTGTTTTTGCAATACAACTAAGGTTTTAATGAAAATCAATTATCAATCATAAAACACCTTTTGATTTGAAAATTAGTACACGGTCGACGTGCTAATGAAAAGAGTTTTAAAGCACAAAGACCGGTTTTTCAAAGGTATCCGTCAATCCATAACCTGAACCGTGATTGATTCAAAAGATTGAATCGCCCATTGTTTCGCTCTGAGCTTGTCACATGGTTGATCTATATAATAGATTTCACATGCCACCTATCAGGAGCTTGTTAGATGTTGGCTCGTAAGGCTTTCCATCTTCACGTGAATATGTAAACACATCACTCGATGTTCCGCAATACCACAAGGATAATGCGTAGGACTCAAGATATAATCTCTTTCCACATTGTGTGAAACAGAGAGTCTTCATTGAAAGTGTCCTAATGAGATTTATTGATGATCTCGTGGCTCTAGACTCAATTTGTGCATATTTGGATCCTGTGGGGAGACTAGGGAGAGGGTCTCCTTCTTCAATATCAACAATCTCTAAGAGAAAGTCGATAGATAATGTCGGTTCCCCGTGAGAATGAAACAAGTCCTTTTAAGAGGAACTTGAGTGGTTAGGAAAGTTGAAGTGCGGCCACCTTTGGGTCCATGACGCCTTGTCTTCAATACCGATGTTACCATCAGTAGTATATGAATTGAACCCGGTTTACGCCTCTAAGGTTGAATAAATGGAGGGCTATTTGTTTTCACCCTTTTCTCATTCAATTCTTTTAATTCTTCAACCCCTTCAGTGCTTACCGAGACTTCATAGCTAGAACCATGTTGGGTTTATTCCGACTAGCTCATCTTAGTCCGCACTCTTCCCATATCTCATTTTTCTCCTTTTATCATCATACCTAAGAACTCTACACTAACTAGTGGATAGTCCCTCGGTAGATCCCTCCTCTCTGGCGGATCATGGGAACACATACCTAACCTTATCATCCTTATATCACCATACATAATGTAAAGTTGGTCGGTCTATTTGGTATTGTTCATCCGCCATTGGAACCAATTGAAAACCATTTGAAAATCAATCCGCATACTTGTGATATATTATCAAAGCATTTTGTACAGAATTGTTTTGATATTTTTAGAACGAGAACTCCCCTCAACATGTGCATCAAGTATTTGAAAATGTTTTGCACACGGAGGCAAGGGAAAGAATTAACTTCTTTGATTACCATTTTCTAAAAAATATCAACATCACTTCCCTAATCAAATCAAGTAGATAAAGCATTTTGGGGAAGGATGAGGTTTTCATGATTTTGCTCCCCTCAATATGTGCCTCGAGGTTTGAAAAGAGTTTTGCACATACTAGAGGGAACCCGCACATTGAGATAAGTGATCACGTTTCAAATCATTGTGGTTTAATATAGATGCTCCCCTCAATGTGTGCATGGAAAATTTGAAATCGCTTGTCACTTACGGGGAGGCAAACATGCTAATCACTTAAGAAACCATTTATCGAATTATCGGTTTAAATCCTATTTAAATCACAACTTCTCCCCCGATCACAATTAAAACATTTGAGATTTGTGATCTCTTATAGATTTAAATTGATTTTGAAAGCTTTTAAGGAGAATTGTGACTTGATTATGAAAGCGTTTTAACCGATAAGGATCGATGTTGAGATTTTAAACTCCATTGGTTAAACATGCATGTACATCTTTTGAAAACAATTTAATGCCAAATAACTTTTAATTTAATTGAAATCATTCTCCCCTCAATCAATGACATAGGTTGTTGATTGAGAGATAGAGATTTTGACAAATAAGTCCCGATGATTATCAAAAATAGAGACCAAGTTATTTTTCAAAGCATTTAGTTTTCAGCAGATAAATGTTATAGAATCAGAGCATGGAATTTGAAAACATGGTAAAACATGGCTCCGTTCTTTCTTTTAAAACCGGGTTATTGCCTGAAAATGACAATAAACCATTGTTTCTCTTTCTCCCAAAAATAATTTTTTTGAATTTTGATTTTTATAAATTGAACAACATCTAAAGTCCCGTGTCATTTTTGAATGACAAAGACAAAGACCGTAGATATTTTCGAACCGAAAAAAACATGACAAAAAGACAATATTTTTAAAGATTTTTCGAATTTTTCAGATTTTTATGGATTTTGAAAGTTTTATATTTTTCTATTTGGTTTTATAGGGTTTTATAATTTTTTATTTTGTTTTTCGATAAGTATTTACAAATGAGATAGATGAAGATAGACCTTTACTCCTCGCCTTCCTCCCAAGACGTTTGAGAGTATTCGGTTGAAGGCTTTTCGCCAAGACGTGGAAGAATAAACTCAAAACGTTCTCTTGGAAGAGCTTTGGTGAAGATGTCCGCTAACCGATATTCAGACCTCACAAAATATAGTTCCACCACACCTTTTTCCACTTGTTTCCCGATGAAATGATGTCGAATGTCGATATGCTTTGCTCTTGAGTGTTGAACGTTGTTGCATGAGAGAGCAATAGTACTTTTATTATCACAAAGATGTAGGATTTTGTTGAATTCAAAGCCATAGTCGATAATTGAGATCTCATCCATAGGATTTGAGCACAACAAGATGACATGGCTATGTATTCACCTCTGTAGAGGAAATAGAAGTACTCATTTGCTTCTTTGAAGACCGACCACAAGCTTATCACCCAAAAACTGAGCACCTCCAGATGTACTTCGACGTGTATCTTGACAACCCGCATGATCAGATCTGCGTGATAGGCCGTTAGTGACATACCGTGTCCTTCGGGTACCATAGTCCCATATTGATGGTTCCTTGGAGATACCGAAAGACCCGCTTAACTGCTTCAAGGTGCTTTTTAGTAGGCTTAGCCTGGTATCTAGCACACATGCAAACAAATGAACAAGATGTCGGTCTACTAGCGTGAGGTACATCGGGATCCAATCATACTACGATATTTCGTTTGGTCAATCATGATCCCCGAGTGGTCCTCATCTAGTTTGGTTCGATCAATCATGGGAGTGTCAACAGGGTCACATGAATCAAATCCAAATTTCTTTAAAATCTCATTTGCATATTTAGATTGATTTATGAAAATGCCTCGGGACTTTGTGAAATTTGTAATCCCAAGAAAAATGACATTTGTCCCATCATTGACATTTGAAACTTAGAACTCATTTCATTAGAAAATGATCACATTCCATTGGGTCAGACGAAGCAAAAATAATATCATCAACATAAATTTGAACATGAGTTAAATGTTTGCCCGACTTCCTGGTGAACAATGTAGGATCAATGCTCCTTTATCAATCCGGATGATAGAAGAAACTTTGACAAAGGTATCATACCATGCCCTTGGTGCTTGCTTTAAACCGTAGAGAGCCTTCTTCGGACGATAAACGTGAGTAGGATGCTCTTGATTCACAAATCCTTCGGGTTGGCCGACGACTAGGCGACTTCTTTAAGATCTCCGCTCGTAAATGCCGCCTTCACATCCATCCGATACACTACCATGTTCTTACTAGCGCGTAGCCGTAAAGATTCGATTGCCTCGATTCGAGCAACAAGAGCAAAAGATTCTTCAAAGTCTATACCCTCCTCTTGACGATATCCTTTAGCAACTAAACGAGCCTTGTTCTTCAACACATCACCATGCTCATCAAGTTTTACTTTGAAGATCCATTTGAGAGATATAATCATAGCACATGCTCGAGCAGTACTAACTCCCATACATCAAGTCGATCAAACTCATGAATTTCTTCTTGTATGGCATTGAACCAAATTGCTTCATTCATGGCGGTTTTAACATCTTTTGGTTCGATCTTAGAAAGTACGGAGTTGAAGAAACACCATAAGGCATCGGTTGCAAGTTGTTTCCGGGTTGATACAGGACGAGAGGGATTTCCAATGATGTTGTCTAATGGATGATCGTGAGTCCATTTTCTAAGGTGTTCATGTGGCAGTTGTTGAGGAACCGAGGTAGTCGAGTCGATGTCTCCTCAAGAAGATGGTTCGATGATGATTCAGAGTAGCAAATATGTTTTCAAATGGAGCATCCTCGGGAGTAGCAAAGGGATTAACTTCATCATTGATGCCATAAACATTTCCATGATGTAGATTTGAAGAATGATGATTTGTTGATGAGACTCAAGGATCAGCAGCAGGTGCTTCTTGACTTAAAGATATTGAGACCTAAGGATTGACTTCATTCACAGAATATGAGCATCCTCTCAAGTGTGAATCATTACCTCATTAGTGTTTGAATCATACAGTTCATCAAACATAGGATCAAACAATTTCTTTACATCATCTTCCGATGGAGGTACATATGGAGTTTCTTGAGAAGAGTTTGGAACAAGAGATGAACCAATGGGACTGCTTTGAAGTGCGGGTCCCGAAAGCCGGATTGTCCAGAGCCATTTGACCGTCACCATCAAACGTAACGTGAATGGTTTCCATGATATTTCGGTTCTTTTGTTATAGATTCGTATCCCTTTTGTTTGTGCGTATCCTACAAATACTCCAATGTCCGCTTTAGCCCTAAGTTTCCCTAAGTCTTGACCCTCATTAGTTGGATAGCACAATGCACCAAACACACGAAGGAAAGAGAGATTAGGTTTTCTCTTGTGGAAAAGTTCATATGGAGTTTTTCCATGTAATGTGGATTAGGAACGATTTTGTGTATAGCATGCAAGGGCGATTGCTTCACCTGAGAAACATTGGAACCTTTGAGTAAATCAACATTGTTCTAGCGGCTACAACCAGAGTCCGATTTCTTTTCAACTACACCGCTCTGTTGAGGAGTTCGTGAAACACTTCTTTGATGACTGATTCCAACGCTTTCATAGAATTCATTAAGTTTTTTGTTGACAAACTCCGCCCATTGTCTGCTCGACAATTCCGACGGTTTTGTTAAGTCGAACTCGGTACTGCTTGATGAGTTTGATGATGATATCGTGAGTTTCATCCTTTGTCCTTAAGAACTTGACCCTGTGAATCTAGAGTAATCATCAACCACAACTAACACATATTTCTTCCCAAAGATATTTTGTACCTCATTGGTCCACATAAATCCATATGAATCATATGAAGAACTTCTGTGAGAGAGTTAGTAGGTTTGGGTTTATGGGCATATTTCTTGCTTTTTCCCAATTGACATGTGCCAACAAAGATGATCCTTTTCATACTTTAGTCTAGGTAAACCTACAACTAGGTCCTTTCGAAAGATCGCTGATGGTGCCGAAGTTCAAGTGATTGAGACGACGGTGCCATAACCATGACTTTGGTTTTGAAGCCTTTGATAACAAGCAGATTGGAGAAGCCCTCATCATGTCATCGATAGAGATGGTGTAAAGGTTTGACCCACAAGTTCCTTTTAACAGTTCCTTACCATTAAGATCTCTAACAAAGCGTGTATGTTTTCTCAAGGCAACTTCTAGATCGAGTCACGAATTGACCAACAGAGAACAGATTATGACCCAACCCTTCAACATAGTAGACTCTCGAGATGACACTATCACCAACAACATAATCTCCATAACCCATAATAGCACCGAAATGCTCATTACCAAATCTATCAGCCCCATGAACTTGCTCACGGTTCATGAGCGCGACCGCTCCCCCATATGCTTGGAACAAATTGAGTCCGTACCACGTAATCGATTTGAACGACCGCAGCTGAACACGCATAAAAATGGATAATCGGATAATTGGGATCCCCATGCAAGAATGGGTTCCATTTGGTTAGTAACAAAGATTTGGAACACCCACATCGTAATCAAAACATCCATATCGAAGTAGAAGCAATGGAATCATTGGGAATAGATGCAATGCCGGTGTTCAGATTTGCCCTATTCAAAGTATGTTTACTTCTTAAGGGAATAGTTCTACCAATAGGCATCCATTTTCTAGTGGGCATAATCTTAGCAAGAGTGAGAACAAAACCGATTATTCTTATGACCAAAAGGTATCCAATAATAACCTATCTTTATAAAAGTTCTTCCTGTGGGTTTCCACTGTTTTCTAACAGTCTTTCGCTTTTGCCTTTTTGCCTTATTTGCACGATTATTAGCATTAGCAATTTTAATCGGGCATTTGACAAAGATTAGACAAAGCATTCACACCACATTCATGATTAGCAAAGTAATTCAAGCATGCAAAGATACAAGGTTTGCGATAGTATCGAATTCAATTAATTACGACGTTTAAGGCTAATACTAGAATCAACACGATTCGCTTTATTCAACTCAAGCTTAAAGTTCCTAGATTGGTCTTCTACTCTCTTCCAAGGCACATTCTTAGCTTGCAAGGTCCTATCATTCCTTGTATTGTCTTGAGACTTTGACCCGCCGCTTTAAAGTCACCGATTACCTCAGAGAGGAATGGGAACATTAGTTGGTTGATCTAATTTTTGCATTCCCAACTTGATGTGCAAGGATCCAAGTACTAGAAGGCACATTAGTGTATACTTTAAGACTGCGGATTTGAGCTTTTGCAGCACACTAAAGTTCACTTTCTTAGCACTAACATATCCGAATCAACTACTTGAAGGCACATTAGTGTTTTAAGACTGGCATAGAACGGATTTCGCTTGGCACTAGGCATAGAACAAGGCATCACAGCTTTGCCTTTTTCACCTAAGGTTAAGGATTTTGGACATGTGGCAATTACACATTCTAGCAACTCTTGAGATCGTTTGGCCCGGAGGCAAGCAAACCTAATTTCACTATCAAGAGGTTTGTTAATGAAATCCTCTTCGACAATCTCACTGAGACATTCTAGACTATCCTTAAGGTGAGCACAGGATTCATGAAAAGCATGTTCATTATTCCTAAGATGAGGAGGAATATATTTAATCAATACAGTTGTATTTGCAATCTAAGGGTGACTTTGAGACAACATTCTTATTGAAAACAAGTGGCAGCTTCCCATTTCCCTGACTTCTCAGATTCTCAATTCCTTTTGTAAAGACGTTATTTTTTCGTTGTTTTGGTCACGGGTGACTTTCATTGAATCATATAACTCTTTAAAATGTCGCTTAACTTTTTCATTTTCTTCTAGAAAACTCTCGCTTTCCTTTTGTAAGGCATCAACTAAGTTTTGAAGATGAAAAGTTTGAGAATTCCGAGAATCTAAAGGAGGAGGGATTTGGGAGCCTGCCATATTGTTCGTTTGACCCTTTAATTGAGAGATTTGGGCTTTCAACTTCTCGATCGTGTAATGCACCGAGCTTGAATCGCTCATCACGCTTGTTAATTTGAAAACCTGATCAAACTCGAGCATCCGACGATGTCTTGACATTTGAAGTTTTAACATTTTCTTTAAGATGTTGATATTTTAGTTGTAAATTAAAATGCTCAACTTCCAGTTTAGAAAAATGTTTAACCAAATTGTTGTGATCATCCAGTTCAATTTTCTCGTTTAGTTTAGAATTAGTTTTTCAAGCTCAATGACACGATCATGGGAGACTTTCAGGCCCACAGATAGTTCATGAAATTTGGAAGCATTAATAGAGCAATTTGAAGCAAAGGAAAAGATATCTTGAGCAACACATTCAGGAATAAGAGTCTCATTTAAGGTATGCAAGTTCTTCCTCTCAATCTCATTATATTTTAGTGCACGCCCATAATCACTAACTTCAACTACCATTGCATCAAATTCCTTTTCCATTTCTTTAATATCTGATTTTGTCCCCTTTTTAAGACTCTCAAAATGATCTTTTAGTTGTTTAAAGAAAGGCATGACCTCGGTTAAATAACATTCTTTCATTTGCTCAAAACCCCTTTCCCTTCCGCTATCCCAGGTGTGATCCTTTTCTTACAAGTTTTCTCAAAATCGACAAATAGTTGAAGAATAACATATTGACCGATTAAGGTCTTGCTCTTAGTGGCAATAGTTCTAGGAACTAAATGCATTGGTGGATTTGGAGGATACTCACGCTTTAGGAATTTCCTACAAGGGGGATTCTTTTCAACAAGATTTTCAGCTTTTTGCAAGTCCATATCCTTTTCCGTAACACTTGTTCGTGGGTCAACAATGTTTGAGGCTTAAACATGTTCAAGGAAATCCAGTTTTCCTTCTTGTAGTCATGGGGAGTGATAATAATCTTTTTTTCTTTGCATTTCGGGTCATCTAGTTTTTTGTTCATCCTTTCCCTAGTGACTTCATCCGATTTCTTATCTTCCTCAGTGCACTCAACGCAACTAGGTTTCCGCCTAGGCTTAAGAATTTCATTACCATCATAAAGCACCTTATGAGCATTTCTAGCCTTTTAATTACTCGATTCTTCCTCAACAAGGGGAATGCTATGCTTATCGCTAAGACTCATGTTTAGTGACCATGTGAGCAAATTAATGGTGTTTCCTTGTATGTACAACTTGTTCTCAAGTTTGTTTTTCAAAGTTTTTAGATTAGAAAAATCTCAAGAGTTTTGATTCCTTTGCATTAAATTCTTGCTTAAGCATTTTCACATTTTCTTGAAGTTCTTGTTTTTGTTTAGATGTTTTAGAGAGTTTTTCTTGCAAGGAATTTAATTCTTGTTTCAATATTTCTTCTCTAAACTTACTTTTTCTAATTATTGTACATACTTGGTTATCCATTTCCGCTCACGCAGTGGTCAACTCAAACTTAGCACGTTGTTCATAAATAGCAATTTGTTCTTTATAGGCATTTAGTTCGTAAATAATGGAATCATCGGGGCACATGCAAGTATTCATCAAAAACATAGTCATTGTTGACTTCAGAAGATGCATCACTTGGTACAACTTCACTTTCACTTTGTTTCACGTATTGATCATATGGGACAATATTGATATTACCCATATTTTCAATATTTGATTCAATAGTTTCAGCTGATTGTACTTTGTCATGCATCCGTGCACATCAAGATCATCGTGATAGTTTTAATACCTCTGAGATGAGCTTGTCATGGGATGGCCCAACTAGTGATGAAGAGGAGACCTTGGGAGAAACCATTGGAGAAATGCTAGCCATAAAATTGTGTGTGCCGTAGGTCCATCATCCACATCGTGAGTCGTATGCATCACAGTCACGACTTGAAAGGCATTCTCGATGATTGTGACCTATCTCCCAATAGGCCGCCATCCACATCTCGCATCATAGGTCTTGGCATTGCCCTCAAAGAAGAAACAGCAATTCCTCTTCATTCAAAGTAGCACCATTGTCCCGAGCTTGAGCCACAAAGATCTCTCTCTAATCAAGATTCGTGGGCGCTGGAGATGTACAGCTTCCTTGCAATGTGTCCCTCTCCACCACACTTATAACATTTGATGAGCTTAGTTTGACCTTGGTTACCATTCCTTCCTCGATTCTAGTTTCCAACATAACCTCTCTTCCACCTCGCCCCCGATCATAATGTCTTTCCTGATCGGTTGCACCACGATCCTTCCATCTTTAATAGTGGCTTGATTGTGTGGGTTAGATGCGCCTGAGGTTGTTGTTGGTTTGTGGGAGAGTATTCATGTTTTGACCGATGAGAAGAGCTAGTTGATTAATGAAGCTACCCACGGAGTATCAAGATCGCTTGTTTGTACATAGGATCATGAATGAGTTTGTGATTACCATTACCCAAGGGTATGACTTGTGATGCTTTGGTTGTGATTCCTATGTTTGAGTAGAAAGTCAGAGAGTCATTAGACGAGCTTGTCTCTCCTCGTTGGTTTTGAACCGATTGAGAATTAATTTTTCAAACATAGCATGTCTCTCATTCTCAAGGAGGAAGGCATAGAGTTGCTCATAGTTTGTATTCTTCAATCCTTTAGTGAGCTTCACGCAATGTAACAAACTTGTGCCATTCGATTCATGTTGTTCACAAATTTTGAGTTCAATCAATGTTAGGCATAGTCATTCCGATGTTCCTCATGTCATTAACTAACTTATGAAATCTCACATAGTACTCATAGACACTCTCATCCGGTTTCATCTTGAAATGCTCAAATTGGCCATAGAGTTGGGATTCTCTCCTTCCATAGTTAATTCGAACCCGAGAGAAGCATCTTAACATTGTCCCAAACGCCTTTAGCATCCGTGTTATGATTGATCGACTTGTAGATGTCTTTAGGAAGACCTTGAAGAACAATGTTTGAAGCCCCGATATCGCATCAAATCTCTTTTTATCCTTATCATCAAGCTCATCATACATCTTAGGTCCGTCTCACATTCCGTAAACAGAGTACCATCTCGCATTAGTATCAAGTATGTCTCTAGTCGCCTCAACTCGATATGGTCCTTCATCAATGGATTTGAGAATGTTGACACCATTTTCCTTTCCAAGGCAATACAGTCTAATTCGATGAGCCCAAGAGTCGAGTGCTCTCCACAAGCATGGGTGGACGAGTATCCGAACCACCGCTTGAACATCTTCGCAATAAAGTGGAGATAAAGGGGAACGCTGGTAGACATGTTACAGATTATACGGATTTTATAGCTCTATGATTAAACCGAAATGGATTCTTTCACGGATTTTATCAATCAAGAGAAAACCGTAAACAATCACTCAAGACTCTAGATGATAAAATACTAAATCGCTAGAAGATAATGCACTAAGTCGCTAGAAATTAGTGCACTAAGTCGCTAGAAATTAATGCACTAAGTCGCTAACCCTTAATTCGCTACACCCCTAAGTCGCTAGAGTCCCAAGTCGCTAACAAAAAAGCAAGTCGCTAAGTAGTAACTCGCTACTGCATCAAGTCGCTAACCAAATTTTGGCAAAGAATTCGCTACACAAGTCGCTAGAGACACAAGTCGCTAAAGAGCAACTCGCACACCAAGTCGCTACCACAAGTCGCTACCCGTAGTGGAGAATCCACTACTTGTACTTTAACTCGCTAGATCTAACTCGCTAGTTCCAACACCGTAAGTCGCTACAAAAATGTGAAGCAAGTCGCTACCAAGAAACTATTCCGTGAGCTAAGTCGCTAGCTTGAGAAAACCATATAAACCTCACTTTTCAATCCAAAAACAACCCAACCAAGATGATTCAAGCCTACCAAATGAAAACCTAAACACTTTTGATGATTCTAAACATAAAAGTACAACCAAAATCAAACTTTAACACTAGAAATCAATCAAATGATGCAAAACCACTAAACTTTTTCAAACTCAAAAACCACCTAAAACCACTAGAAATCCAAAGATGTGTAAGATATGATCTAACCATGGCTCTTGATACCAATTGTAAGATATAACTTTTCACATACACATCATAACATTAACACAAGGTAGAATATAGATGGAATTCTAGAGAGAGAAAGTTAGAGGTTTAGGGAACTTAGTGAGAGAAAGTGAAAGATATTATTATGAGCTCCAACTCTCTACCTTGGGAGGTAGAGAGTATTTATAGTCTTACATATATCGCCACACATCGGGTCGTGGATCGTGCATACAAGGGTAAAGACCCTGTCGTCGCCCTCCACGGTGTTACTTAACTAAATACTACTTAACTTAAAATAACTATGACTACGAGCTTTCTAACGATTACATATACTTGAGGTGACCGACTCTTTAATACCTGGAATTTCTAATTCCTAACAAAGCTCTTCGAGCAACATTATTGAATGTCAGTCTTCTCATTTCTAAAATCGAGGCTTTCAAAGAGAAACCTATTTCATCTCCTATCCCCATTAAGGATAGTGACATTCTTTCCGATGATTCTATTCCTGAAATGAAAGCCTTCGCTTTTGATAATACGGGAGAGAAGATTAGTGGCAGCACTAATTTCTCATTCTCATAATTCTCTCCCCATCATGAATCATTTACTTTTGAGGAGTTCGCCAGTTGAACCCACTCATATCAATTCTCAATATGATTCATTCACCTTCAAGGAGTTCTCGATGAACTCACTCATATCATATCTCCGCCGAGTATGATAATTTCTACTTTGATCTAGACACCCCATAATATTCTGATCAAGCAAGCTTAACTGATGAGATTCACAAACTATGAACTCTCCTATTGAGGATGAAGAGTTAGTCATGATTTCTATCATGATTTTCTGTCTTTTCTTCATATACTGGCCACTTCTCCCCGCCCTTCACTCCTTCGAATGAAGATTATCTTGATCCCGTGATTTCCATGTACCATTATCTTGAGTCGTTCTATGTATATCTCATCGGTGTGGAACTTTCACATACTTCAATGTTTATCCAAACATTTTGAATGAAAGTCCGATGGAGATTGTTTCTTCCACTTTGCTTCCCCATGAACCAATGAATGCGGGTCGAAGCTGCTTAGCGACACTGGAAATCAAAAACAAGATAAACATGGTTTTCACCCGTGTAATTAATTTAAAAGCGGGAGTTGCCCCACATGTTATATATATATAAGTTTTCATCAAAAAAAAAATCTTTCTAAATAATGGCCGTGAGTATTTCCCCAAGACGTTTATGTTTCGCATAACCGCTTAAGATTCTTTGAATATTGAGGGCAATATTCATTTCTAGGTGCTGGGAATTCTCGCTAATTTTATCATATAATTATACCGCCACCCGCTTTTGGCCAAAATTTTTTGAGTAAGTGTTTTGCACTTACTCAATTGGTTATCAATCACCTTTGTCTAATAAACAAAAGGATTGGCTAATCCGGAGAAAAACGGCTCTTTTGGTAAAAGATATCTCAACCGTTGACGGCTTGTATTTGTCGGTAAAATGTATGGTATTCAACTCACCATATCCTAAAAGTGAAAGAGTTGGCTAGCCCGCAAGTTTATGGCTCAGGGTAAAGGCAAAGTGGAAAACCATAATTGGTAATCACCACCAAAGATAATGTTGATAAATTATCTAAGAGTTGGCTAGTCTGTATAAACGGCTTCCTCGTAAAGACAAATCAAACCGTTGGAAGCCGGTGGTTTGCCAAAATCACATGTTATCGGTGTACCATGGTTCTTACTGAACTGAAACATTTGGCTACTCAAGTGTAATGGCTTTTGGTAAAGAGATTCAAATCCATTAAGTTTTTCTCAAAAGATTGCTGTGGGACATAGCAATATTTATAGTGTGGATGAGTGTGTAATATCATCATTTTCATTAACTGAATCGAAAACGCTTAAAAATGCCACAAATGCATCAAAAATAATTGAAAATATTCCAAAATTGCATTTATATGTTTCAGATGCAAAATGTTCAAAATCGATGAAAATGAGCAGTTTGCATAATAAGTGCCAAATTCCCCAAGTTTCAAAAGTTGTCTAAATAGTCCCCAGCCTAATTTCAAAAGAAAAATCACCAAAGGTCCTTTTAAAATCATAACTTGTCAAAATTAGTCCTTTGGTGAAAATTATCAAAAGTTTTGAGAAATTACAAGTTTGGTCCTCCAAGTTTAAAAAATTGGCAAAAATGGTCCCTGGAAAATTTGAAAATGTCGCCTTTGGTCCTTGTAATTAACACTTGTCAATTTCATGGATCAACTGAGATATTGGCAAGTAGGTCCCTCAATTTTAAAATTGCATAATAAGGCCTCGATAATTAAACCCTTTTCACCTCTTTTGGCCTTGTCAAAATACTTTTGACCCCGCCATTAACCCCAGACCCCCGCAAAACCATTTTGACCCTTCCTATTATTAAATCCTACCAAAACCATTTGACTCCCTTCCTCCCACTACTCGTCAGTATTCCACCACCATCATCACCCCTCAAGAACTCCACCTACACACTCAACCCCCACCTCCATCATCATTCCTACCCTCCTCCAAACACATAACTCCAAGGATGCATTAAATGCCTTCTTCCACCAAACACTCAAGATCCACTGTTAAAACCAAAATTGGCCAAAACCACTTAAACGGCCAAGATCACTTTTGTACATCCAATGGTCAATATTGTTGCCGGATTTGAAGAGAGAGGTGAGAGAAAGACATTTTGGGTATAAAAGAAGAAGAAAGAGGCAGAGGAGGATAGTTAAGTAGAGTAATTTAGTTTTAAGTATGTCGTTTTTAAATTTCTAAGTTTTCCAAGGTAAGTTTAAACTTTCAAGTGTTTTGTAATCAAATTTTAGTGTATCAAGAATCTATTTTCAGTTTTAATTTCAAGTTTTATTTACGTATCAAGTTTATGTAAATTTCGAGCCAAAATCTCAAATTAGGATTATGTTGTTTGTGGTTGTTGTTCTGGGGCTAAATAAGCTTATATAAGCTATTAGAAGCTGTTTAAGCTTATTGAAAACATTTATAATCACTTAGATTCAAAACTCAAAATACCAAAATCACTAAAAATTAGTTAAACCAAAACCAATGACTATGAAGATGGAATAAGCAGAGTGAATTTGGATTGCTTCAGGGTTATAGAGCTTTGGGAAGCCATAGGTGTGAATTCACCATTGGTTCCTCATTCCGTGCATGATCTCAGCTTTGTAAGCTATTTTCTAAAATTTTGCATTTGTTATTTTTAGTAATTAAAACTTGGTAATTCTAGCTTAATCATGTTTAAAAACAGTTAGTATAAAGTTTCTAATCATTTGTATGGTTTTAATCAAGTAAAAACCTTTGAAAAGCTTCAAAACCTGTTTCAATAAGGGGTGTTTGGTTCTGCATGATATCTGTGTTTGAAGCTATTGTGTTGTTATTCATTGTTGTTATAAGTCACTCTAGGCTCTTTTAGCTCAGATAAGTCATTAAAACTAGTCCTCGTTAGTAAAGTCAAAATAGCTTGTAATTTCTATCCGTCACCTAATCATAAGATTTCAAGTAATCTCACCATAGTAGCTTAAAACTTGGTACTTTAGCTTAGAATCATCTTAATATAACTTAATATCACTTATTTAGTCCATAGCATTGATCACAAGTTCATAAAATCAACCGCTTAGTGTAAAATAGAAAGTCAAAATCATTGGTCGCTTTTTGAATAAACTTTAGAATTTCATCAGGTGTTTATTATTGAGATTTAGCTTATAATCTTCTGGCATATAAATATTTAGTTGCTTAACTTAATTATAAAAATACTAGTGGCCTTTTTAATTAGCTTATAAAGTCCTTATTTTTTTGCTTGGTTTGAGTCCTAACCAATAAGTGTTCTCAGGCACACAAGAGCAAGCTTTTCACAAGCTTGTAAAAGCTCATTATTGAGTCTCAGCTTATGCATTTCAGCTTTTTGTGTAGCTAACCTGTTTATCAAGGTTCCAAGTCTAGTTTTTCATTTCCTAGCTTAGTAGATAATCTTGCAATAGCTTTCTAATTCTGTCCATTTTACTCTAAGTGTACCAGTTACTTAGTGTTCAACAGTTTTTCAAAAGCTCCTCAAGAGCTTATTCGTGAAAAGCCAAACCTTGTAAAATAGCTTTTAGAGAGCTCAGTTGGTCTAATTGTTGTCCAAGCTTTTTATTTTCATTTCCGAGCTTATTCAAGTGCTTTAAAAGTAACTAGAAGGCCTAGTGATTTAAAAACAAGTACCGTGTAAAATAGTTCAAACTTATGCTTATTTGTAGCTTATTCAAGGCTTATTAGTGGTTATTGTGCTTATTCAGTCTTCATTCTAGCTTATAACCATTTCTCTTAGCTTATTTTAACTAGCTTTTGCTTATTTTCTTGCTTTCAAATCATTTTTAGCTTAAATTTGTGCTTATTCATTTTTCAAAAGTAAACTGTGATAAAATCTTTTGCTTATTCAAGTTGTTTAAAATAGTCTTAGTTGTAAAAGGCTTTTACTTGTATTTAATAAGTTGGTAAAAGAAAAATCGAAAAAAATAAAGCAAAAAAGGGAGGTCAAGGTTCTAATCATGACCTCCCCTTAAGGGGTGATAGGTGTACTCAGATACAATTGCCCTTTGGACTTTTTTCTCGTTATTTCTTTACACAATCAATCTCTTATATACGCTTTTGCCGCTTTAAGCTTATAATGACTTATTTAGCTTATTTCAAGCTTATTTAAAGTAGCTTTTTCAACTTTTCTATTTTTCTTAAATCTGATAGTGATAAGTATTTTATAAAAAGTTTCAGATTTTTCACGCTTTTAGTATTTTTAAACATTTAATTAGTGTAAAATCTTATTTAATTCATAATAAATAATTTAAAAGTCTAAAAAATATAAATATTTTTTCTAAAATTTTCTTTATAATATAGTAATGTAATAAAATTGTTTTTACACTTGAGGACTTTCATTTCATAAATTTTACGCTTTGTTGAGACTCGTAATTTTTATAAATAACTTACGCTTTTATTTTAAATCACGCTTAGATAATTTAAGTTTACGTTTTAGTTAAAATAGTTTATTTAAGTTATTTTGTTTTATAAAATCACATAAACATCATTGTAAAAATAGTGATAGCGCTATTTAATATTTTTTATCTTTTAATTTTCTTTAATTTGCATTTAAGCCTTGTTATTTATAGACTTTTTCAGAAGTTATAATCTATCAAAACTCTTTCCGCTCAAATCTCCTCGATCACTTCATTGATAATCCATCGCATAGCTCGGCCAGACATAACGACCCGGGAAACCCTATTCTCCCGATCTTCATTGCATCGTGTTGAAGCCGCTTTAAGTTTCTTACAGTTGGCCATTCACAAGTGGTCGACTTATGCGGAGAAAACTTGACGGTTTGGCTGATCAATGTTGGTTAGGTATTCGTTCCACGATCCTACCAAAGGTTTAGGATCTACCTGTGGACAATCCACTAGATAGTGTAGAGTCCTTAGGTATGATAAAAAAGGAGAAAATGAGAATATGGGAAGAGTGCGAATCGAGATAGAGCTAGAACCGAATAAACCCAACAAGATTCTAGTAATGAAGTTTCGGGCACCAAGGGGTTGAAGAATGAAAAGAATGAATGTGAAAAGGGTGAAAAGAAATAGCCTCCATTAATTCAACCTTAGGGCGTAACGGGTTCAATACATATACTACTGGTGGGTACTAAGGTAACACTGGCATTGAAGACAAGACGTCATGGACCTAGTGACGCACTGCACTATAACTTCCCAAGCTACTCAAGTTCCTCTTAAAAGGGCTTGTTTCATTCTCACGGAGAACCTACATAATCTATCGACTTTCTCCTTGAGATTGTTGATATTGAAGAAGGAGACCCTCTCCCTAGTCTCCGGCATAGGAACCAAATGTGCACAATTGAGTCTAGAGCCAAGAGATCATCCACAAAATCTCATTAGGACACAAAATTAATGAATACTTACTGTTTCACACAATGTAGAAAGTAAGAATATATTAAGAGTCCTACGCATTATCCTTGTGGTATTGCCAGAACATCCATGTGATATGAAAATATTCAATGATGAAGATGGAAATCCTTCTAGAGCAACAACATCAAAAAGCTCTTGTGGGTGACATGTGAGATCTTTTCAAAGATCGCTTGTGACAACTGGATAGAACAATGGGGCTATCATTCTTGAATCAACTTGTCTAGGAAAATGAATTGATCTACTTTGAAAACCGCTCGATGTGCAAATCTTCTTTTCTAGCACATCTAATGTAAAATTGCGGTTTTCAAACACAAAAGTATCTCCTGAAAAAATACTTTGAAATACGCGAATCTCTTTCTTTCTAGCACATCAATGTATTTTCAAATATAAAAAGTATTTTGATTGAAAATTGATCTTTCTCATAAAACCTTTCGAGTATTTCGAAACTCTTCTTCATAATACATTGTTTTCAAATCAATTTTTCATCAATCAAATAATCTCAATTGGCTGGGTTCACTCACTGTTGTCTTCTTTGAGACGTCCGGTTTGAGAACAACTAGAATGTACCGCAAACCACAAGGAGATTCTTCGGAATTCTACCTTCGACACAGTACATTTGTACTGATCAACGGGAACCGTGAGGTCGTGTACTCAATTCAACGAAAGTGATCAAAGACACTTATGCGTTTATTGCTAATGTTGTTTGCATGTACATTTGGACGGTTATAATGATCGAAATGAGAAGTCAATCCAAAGCGGCATGCTCACAAAGATCCACACTTAATTAAAGAAATCATTACAAGTGCTCATCTACATAACCCTGCCTCGATATTTTATACTATGCTTCTCGCTAAGTAATACGCAAATATCATGAACCAAAGAAAAGCTTCCGCTTACTCATGAAAGATGTCATGATCCGAATGTGTGAGCATGTCGTCCGAAGTCACAACTTCATGATGGCAACACAATAAAGGTGATCCGAGATTTATCTGTGGTTGATGATCTCAAAGAAAGCTCGAAGATCATCAAGATGTGGATCAGCTTCAAAGGCCTCCATCGAAAGTACAAAATAATCGGACTATGAAGAGTCACCGCTAAGCACAAATATTATGGAAGTGAAGAATTAAAGTCTACGAGCTCAAGATCAAGATAAAATAGAATGCTAGGATTCAAATGTAAAACATGGGGGACCTCCCTTGGGGAGATTGTTAGGAATTAGAAATTCCATAGTGAAGTGTCGGTCACCCCAAATATAATCTAGCATATGTTAGCTCGTAGACATATCGTTATTTACTTATTATTAGTTAGTTATTTAGTTATTAGTATAGCTTAGTGCAACACTGGAGAGGACGGATTCGGTCTTACCCATCGTGATAATTGATCCACAAAATGTGAGTATGATATGTAAACTATAAATACCCTCAACCTCCTAAGGTAGAGGGTTAGAGCTTTTCTCATTCTAATCTAACCTTCTATGTTTTCTTTCACTTTCTCTCTCTAGAAAGCCTCTCATCCCTCTACTTTCTCTCTCTAAACTCTTATTGAATTCGACCCTATATGTGATTATTTGTGTGGCTGTGAAATCCAATATGTTACATAAGTATTGTTGTTAAGATCCCGATCCTCATTCTAAGATCTTGCGATACTACAAAACAAAAACGATTCCGAACCTACGCAAGATCTTTGCGAGATAGGATC
>OU343223.1:192297168-192421638 GCA_910596185.1 Chrysanthemum makinoi
GCTACTTTACATAGGTTTAGTAGAAAGAGATTGAAATCTTTGTTTTTAGAAGCGTGAGTTGATGACATTGCGTGAGGACACGGCAATATTCTCGTCTGGGGTATTTTGGTATATGTGAAAACATATACCTTTTTCTTTATCAAAACCGGACCAAAAAGACCAAAAACTAACATCTAAAGCCATAAATATTTGTGTTTTGTGTTTATGTATGTCAGATGCTTGGATATTGTAAAATGGACAGCAACGAGAATGGAAAGAGCACAAAGTTACGGGTCAATGATAATTTTATTTGGAGCATCGTCTGAGAAAGAAAATTTTAAAAGGCCAGCGAAGAATTAATTAATTAAGAAGAGAAAAAATAGAAGAAAGAAATGAAGGAAAAAAGAATTAGCGAAAAATGAGAACTTAAATGGAAATTAAATGCAACATTAAACACAAAAGACTCTTGGTTACAGTGGTTGGGGGCATGTTTGTCAAGCAAAGGTCAGGTTATTCCTAATGACATAATGTTGGTTATATTTTTTTGAGTCTACTACACGAAAATTTAGCCCAAGCCCAGCTGCTGTATGAAGCCCATCTGAATCCATGCTCCATTAAGCCCAGATCCAGTCCAAGATTGAAGATCAGCCCAAAATTAATTGTCAACATTGAATGAAATTTGCATTTGATAAAATTGCAACTGCCACGTGGTCATTTGTATCAAATTTGAGTTTAATAAAACTTTCAAATTAAAGACAGCAGGTGCATGCACGTGATCTTTCATTTCTTTGGGTACAAGTTGGCGCGTGAAGTCATTTTTTCTGCCAGCCATCTATGCCACTCGCCCACCATTTATTTTTTACCTCCAACAAAGAGGCAACACGTGGCACTAGCATACAAGAATACTATGAATCATTGGAAGGATCGAGAATTGAAGATGGCTATAAATACAATTCATCATATCAAACGAAGGATCAGTCACATTTTTTTTTTAGTTGTATTTTTATTTTCACACACTCTTTTTATTTAGTAGCATTAATATTTTAGCTTTTAAGTTTTCAAGCTTTGTATTATTTAGCCTTTTCATCTAGCTTATTTTTAAGTGCTTATTTGTATTAATCTACTCTTTATTAATGAAAGTTATGTTTATGGTTTCTTAAGTCTTTATTTCTTCTCATCTCTTTTTCTATTTTCTTTTTAACTAACTGCATATTAAGTTATATTAGCTTATATAACTTATTTAGGTTTTGCTATTTGGGTTAGCTTTTACATAAGTTTATCCATTAAAACTTTATTTGTTTTTCTTCATAAAAACGATTACTTTTCATAATTAGTTTTATTTCACATTTTTATAAAAAGTTTACATTTTATAAGTTTTAGCTTATTATGTCTTATGCTCTTATCTAGCTTCACGTCCTCTAGCTTCGATTCAAACAACAAAAGAGGTGCATGAGCTTATTAAGCTCGGCTTATTTTACAAATAAGTCTTGACATCTCTTAAGTTTGAGAGCACTTTTCTTTATTTTAAGCTTTATGTAGGCATTAATTAGATCTATTAGTTTTATCAAGTTTTTTTTATAAAAAGGTTGCAACTTTTTAAGTTTATTGAACAATAAGCTATTTAATAGCTTGTTCATTTAGATCAAGTCCTTAAATATCCCGATTAGCGTTTAATCTTGGATGGAACAACTTAGTTTCGGGTGGACTTAGACCTAATAGTTTTTGTTATAAAGTTTGAATCTTTTTTATTTTTTAGATCATTTTTAGCTTATTTACATTTAGTAGTAGTGCTTATTATTGCTTATTATTGATTAACCCTTGTTAAAGTTTGTATGTTTTTGTGTTAGCATCATCTCTACGCTAAGAGACTTAAGGGTCTTTAAGCATTTTTAATACATAAAGTTTGAAACTTTATTAATTTTTAAGCTTGTTAGTGAATAAAGTTTTAAACTTTACTTACTAATTAGTGGATAAGATTAATAAAGTTGTAAACTTTGTGTTAATTGTGCTATTTGATCGGGTGGTTTTATTCCTCGTTTTTATCATCCGGGTTCTATTTTCTTTAATTTTTGAATCTTTAGTAGTTATAAATTTTAGTATAATAGTTATGCTTATTTTTATTGAATTAATTGCTATGTGTTGGTTTGCTATGCTTAGTGAGTAGACTTTTTATATACTTGTTGAGTAGATTATTCCGTGAATTAAGTGTGGTTTTACGAAAGTTAGAAAATATATTGGTTAGTAATTTTAAGTTACTTAGATTGAAATTTTGGTTATTGAAGCGAGGCAAAAGCGTGAACATAATGGGTTTTAATTTAGATATTGATATCTCTTTATGAAAAAATGTTTTCAAAAGAAACCAATGTTGTGAGAAAATAATTATTTGTAAAGATATTAATTCATCAATAAAGGACTTAATTGAATAATAAACCACACTTAAGGATCTTGATAATTTGCTTAACAAGTATATCTTTTCATCATATATTTCTTATTAAACACTTAGCATAATTTAGTTCGTTATTTTTAGTTGTTATCTTTTATCGTTAACTTTAGTTTAATTATTTAATTGCTTTTAGCTTATTTGTGTTTAGCTTTCCTTATCCCATAGTTTAGAAAACTTCAAATTATCCCCTTCTCTTATTCAAATCGATAATCGCGGCGTGGTTGGAAACTCCATTCAACCCTCGTTGAACGATCTCGTGCTCAAACCTAATAACACGTTTGAGTTACCATACTACACTTCTCTTCTTTATTGGTTTTAAATCGATTAATCGGCGCTTTTAAGTTTCTTACGGTTAGTCATTCACAGTAGCTAGCTTGTGTGAGATAACCAACGGTTTATTCACGAAATCAATTTTTGGTAGCGAGTGAGGGCTTGTAGCGTTTTGATATTCCGTCTCGAATGGCGTGCATTTGAAGATCCTTCCCGGTGAAGTTACGTCGTTCTTGTAAATATATCTTTTTCAAAACCCAAAAGATTTTCCTTTTCAAAGTTGTTTTAAAACAAAAATATTCTTCTTTATCCTCTGACACGATTATTCTTTCTCCTTAAACCCTCTATATGTTTAATTCTCATGGAAACAATCAATTATCGTCATTGTTTTTTCATTGCAAAGGCATTATGGAAGAAAGCGATATGTTGTTTGAATCGAATGTGTATGTGGCGATGTGATACCGGTTCTAAAATCTTGCTATTGGTGCGACTTAGCGACAAAGCGATCTCTAGATGATTCTCAAAGTGTTTTACGACCATCCGCCGGCAGAGATATGTTCTTATAATACGTTGCCTTCACCAAGCCGTATGGAAGAAACTCAATTTCGATGTTTGAAATGTATTTGCGACTGGTGCGGAAATAATTGTCGGAATGGATTTTGTGATGTATGCCAGAATTTTATCAATCCAAATCCGGATCTCGTCGTCTTTATACGCGGCTAGAACAAAAGTGCTCTAATTGAAGAACCCTCGATTCCTACTCCCTCTCCGTGAGGAAATGGAATATGTTTACGAACGGAGAATCCGTTCAAGAACGAGCCTATCCGCGAAATGGTGGAAATAGCTAACTCTTATCGAGATAATTCTTGATTTATGACTCTTTGTGCATATGGTGCGAGAGGACCGAATATGGTTGGAATTGTTCGCTTGTAGCAATGGAAAATCTGGAACAGAGTTTCACCACAATCCTAACTATGAGACAACCGATTTTCCTAACCAACCTCTGTACCATGAGCCAGAATCATACTCTTGTGAGTATGCTGTGGTGGTCTCGCCAAGGTTTTCAATGTCAAGCTCAATTTAACAACTCAACCTTTGGTTATGAACCTACCCTTATTCGAATTACAACAATCATATTGTTGTGAGTATTGTGGAGGTCATGTTAATTCCGATTGTCGGATCACGAGAATCCGATTGTTTACGAGCAAGTTCCTTGTAACAATTACGATTATCCTTATAACCCACCTCTGACCAAGAAATTCAACCACAACCTTCACCATGTTACGAAGATTTTAATCAAAAATTTCTGGAAATGATGAGTGATCTTAAGAATCTTCTTGATAAATTTACCCACGGAAAAGAAGATCCTCATCAGAAGACCTATCGTGAATCATTAGGAAGAAGCGCGAAAGTGATCCAACATCGTCCAACTACCTATTATGCGATTACGATTACGATGCGATTATACTCCTCCAGTGGCAATCCCACTCCGTTTACGAGCCTTTAATTTTGACCCTTCCCTTCTCTCCGCGGTTGAGAGAAGTGGCGTTGTTTGGAAGAGTCGATGATCATATTTCTCACGGACATTGTTGAACCCGTTGATTCTCGTAATGGGGGATGAGCATCTTAGTACTATTCGAAGCGTGTCTAGTCTTTGAGATCTTTATCCCAAGCCCAAGAGAGTCTGGGGTTGTTGATGATATTTGTGATGAGCCTTCTCTTGATATTTCGAATGATCACGATGAGATGTTCTCGATTCGATGATGATTCTTATGGAGACATCGATTTAGTCGACGATTTACCTACGAGCCCGTCATATAGAAGAAGAAAAGCGATTTTGGTAGGAAGTTGAAGAGATTGAGCGATGATATAGAGATCGAGGATGAAGCATTCATTGAAACATTGTCGAATGTCCATCTTCTCATTTCAAAGATTGAAGCCCTTGATAATTGAGTTCGCATCCTATCCCCGTTAAAGATAGTGATTTCTCTCCCGAGCTTGAGATTTTCCGATTTGATGAAGAGATTAGTGGCAATCCCAATTGCGATGTTTATCCTTCGATTCTTGGCGATTCTACTTGAGGTTGATATGAGCAAAGTTTTGAGCGATATTTCCAATAATTGACGAATGATCCGATCATTGAGGATCCGATTGATGACCCATACCCCGGGTATTGAGGATTTTGTGAATGATCCTGATGAGGATATGGTTGTTCTTGATGGTTTTATTGACTCCTTTCTCGGACGAGTCCACCATCCTTTATCCGTTTGAGCATGAAGACAAAACTTTTAAACCCGGGATATTAGACATAGATGAGCTTTATGCTAAAACCGTTGTTAGAAAAAAGGATCCTCACTTGGATGCCTTCATTTGTGAGCCTAAACATCTTATCTTTTACCATGAGCTCCGACTTCTTTGGGTATTCTCTTATCGATCCTTCATCCTTTCGTCCACCTTTAAACCACCGGATGATGGATCCTTCTTACATCATATGCCTTATCCACCCATTTTCTTCTCCACCCACCCACTGTCTCATTCCTTGGGAATGAGGACACGTTTTGACCACGATATCTCTACCACTTTCTTCCCCAGGACAAATGAATTGAGGACGAGTCGGGCTAGCGACTTCGTTTAAGAAAAACGATGGCGCTTAGTGGGAGGCACCCCATGCTTATCTCTATCTTCTTTCTATTTTCTAATAAGTGGCGTGAAGGGGTTAGCCTCTTGATTTCGTGTTTGGTTGTTTGTGATGTTGTTTAGGATGTTCGAGTATGAAGACTCGTGCTTTCGAAGTTTGTCATTTCTCCACTCGAGTTTCATGATCGTTCTTTGATGGAAATCCGATATCATAATCTTATCGACTAACGTTTATCTTTTAGCATACTTAATAAACGGCTTTTAGATTTTCGATACCCTTGCTTTAACCATTGAGGACAATGTTTCGTTTCTAGTCAGGGTAGGGTAATCTTCGATTTGATTTGACCGCACTTGCTTATTTATGTCGTGTACTCTGCAACCCGTTTTCCTTAGAAAATGAAAAATTGTGCAAAAATGAGCAAAATTTAAAAATTTTGTAAGCTTTTGTTAAGTCTTTTTGATTGAAAAGTTTTGCTAGTCTCTTAGAAAAAGCTATAAAATGCAATTCTAGCTCACTGAGGCCAAGATTTTGCAAAAGTTCACGGAGTGACTTTAAATATGAATAACTTTATTTCATTAGACGAAGCATTTGCTAAGTTAATATATGTTTTGACACCTTGTTGACTTTCATTTGGTGAGGGTAGGAATAGAATTACGACTTGTACGTGTTGAGCCCTAGCTTGTTCATAACCATAGATAATCTATAAATTATCGGCTAAGCATCCGCGGATCTCATTATTTGGGATTTTAAATTTGCGAGATGAAATGATAGAGTTACTTATGAGTTTAGATGCTAAGCATAGAGTAGTTGGTTCTCTTTAGAGCCCATCGAAGGTACTTATGGCTTTTGTTCCCACAAAATTGTTTCACCCCATATCTGTCTAATAATAATTAGAGATGTTGAGTTTTTGGCGATAGTTAGTTCTTTATCTTATTAAAAGAATCTTTGTTTTAAAAAATTGGGTACACATCAAGGATCCGTAATAAATAAGCAATAAGTGATAAGTGAAAAGTAATAAGTAAAGTTATGAGCTGCGGTGTTGAGATCGGACCCTTGGATCTTTAGGCAGGGATTGAGTGAGGTCTTAGCCTAGCCGGTAGGGATCCTCATTTCATGAAGCCTATAGTCTTGGAATTACCCCGTGATAGTTTATAGCTCATTTAAGTAAAAGTATAAGTTTAAAAAAAAAAAAAAAAAAAAAAAAATTATTATTGATGAAAAGTGATGAAAAAAGTCAAAAGTATAAGTGAATTAAAATTCCTTGATGTGGACCTCATTTTTACGACAATGGTTCTTGAGAGAAGGCGGATAACTAATTATCGATTTAGCTTTGCATCTTTATCGGAATAAAATTATAAAGCGAGAATTTGAAGAAATTCATTTACAAAAATAAAAATCTAGAGGAAAATAGGAAAATGGGACAAAGGTATTTACACGTAACTTATGGGTAGTGTTAGCATCTAGAATCATACTTAACAATGATTTAGATTTTACGCTTAGTTTGGGACTTGTGAAAAATGAGGACGATGTATTCTATCCAGTATGGTCACTTCGCATTTGTGTTGTGTTTTCTAATCTGTGATCCTAACGTGTCGTTTGAAAAATGTTGGAGTTATTGATCGACATGAAAGTTCAAAAGCAAGTCACTCATAATTGGAATGTGCAATCGTAATATCTATATGTGAATTAAAAGATGCGGGCGTTTTTTAGAAATAAGGGTTTTCTTAATCTCTTTTGAAGATCTTTGCTACTTTTCTTAGGTTTTAGTAGAAAGAGATTGAAATCTTTGTTTTAGAAGTTGATGACATTAACGTGAGAACCTGACAATATTCTCGTCTGGGTATTTTGGTATATGTGAAAACATACACCTTTTAGTTATCAAACGGACTAAGACAAAAACTAACCCATAAAGCGTAAATATTTGTGTTTTGTGTGTTTATGTATGGCGAGATACGGATATTAAAATGGACAAAAAGAAGACAAAATGGACACAAAAGCGAGCAGAATGGAAGAGCCTGAGAAATTTTGAGGTCCAATGATAATTTTATTTGGACATCGATGCAAGAAGAAAAATTTAAAAGGCCAAAACGAAAATTAATTAATTAGAAGAGAGAAAGAAAAAATAGAAGAAAGAAAAGGAAGGAAAAAAAATTAGCAGAAAAAAGAACTTAAATGGAAATTAAATGCAACATTATCACAAAAAAATCTTGGTACAGTGGGTGGGACATGTTTGTCAAGCAAGAGGTCTTGGGTTCAAATCCCACTAATGGCAAAATTGTTGATATATTTTTAATATCACATATGATCAAGTCTCTCGAGGCCCAAGTCCAAGACGCAAAGTCCACGAGTCCAGCCCACGAGCATGCCCAAGCCCAGCTGCGAAACGATCCAAAGAAACCCAAGTCCAAGTAGCAAGCCCAACTGTGTTATTGATATTGCAAATCATATTTGAAGCCAGCTGTCCAAGTCTCCACGTGGCCTTACATTCTCAAAGTTACAATTACAACTTGGTGCTCTTTTGAAGCCAGCTGTCCAAGTCTCCACGTGGCCTTACATTCTCAAAGTTACAATTACAACTTGGTGCTCTTTTGTTCCCAACAAGTGAAATCAACGCCTCAAAAATAATTCAAAGGAGCGCGTGTGCCTTGTTTTGCTTCTGCCATTTACCCACTCGCCCACCATCTAATTATTCCAGCCAACCAAACGTTGCCACATGTCACTTAGTTGATGGAATACGAGGATAGGAATCCCATGATGGGAAGGATCGAGATAATGAGCAGAGGCTATAAATTGAAGGCACAAGATCCGAGTATAATGATCAGTCACAATTTTTTACTTGCATTTTTATTTTCACACACTCTTTTTATTTAGTAGCATTAATATTTTAGCTTTTAAGTTTTCAAGCTTTGTATTATTTAGCCTTTCCATCTAGCTTATTTTCAAGTGCTTATTTGTATTAAACCTCTTTTGCTTATTAATGAAAGTTATGTTTATGGTTTTCTTAGGAGTCTTTATTTCTTCTCCATCTCTTTTCTTTTATTTTCTTTAACTAGCTACTTATTGAAGTTATATTAGCTTATTAGACATTATATTTTATTTGGAGATTTTCTTTTAAGGTTAACTTTTTCTATAAGCTTATCCATTAAGCTCTTTTATTTATTTTCTATAAAACTTTCTTTATACTTTTCATAAATAGTTTTTATTTCATTTTTTTATAAAAGTTCATTTTATAAGTTTTAGAAACTTATTATGTGCTTATTATCTTTATAACCGTCCCTTACAGGCTGGTTGAACGTGAGATCGTGAGCATTAAGCTAAACTTATTTACAAAATAAGCCTGACATCTCTTAAGTTTGAGAGAGCACTTCTTTTATTTTTAGCTTTTTTTTTATGTAGCTTATTAATTAGATCTATTAGTTTTATCAAGTTTTTTTATAAAAAGGTTGCAACTTTTTAAGTTTTTATTGAACAATAAGCTATTTATTAGCTTGTTCATGTAGATCTAGTCCTTAAATATACGATTGGCGTTTAATCTTGGATGGAACAACTTGGAAACACGGGTGGACTTAGACCTAATAGTTTTTTTGTTATAAAGTTTAAATCTTTTTAATTTTTAGATCACTTTTAGCTTATTTACATTTTGTAGTAGTGCTTATTATTGCTTATTATTGATTAACCCTTGTTAAAGTTTGTATGTTTTTGTGTTAGCATCATTCTACCAAGTAGTAGGAGCTTAGGGTCTTTAAGCATTTTTAATACATAAAGTTTGAAACTTTATTAATTTTTAAGCTTGTTAGTGAATAAAGTTTTAAACTTTACTTACTAATTAGTGGATAAGATTAATAAAGTTGTATAAACTTTTGTGTTAATTGTGCTTATTTGATGGTGGTTTTTTATTCTTCTCGTTTTATCATCCGGGTTCTATTTTCTTTAATTTTTTAATCTTTAGTAGTTATTAATTTTAGTATAATAGTTATGCTTATTTTTATTGAATTAATTGCTATGTGTTGGTTTTGCTTGCTTAGGTAGAGGCTTTTTATATACTTGTTGAGTAGGTTATTTAAGTGAATTAAGTGTGGTTTTACAAAAGTTAGAAAATCTATTGGTTAGTAATTTTAAGTTACTTAGATTGAAATTTTGGTTATTTAAGGGCAAAAGCCGGAAAAGTAATTGGTTTTAATCTAGATATTGATATCTCTTTATGAAAAATTGTTTTCAAAGAAACCAATGTTTAAGAAAATAATTAATTGTAAAGATATTAATTCATCAATAAAGGACTTAAGTGAAATAATAAACCACACTTAAGGATCTTGATAATTTGCTTAACAAGTATATCTTATCTTATATTTTAATTAAGTTACTTTTAGTTGTTATCATTTATCGTTAACTTTAGTTTATTTACTTTCTACTAGTTTTATTATTGTTTTTGCTTTAACTATTATTATTTTAATCTAAAACCTACAAACTTAAACGTTTTTAGTTAAATTTGCGTAATTGCTTATTTGTGTTTAGCTTTCTTGTTTTACATGCTTAATTGTTTCTTTCTTATTAAGTTCCAAAACCCAAAATATTTTTATCCTATTTAAATCACTCGACCTTTAAACAACGAATCGATTTTCCATTACACCCTCGTTGGGAGAACGACCCGGGAGTTCCGTACTTCCGGTAAAAATTTTATGTACTAAAATGATCATATAACATCTTCATCAGACTCATCCTCTCATTCATCTCCACCACCATCCAAAGGCACAAACAGATCCGCATCCAAATCAGTAAAGAAACCAACCGACTATTGGATATCCCGTGCTAAGACAAAGATTGTCAAAGTCATCAAGAAAGTCGGGGAAGAAAGAGCGTAACCAAAGTGAATCAACTAGGTAGAATCAACCTTCTTCAAGGCGGGATAACGAGATGTTGAGTGAAAGGGAGCATATCCGAAGCTTCTCGTAGGAGATTTCCAAGGGAAATGGAGAAGGCGTAAGAATACTCGCAAGTTTCTTCTCGGCGTCGTCCACGGGTGACGAGAAATTTTCACGGAACACCTTTATCCGAATCTCATGCGGTTTGCCAAGCAAACAATACGATCAACGCCATACTTGATTACAATCAATCCAAGCAGGCGCAGCTCCGGAGCTTAGATTGGTTTCCAAGCTTGCTTCAAATGTCAAAACTATGCAGGCGTTTACCTCGGCGAAGGTAAACTATTTGACGGATTTTGAATTGCCAACTTCAAGCGTCATGCTGGCGGTAGGCAACTAAAGCGTCCCAGAGATGATGATGATGCGGATAAAGACAAAGAGCCTCGCGTGAAAATCGGTGAATCCTCCCATGCCACCACCACTCCAAAGGACTCCATCGACGGAAGATCTCCTACAATTCTTTGCTCTTGAGAAACCTCGGGACTCTCGAGTTACCACCTCACACGAGAGAAAATCGGTGATCATTTGAGATGCTGTAGGTGGTATGATGAAGATATCGAGCCCCAACAATAACCCACCTCTCCAGCCTCAACAAAGCCAGAGTCCATCAAGGCCAAAGAAGAAGAAGACAAAGACCAATGTTGTCTCATGGCTGAAGCGAAGATGACACATTTGAATATGGTAGTTTTCTACACTTGTTGAGGCTACTCTCATTACACGAAGGTCAAGAAATGGTAGATGGCATTACTATGGATCATGTGAAGGTGATTGAAGCAGTTTAGAGTGAAGAAGATGACTAAAATTGAGCTAAGGTGAATTAAGAATGAGGCCTTCCAACCGCTAAAGACATTTCAGAAAGTGCAATTGAAGTTGAATACCATCTCGAAAACATTACACGAGCCATGTCGAACAATATCGATTGGCTCAATCCCGAAGCTAACATCGACTTCACAAGACAAGACAAAACTCCATACTACAGGATCGGACGGCAGCTACCACAATTGTGCCGGGATCAACCCCAAATTCCATAACGTTCTTCTTCTAACATGACCCGAGTTTCTTCTTACACGCGGTAGCGATGTTTCAAGAAAGTGCGCTCACGTCACTCACATTTCCATTCCACGCAATCTATTCTAACAATCCATGCTCGAGGAAGAAGCCTGCATATTTCTTTGCCAAAGTGGAAAAGTATGACCTTGATGCAATGTATGGGATTCATCATTGGCTGAAGCGCCAGAAGAATCTTCTACAAAAGGCTGCCCGAGTTCAAAATGAAGAAGGAAGTGTTTAATGATAAGCGGATCGTTGCTATTAAGCATATTACTCTTTCGGTCAAAGTGGGACTACACATTCACGAAGAACATTGGTCAAACGACAAGATGAAGAGGACTATGACTTACGTGAAGCGGATTTTCTAGGGCGTATTAAATGACATTGAAGATATGTATCTCTCTCTAGGTGCAAGGGCGAATGCGACATTTCTCTACAACTATCCAACGAAGAATACATCAAGTCATTACTCATCTACATCGAAGCATAGTGATCAAGAACTTGTAGAAGACATACAACTTGCCGGTGGAATCGTGTCGACGGCGTGTGAACCTCACAAACCCGCGATAGACCTTCCGACATAAACCAACCTCCTTAGTACACTCATCGCAAACCATTTGGAGTAGTCTACCGTAGTGAACTACACGAAATTGCTTAATACGTACAAAGAGCATCATAAGTTTGGGAATCACACATTGAAGAAAGTTAGGGGCGGGTTAGCTTATGGGTTAAAAGCGTACAAGAAGGCATTGGGTCACCTAAGAGATGGAATTCGAGGGAGAGAAGGGATGTGAAGAAGATCATCACTCGCATCGATGAAAGGTTGTTCGGAAGGGATCGATTTAGAAATTTGGAGATTTTCGGTAGGTGGTCATCCCAACATATCTCTCACAGGCTATCAATGTCGAGCGCATTCGAAGTTATTCTTTGGACTACCTAATTCTCTGGTAACCCGATTTGTGTCATTATCTTATCATTTGGATGTGTGATTTTTTATGACAATGGCTTGTGCACACATATTGATTGTACAACCCGTTCTTGTAATGAAAGGACCCGTAGTGCGTTTGATTGCCTAATCCTTATAAAGGAGCAGCTTCTTATATTTGAGTAAAACTTATCAAAACTTTCATTTTCAAAGTTTTGCTCAAAAGGACAAGTACTTCCCTTTATGATTTCCAAAACCTCAAAAGTTAATATCACTTGTTGAGGGGGAGTATTGGCTTAAAAACTTTGTTCACAAAATTGTTGTTCGTGGTAATCTTCCCACAAAACTCGAAATGGTCATATTCGATATCAAAATTTCATCAAAAATAACATTTATATGCCATTTTTTAGGGGGAGAAAAATTATGTGATAAGAAATATGTTGTGAATTGCAAATGAATCGTTGTGCTAAAAGACTTAACCAATGAATTGACGAGATCTTAAATGTTAGTAACTCGAAAAGACTTGTCGGTGAGGAGTAATTATTTCAAACTAGTTCGCTAGTGATGTAGCGTGTCTCGCAAAGGACTTGTCCTAGTAGAATGTATCATTTGAGAAACTCTTGGTAGACATGAACTTTGACGGGTTTGACAACCTTTCGAGGTTTGTCCACAACTTCAAGGTAGTTATTAGATCTAGTTGTCACCTAAAAGCTGACAATGTAACTCCTTAACTATACAGCAACGTAGGAGTCTCGCTGGGATTGTCTATCTTGAGTTGATCAATTCAATAGTCGGCTCTTCTCTCACCAGATTTGTCAAAATACTTAAGCACGCGTGGGGGGAGTATTTTACGCAAAATCTAAACTCTCAACAGTGGTATTAAAAGCTTTTAATCATAACCACTTTGAGAGATTTTCATGAAAATGGTTTTATGCAACATAGGTTAGTCATGGAGTTATAAGGTGACTAAGGTTAGGAATAACCGTCCTATGATCCGAGGAGCCGGAGGGATCTACCCAAGGATACCACCAATAGTTAGAATCTAGAAGTCCTTAGGTATGATCATAAAAAGGAGAAAATGAAAATCGAAGAAAGAAGGAGTTGAAGAATTAAAAAGAAAAGTAAAGAAAAGGGTGAAAAGAAATATCCCTCCAGATTATTCAACTTAGGGCCGACACCGGGTTCAATTCATATGCTACTGGTTGTCACTTAGTGGCTTGGTATTGAAGATTAAAAGTCGTCATGGACCCAGTGGAGCATCACCTAAATTCTTATCCACTCAAGTTTCTCTTAACATAAGCTTGTTTCATTCTCACTGGGAACCCTATGTAAACTATCGGCTTTCTCTTAGAGATTGCTGGTATTGAAGAAGGAGACCCTCTCACGAGATTCATCAAAAGATCTCTTAGGTACACTTGACATTTTATCACTTTTCGTTCAACAATAAGGACGCAATGGATACAATTATCGAGTCCTTCACAGATCTTAGCAATCAATAGAACATTTATGAGAGGTTCACACATGTGATCCTCGGTGATTGAATGGAAACTCTGCGGTCAACATCAAATATACGGCAGTGAAGTCAGTGGTAACTCCGTGGATTACGCTTAGTGTGTCTCAAAGCGGTCTCGATCGTGGGGTGATGATTCGGTGTACCTCGGCGACTCATCCTCTGTATGAGTGAACCGGTACATCGCGTTATCTCACTTGTGGGACTCTAGTTCAGAACGACCTTTGGGAGAATTAGAGTTGTGTTTCACACTATCTTTGTTTACTCTCGAAGTTCAAACTTGTGTATTTGGATTATTTCTAACCCATGTTTTATGTTTTCTTAATGAATTCTTGCGTGGAAGGAAAGATCGTGCGATTCTCCACATGCTCATACCTACAACAACACTAATTGAAGTTCTCTCAAAGGCAACACAAAGTCGAGAATGATTCTTGTCAAAGTCAAAGAATCTACAAAGTTTAAAGACTAAGAGAACTACATGATACTAAAATCAACGTTAAAAGCGTGTGAGCATGTTAGAGAAAGACGTGGAACCTGGAGCGAAGTGGACACGATGCGGAACAACAACAACAAACTATCACTTCCACCACAAAGAACAATGATCAAAGAACAAAGTAATCTAGGCGTCAAAGCGAGAATATTTCAAAACAATTTCCCTACACCGGGAATTTGTTGAATCAAGACCTTCTTAACAAAGAAAGAATGTGAGAAAGGCGTCAAAGCTACAATTACATCAGCACCTACAACGTTTAAAGATCAAATCATCAATCACTAACACTTAGGGGGAGATTGTTGGAATCACTCCAAAACTAGAATTCAAGTGTTAGTAATTAATATGTAATAGTTAGCTTAATTAGGCCGTTATGTTTGTTATTAAGCTTAGGCTTATGTAGAAGGCCCATAAGCCTAGCCTAATAAGGAAAGGATGGGAACTTGGTGTGTTGCCCTAGTTCCCTCCTATAAATACCTCATGTAAACCATCCTTAGATGGTTAGTTGTTCATTCACTTTCAATACTCAGGCATAAACCTTTCTTAATCCTACGCGTCTTGCTTGTTTGTGTTCAACCGATCTATCTCTCATCTATACTTCTTATATTGATGCTTGTGTTACATAAATGGTGACCTAACAAAGATTAATGAAGATGAAGTTGCAGCAAAGAAAAACTTTGATGAATTGGAGATTGCTAGCTTTATGGAGGCTAAAAGGGCGGACGAATGGAAACCACGAGATCCGGTTTCCCTTTGTTCCACCTACAATAAAGAAAAGACTCCAGAGTTCAGCTATGTACCTATAGAAGAAGAGATTGAATTTTTGATTACTAATGATCCAGTGATCAAGAAGAAGGCAATTGACCTAGTTGCCGATAAGTCCTTAACTGAAGAACAAAGAACTGCACAATTGAAGGATTTCAATCAGATGAAGAATAATCAAACACTTCAAGATGTAATTGGTTCAGTCAAGAAGGGTCAAAAGAAACCAAGGCAACCAAACAAGGCACAAGTTATCTCATACATGAAGACTTATTGTTGCAATGTTGGTGGCTGGAAAAGACATCAATTCAAAGGAATGACTGATGATAAAGTTGAAAGTATCTACTACAGAGTTCAAAGACAAGATAAAGACTTTATTCCTATGAAATGGAATAAGAAGAAAGAAGGTATCCTAATCAGAGAGAAGGCCAAAGAAAGTGAATCTCGGACATTTAAGAAAACAAAGTTTCTTTGAAGAACAAGAAGTTCCAACCGAAATTCACGAAGAACAATTGACTGAAATGATATTGATTGAAGAAGAATATTTTTATCCTGAACCACTGCAAGTCAGACATCCTATCATTGATTGGGAAGTATTTACTGCTAGCAATTTTGCTCCAACATGGAAGATTACAAAGCTAGGTGGTGAAACCTCATCATTCATTCAATTTGAAGACCTTATCAAAGCATGTGACATAGATGATCTGGATACATTGTGGATATTAGTTCAAGAAAGGTTTAAGCATGACAAGCTTACTGATATGAAGGAAATGCAGTTATGGGTTGATCTTATAAGGCTCTATGAACCAGATGCAAATGATGATTTCTGGAAATTTGCATGTTCATGTCCTAGTACTAAATGGACTTACTATGATTCATGTGAAGTTCATCATGTTTCTACATCATATGGAGTTGATGCATTCATCTTTCTTTGAGAAAGAATGCCCACTCAGAGCTGGAACTCTCACAGTGATGTTGTGTACAACTATAAGAGTCCATGAAGATATTGAGAAGGTCAGAGCTTTGCTACATAGGCTTCAAGATCAATGTTCAAGAGCTATTCAGGCTTTGAGAAGAAAGTGGAGTGTTTGGAAGAATTCCCAAATCCTTGAAGATAATGAAGATTGAAGAAACTTATTGATTTGCAGAGAAATCATAAGTTTAGGGAAGGATTGTTGGGAATAATACTACGATTATCATGATAGTCTCGTGGATGACTGCTTTAAAGATTACACTAGCAGTGGAAACACATTACCACTGCTAATACAAATATTACCACTCTTTGTTAGGATAATTGTTAAGTATCCGTGTATTGAAAAGTATAGAAAAGATCTTGTGTATATTCTATATTGTTAGCATTATACTTATCTTGTAATGGACTCCTTGTGCTATAAAAGGAGATCCTAGGTCATTGCTTGGTATATGCATCATTAATATAAGCTTCAAGGTGTAACCCTAGTGATAAACAAGATCACTCGTATTATTCTTAATAATATTGGAGCTTAGCTTTGTGTTAAACTGTTCTCACTTAAATTACGTTCTAACATGTGGTATCAGATCAGGTTGCTCTCGATATCTAGGATCTACAAGGTTTCTCGTAGAAAATGGCGAAAAGATGAAGAAATTCGAATCTGAAAATTTTCGTATATGTTTACTGCGTGCTTTGTTTTGTAACGATCATAACGTTTTCGTTAACCGTTGGATCGTGACAAAATTTTAGGTGGACGTTCTCTATATACCCATCTAACTTTCCGCCGAAGGGATCGTCGATCTGAGTTTTTATGCGAAAGTTATTCATTGTCGAAGTTGGCTGCAAAAGCATAGTTAAAGTTTCGAATTTTTAGAGTTCAATTGCATGATTTATGTTATTAATTCAACTATGGTAGGGGAATTTCATGCGTACTGATTTGATAATCATTGGTCGGTTATTATTGAAGTTGCATGTGTACTAACCTACATCTTGTATTATTAAAATAACATGGGTCAATGATTTGGGAAATAAAGATTGGACGGTGGCTTGAAGATTAATATTATTCTCATCAGAATAGTGGGTCATTGTTTACGAGAATGAGAGTACAATGAAGTAGAAGAATTGAAGCATCTTAAGCATAACGTTACTACTGTTTCGAGCTCAACGGTTACCACTGTTTCATTCGCGAGTAACCACTGCTAGCTTTACTCATTACCACTGCTAGCATGTTTGGTTTCCACTGCTAAACTTATTCGTTACCACTGCTAGTCGTTACCCTTTGCTCGAATGAATGTTTCCCTTTGCTAGCATGTTCGAACTAGTGCTACTGTGAAGACAACTTTGTAACATATAGTCATTCGTTTATGCTATATGGGATGGTGAAGGTAAAAGTTCTTTAATGCATATGTTAATATGAATGAGGTTTGAAGATAACATGGAATCAGTAATTAAATAATACTACCGATACGATATATTGCATGGAGTTATTGCGGAATTATAAAGGCAATACAAGTTACAATTGAGAAATTGACATGTGGTTAATTCTTACAAATTGGAAGCTTATACGCTTTGATATGGCATAATTACGCTATTGGTTTTGATGGTGGATTCCCAAAAGCAAATTGTGATTTGTTAATATTACGAAGGTTTTGCAAGTTGTTCGAGAGTATTATAAATTACTACCATGATATGCTAACTTTGCAGCATTTATAACTACTTCTTATATTTTCCGAGAAGTATTTTTCTACTGCTAGCGTTGTCCGATAAAAATTGTTTCCACTGCTAGTTTTATTTGATATCGGTCAACACAAGATTTTTGGTTCTCGAATGAGATTGGAAGATGATGGATTTTTTATGACATACACATGGGTTATTGGTTTACACACACAAGAAGAAAGATTGGAATTTGTTCTTAAATATTTTAAAAAGCTCGTTTTTGGATTTATTGAAGAATTGATTATGAAGAAGGTTATTTATCACTTATTTGAAGGTGAAGTGGATTTCTTAGATGTGTGTTCTTATTTTTGTGCATTCTTATTGTGACAAAGAATTGACAAAACACTTGAAGGAGTTATGTTATTGTGCTCAGTGATTATTGTCAAAATATTGTGGTCTCCCTATACATGGGTATACGTTCGGAGTCATGTGGTTTGTACAAGACATAAGACATACGTTTGGGTTATTCTACTTCTTCAACAAGTTCGTTTTATTTGATTTTCACAAGTGATCACTATGAGCTAGTGTGATTTGAAGAATCATTTGTTGTTCATGCACCACTCAAGGGGAAGTGTTTGATTTTACTACTATTGATTAGTATTACTACTGATGGTTTAGATTTCTACTGTTTCAAGTTCATTTTTAGTTGCAGAAAACTTCATGGAGGGTAATTTGAAACATTGGAAGGATGTATTGGATGTGTGGTATTGGTTCGTGGTGGTCAAGATCAAGTTTGCTTATGTTCTCTAT
The DNA here is from genome assembly GCA_910596185.1 of Chrysanthemum makinoi. Lineage (NCBI taxonomy): Eukaryota > Viridiplantae > Streptophyta > Magnoliopsida > Asterales > Asteraceae > Chrysanthemum > Chrysanthemum makinoi. Next base: position 192,315,591 of record OU343223.1, read on the forward strand.
TTGTTGATAACAAAAAGGGGAAGAGATGTTGGAGTGGCATAGCATGGATTAAGGGGAAGACAAAGGAAGACAAGATTGTTTCATTCATGGTGTACTTAGAAGACGTGTTTCTGGAAAATTAAGACCTGGAAAATTCCAAAAATTTATAAGTAGCTCAAAAGAGAAAAGTAGTAAGTCAAGCTTTCTCCTCTTTCCCGTCAAAGTTGCGATCCCGACACAAAGTTATCCTTCAATAAACCGGTATGCATTTTTGAAAAAATTTCTAGAAAATTTATATCTTTAGAATCGGAAAAGTGTCCCGTGAAGACATCCATTATGACTCAATACAAGCATTTGACTCGAACAAACACACATGTATATCTTTTTAATAATCGTAATTCTCATGTTCACGCTCTTTTTGAAACGGTGTAATCCTCCCTACACTTATACCTTTTGTAAAATATCTTTATATGTAATTAAGACGAGGTTAAAGACAAAATAAATCATTTTTACAAATTCAAACATGAGAATAAACAATCAATAAAAGATATACGACACACAAACAAGCAAACAATTAAGCATGGGTTGCCTCCCACGAAGCGCTTTTCTTTATTTATGAGTCTTGTAGCTAGACTCGAAGTCGTGCCCCTACGTTCCGATTAAAGTAAGCTTGTCCTCTAGAATGTCATAAGGATCAAACTTATCATTTAAGTTCCTAGTGGTACACTTGGTTCGGTATGCCTTTGCAAACTTCTCTCCATCGGGGTCATAGATCGTTATCCTAATGTGCCACTCTCCATTACCATTACTAGGCGGTCTATCCTAATTCCACTTATGCTTAGGCTTATCAACTTTCCACTTATTCATGACAAGGTTGACGAGCAAGCTTCCTAGGAACTCGGTCATCTTCCTAAATACTAAGGCGTCCTCGAACGGGTTCACCTCCATGTCCCTAGCCAATTCTTTTTCATGGAAAGTCGCTTGACTAGCAAAGGATTCATCTAGATAGAAAGGTCGTTGGGGACCTATGAAGTCTTTATTAATCCAAGGTCCATATCTAGATGGTGTTCTATCTAACCTAATCTCATGTGGGATTTCCTCTTCCTTGTAGTAAACATGCTTTTTGACATCGTAAATTGACCTAGCACTCCCTTCTCCTACCACTATTTTGGACATCTTACAATCAATGATGGCACTAGCGGTATCCAAGAATCCCCTTCCTACTAGCAATGGGCATGTCGGGTCCTTATTCATGTCTAGCATATGGAAATCTTCCAAAAGAGCCAATTCTCCTACGTGTACTACCATATCTTTTATTATCCCTACCGGATACGCAATACTACCGTCCGCTAGACCTAAGATGGTTTTCGTTGGTTTTATCTTACCTAGGTTAAGGCTTTTATGGAGGGACAATGGAACAAGGTTGATGCATGATCCTAAGTCGGCTAGAGCATCGAGAGGTTTCGAAGTTCCAAGCCTACACGGAAGAGTGAATAGCCCGTGATCGCTTCTAACTTAGGTAAATTATTTTGCACAAACGCGGACCCATGTTTTCCAAGTTTTAGTTCTAGCTCATATTTTTCTTTTAAAGCATTATAATAAGGTGCATGAGCTATGATTTCAAGAACCAGTTTTTCTTGATGGAGTTCCTTGTACTCCTCTTCTAGATTAGGTTTGGTTTCTTGGTTTCCGGGTTTCTCAAGAGTGGGTTGTACCAATGTGCGGGCCTTGGTACCTCATTTGGGATCGCTTGAAACCCTTGTTGATAGCATTTACCGAGTGGACCGTTGGGTGTGAGGGGCATGGATGTGCACTCTCCCATGGTGAACATGAACATGAAGTCGATAAAATCAAATTCACTTTTGGGTTCTTTATAGTATCTGTGACAACCCGTACTTTCAGGTCATTTCTCGACACAATTTATGCCTCACAATTTCAACATTTATAGTAAACTTGGTTTACTTGTTTCAAATTCGCGTAACCTTTATAGTTTAGCGGCGAATTCATGATCATAACATCACGTACATTTCATATGGACTAAGATTAGTCTACATTTCATTGACATCATTTGCATCTCATTAGTTCTTTCACGACATTTCATTTCACTTGTATCGCTGTAATTTTATATTAAATAAACGTTATCGCGTGAGTTATTATTTTGAATATTTAACCCGTTACTTTCAAAAATGATCCCGACGTATTTTTATACTTACATTTAGTTTATAAAAACTATATTTTTAGTTTTCCTAGTGTTTTGAAGTTATTTGGTACATAAATCGTTAAAGTTATATTATTACGACGTTTTTCTTAAAAACTATACGATAATGATTTTATCACTCAAATTTCACAAGGAATGTATTTTACAATTTTTATAAAATCATTATACTCTATTTTGATCTATTAAAATTTTACTTGTACCTAAAACTACCATTTACATTAACTTGAATCCATTTCACTTACACTTTTTCTTACAAATTATACAAATATATACTTACACTTTAAAAAAAAAAAAAAAAATTTTGTGACAAATATCCCCAAAAATCCGGTTCTAGGGGGGGAAGGGATTTCATTTATTGTTTGTTGAATTATTATCCATGATTGTACATATATACACCTCAAGATTTATTTGCTTCACATTTCAATCATTCCACCACAAATAATTCAAAACAAGTAGAAAAAGTTTTCTTCCTCTTGTTCTTCTCTCCATCACCGGTTCTCACAAGGAGCACAAAGGAATCACAAAAATTTTTACAAGCTCAAGTATTCACAATATAGATTACACTCTCATTAAGGTTTTGAAATAAAAACCAAGAGTGTTTAGGTTTAACCTTGTTACTTGCACCTCATCATATTCACTAGTAAGCATGTTTCTTTCATTTTCATGTTCCTTTTCATTTCATATGTATCTTTTCATTTTGGAGCAACATGCAAGACATATGTGATTTATACCATTTTTACATGATTTTAGAGTATATAAATATATTTGGTCATCCTATAATTATCCCCTTGGTATTCATTGGTCTTGATGATGTCTAGGAACCCATGACACCCTAAGAAGTTGTATGGTAGGATTAGATTAGTTTTGGAGTTGATTTGAAGGGATTAGAATAGGTTTTGTCCGAGAAAACTATTTTCGATAAGTCATAAATATGTTCTGTCCTTGTTTTGAGTTTCTGGAAAATCCGACAGTAGGCACGAATTTTTGGCCTTGATATTTAGAAAATATACTTTAAAACAAATCCGTGGCCGCTTGAACGGAATAAAACGGATATGTTCTAAGAAGTTATGGATTTTACAAGTTTAATTGACGGAAAATATATTTTTCTGAAATTTCAGCATACTATTATTATTTTGTACGAGTCAAAACCGAGCTTTAAGCTTTACAAATTATTTCGACTTATCAAAAATATATTAGTATACTTTGATAATGAAGCTAAGGACGATATATAGAAAACGGATTTGAAACGACAAAGATATGCACGTTTTCATAAAACTTGCCGTAACTATTATTTTCTGCACAACAATTCAACAAAATCACTATCTTTAACCATTAATATCTTTATGATCGAGACCTTGACCGAAAAACTCCCTAACTGAAACTTCTAGACTTCGATACAAACTTTCCAAAACCGTCGAGTTCGTTCTCTAACGATCGACGTACACCATTTTACGACTAGTTTTACGAAGCCATTTTTGTTACTTTTATAAATTTTCCGACGACATTGTTTTGCGACGAAAAGTGATAATTTCACCATAAATCGTTATAAAACCATTGTAGGATGACATTTTGACGTAAAAACTTGAAAAGTCATTTTGAAGGGTCAAGACGTCAAAAGAGTATTTTTCGACGACAAGTAATATTTTCAAAACCGCAAATGGTATAATAATATACAATGCATGCATAACATTACATTGCAACTCATTACATATCATATCATTTATAATAGGTCATTTTCGAGATTCACGCTATATTTCAGTGTATCCACTTTTGTCATCGTAATCATTGCAAATGTGAGAGTTTTCATAGCCCCTACTTTTATCGCTTTGAATTACTTGGAGATACATGCTCAACTATTTTCATTTACTTTTATAGTTACTCTAAACATTTAAGGATTACTGTGAGTTTCATAGCCCCATTTTCAATTGTTTTATACTATTTTTGGGGAGATACATGCTCAACTATTTTTAGTTACTTTCATAAGTACTTTAAATTTTTAGGGATAACTTCTATCATGATCACCATTGTTTCAAAACCAATGCGTATCATATCAATTATTCTTGCTGCTATTATTATGTGCTATAACCACGATAATTTAAAATCGCTTGACTATGATACATCGTCAATAAAGTACTATGTCATTGACTAATATACATTGAGTTAGGTGATATTGATTATGTGCTACAGTTCTACGTCGTATAATGTTCTAAATCAGTTGACTACTGATACATTGAGTCATGAACTTAGTGAAATAAATACGATGTTGTTTTTAACGATGAGTGTGAAACAATTTAACTACGATGATTGAGTTCAAACGAATTAATTAAACCTATGGTTTTACGTCGAGTTAGGTACTATTGTGAATTCATTTGACGATTTCTGCTTGAACATAAACTATGTATTCTCGGCAGTGGGTTGTGAACACACGTTGCAAGTTTTGTATGGGCGGACTTGGAATCGAGGATTTACAATGCCTTGGCTACATAATCGATTTTGATAGTCTTTACATTTCAACGATTTACAATGCCTTGCCGCATAAACGATTTTGAAAGGCTTTACATTTCAACACAAACTCTATGAACTCACTCAACCTTTGTGTTGACACTTTTTAGCATGTTTTATCTCGGGTATCTAAGGCATTCACCATGGTTTGCATTTGGACACATCATGGAGTCGTGGTAACACGTCTCACTGAGTTTTACGCACTTTAAAACATCGTTTGAATTGTAACAAACTTATTTCTGCACAAGTTGATTTTCACACCTACTTTGTAAACTCTGATTATCTTATTAAATCAAACGATGTTCTTTTCAAACGACACTTTAGGTCGTTCAATATAATCGTGAATGTGATGCTATGACAGTCAATCCCGGAATTCCATCCGCTAAAAACAGTAATTTGGGGGTGTGACAGATGGCATCGAGCTTGTTATAGAGAACTAGTTTGCATCATTGACCCTAGACTATAACTACATTATCATAGCATCTCATCATTTCATCATAAGTGCATGTTCACTCTACATGCGGTTTATACGTACATTTTCGAGTTATTTACTTTCATTTCATATCGACTGTCACATGGATGCCCTTAAATACCCATCCCATTATTCTTTCTTCATACTCTAACGTGGAGAATTCCTTGTCATTCCCTATCACAATTTTTATATCACTGATTCATCATCGATAACGACGAATACCGAGATAAACCTTTAAATAGGGCGAAGTCACTCTCACTCCTTTGTTTCATCACTAACATGTCGAGTTACACGTTACTAACACATTAAGTCACTAAACCATTATACTGAAGCACTTACGACACCTCATAACCCATCTTTTCAGAACCCGTCGATTATTTTGAAAAATAACCTCAAACTTACCATTTCTTATCACATCTCTTTGGAGTGTTTATTATTAACATCGGATTTTGCTACGTCTCACATTTCCTCTTGTTTTGAAGAAGATATGGCATCGAAGAAAGCTACAGTTGAAATGACCCAAGCGGCTATTCAAAAGTTGGTGAATGATAGCATAGCCGATGCTTTAAGAGTCGAAGGAAAATAAGCTTCTGCCTGCCGCTGGGCCGGGAGGTCAGCCACCGCTAGGCGAATAGTCAGCCATGGAAATGCCGGAGGATCCGGAAAGAGATGTTCGTACAAGGATTTCAAAAGTATGGTGAGCCCACGTAAGTTTAGGGGGCGGATCAAGGAGCCACGCCATGGTACGATGGTTTGAAAAGTTGGAACTGCGGTTTTGCTTTGTAATTGCCCTGGAGGATAGTAAGGTCAAATTTGCTACAAGTACATTACTCGATGGGGCGTTGTCGTGGTGGAATTCATATGCTCAACCGATTGGAATGGAGAATGCTTTCAAGCTTACTGGGGAGCAATTTAAGGGTTTGGTGACTAAGAAGTTTTGTCCTCGTACGGAAGTGAAAAAGTTGGAGACTCAGTTCTACGAACTAGTAACGATTGGGTACGATATTGACACATACATTCGAGATTTCAGAATTGGCCGCTATGCCCGTCAATGGTACCGGATAACGAGAAGTTGCTAGAGGCTTTTATTGGGGGACTTCCCGAAGTTATTCAAGGAAATGTGACTTCGTTTGATCCACAAACAATCGAGGAAGCTATTAGGGTGACTCAAAAGCTCATGGCCCGTAGTGAAGAGAGTAAGTACACCAACACCAACCAAAACAACAACAACCCCAACAACTACACCAACTACAACAATAACCAAAACAACAACGACGATAACCAAATCAACAACAACAAAAGGAAATGGGAAAACGACCAAGGAGATGATAACAACAACAACCAAAACCGCAACACTAACCCATCATCAACAAAAAATAGAAGGCAAGAAGCGGGAATGGTTTATGTCGCTGCACCAATGAGAGGTAGAGGGTATGCCGGAACACACCCACTATGTAATCGATGTAATTTTCATCACTCATCGGGTCCTTGCCCGCCAAGTGCCACAAATGCAAAACACCGGGACATCTAGCCAGGGCTTGTAAAGGTAAAGCCGTAGTCACATGCTTCGGATGTGGGGAACAAGGACACTATCGGAATCAATGTCCTCAAAACCAAGGTCAACCAGTTTGAAGGTGCCTCATGGAATGTATATATGTTGGAAGGAGGAGGAGGAGCTCATTGGTATCAACGACGCGGAAGACTGAAGAAGTTCGGAAACTAACAGTCATATTTCTCCTTATGTACTATGTCGTACTAAGTTTATGTTTTCCATCATATCCGAATCTTTATAACCTAAGATGTATTTCTGTTCGATAAACCACTTGTTGTAAAATATTCTCATCTATCGTACTTTATTTTCTTTCCGATTTGTTATCATTTACGAGGATTTCAATTCTTTTTACTTTAACTATCATTTTAACGACACTTCTCCATGTCTTCTCCCCTCGATGTTCATCACAATTTTAACATCAGTTGACTCAACACCAAACAACATATGAGTCGATTAGTCCAAGCATTGCATAGTTACTCCTAAATTATACATAGCCTGATCACCTATGTCTAATTGTGAAGAATCATGCAATTAAGGGAGTAGTAGGCTTATATGTGTAAGCAATTCCGTAATCGAGCCAAAATTTCAAAAGATTTTCTTCAAACCACTTGTTTCAGTTTGATCCGCGGATGATTCTTGTTTGATGAGTAGCAAAGATCGAGCTAGAAACAAGTTGTTACCTAAACCGATTTAGCCTAATCGTATGCATGTTCTTGTTTGATGAATTGTGGGATTAAGTAAAAATCGGTTACCTAAAAGTCTTTTGAGGGTTTTGCTTGAGAATGGGAAGGCTTGCCTCATCTAACCCTAAACCCGTTAGACCTAATAATCAACGAAATTCGGTGGACCTGAATTCCTTTTGGATGGGCTAATGTGACAACCCGTACTTTCGGTCATTTCTACACAATTTATGCCTCACTAATTCAACATTTATAGTAAACTTGGTTTACTTGTTTCAAATTCGCGTAACCTTTATGGTTTAGCGGCAAATTCATGATCATAACATCACGTACATTTCATATGGACTAAGATTAGTCTACATTTCATTGACATCATTTGCATCTCATTAGTTCTTTCACGACATTTCATTTCACTTGTATCGCGTAATTTTTATATTAAATAAACGTTATCGCGTGAGTTATTATTTTGAATATTTAACCCGTTACTTTCAAAAATGATCCCGACGTATTTTTATACTTACATTTAGTTTATAAAAACTATATTTTTAGTTTTCCTAGTGTTTTCAGTTATTTGGTACATAAATCGTTAAAGTTATATTATTACGACGTTTTTCTTAAAAACTATACGATAATGATTTTATCACTCAAATTTCACAAGGAATGTATTTTTACAATTTTTATAAAATCATTATACTCTATTTTGATCTATTAAAATTTTACTTGTACCTAAAACTACCATTTACATTAACTTGAATCCATTTCACTTACACTTTTTCTTACAAATTATACAAATATATACTTACACTTTAAAAAAAAAAATTTTGTGACAAATATCCCCAAAAATCGGTTCTAGGGGGAAGGGATTTCATTTATTGTTTGTTGAATTATTATCCATGATTGTACATATATACACTCCAAGATTTATTTGCTTCACATTTCAATCATTCCACCACAAATAATTCAAAACAAGTAGAAAAAGTTTTCTTCCTCTTGTTCTTCTCTCCATCACCGGTTCTCACAAGGAGCACAAAGGAATCACAAAAATTTTTACAAGCTCAAGTATTCACAATATAGATTACACTCTCATTAAGGTTTTGAAATAAAAACCAAGAGTGTTTAGGTTTAACCTTGTTACTTGCACCTCATCATATTCACTAGTAAGCATGTTTCTTTCATTTTCATGTTCCTTTTCATTTCATATGTATCTTTTCATTTTTGGAGCAACATGCAAGACATATGTGATTTATACCATTTTACATGATTTTAGAGTATATAAATATATTTGGTCATCCTATAATTATCCCCTTGGTATTCATTGGTCTTGATGATGTCTAGGAACCCATGACACCCTAAGAAGGTGTATGGTAGGATTAGATTAGTTTTGGAGTTGATTTGAAGGGATTAGAATAGGTTTTGTCCGAGAAAAACTATTTTCGATAAGTTATAAATATGTTCTGTCCTTGTTTTGAGTTTCTGGAAAATCCGACAGTAGGCACGAATTTTTGGCCTTGATATTTAGAAAATATACTTTAAAACGAATCCGTGGCCGCTTGAACGGAATAAAACGGAGTTATAACGAAGAAGTTATGGATTTTACAAGTTTGACGACGGAAAATATATTTTTCTGAAATTTCAGCATACTATTATTATTTTGTACGAGTCAAAAACGAGCCTTAAGCTTCACAAATTATTTCGACTTATCAAAAATCTATTAGTATACTTTGATACGAAGCTAAGGACGATATATACGTAGAAAACGGAGTTGAAACGACAAAGATATGCACGTTTTCATAAAACTTGCCGTAACTATTATTTTCTGCACAACAATTCAACAAAATCACTATCTTTAACCATTAATATCTTTATGATCGAGACCTTTTGGACGAAAACTCCTGGCGAATGAAACTTCTAGATATCGATACAACTTTCCAAAACCGCCGAAGTTCGTTTCTCTAACGATCGACGTACACCATTTTACTAATTAGTTTTAACGAAGCCATTTTTGTTACTTTTATAAATTTTCCGACGACATTGTTTTGCACCTAAAAGTGATAATTTCACCATAAATCGTTATAAAACCATTGTAGGATGACATTTTGACGTAAAAACTTGAAAAGTCATTTTTGAAGGTCAAGACGCCAAACGAGTATTTTTCGACGATAAGTAATATTTTCAAAACTCGCAAATGGTATAAATAACATACTAAATGCATGCATAACATTACATTGCAACTCATTACATATCATATCATTCATAATAGGTCATTTTCGAGATTCACGCTATATTTCAGTGTATCCACTTTTGTCATCGTAATCATTGCAACAGGTGAGTTTTCATAGCCCCTACTTTTATACGTTTTGAATTACTTTTGGGGGAGATACATGCTCAACTATTTTCATTTACTTTTATAGTTACTCTAAACATTTAAGGATTACTGTGAGTTTTCATAGCCCCATTTTCAATTGTTTTGTACTATTTTTGGGGGAGATACATGCTCAACTATTTTTAGTTACTTTCATAAGTACTTTAAATTTTTAAGGATAACTTCTATCATGATCACCATTGTTTCAAAACCGAATGTCGTACTATATCAATTATTCTTGTTTATGTGCTATTGATTATGTGCTATAGTTCTACGTCAGATAACGTTCTAAATCAGTTGACTACCGATACATCGTCGCCATAAAGTACTATGTCGTTGACTCTGATACATTGAGTTATGTGCTATTGATTATGTGCTACAGTTCTACGTCGTATAATGTTCTAAATCAGTTGACTACTGATACATTGAGTCATGAACTTAGTGAAATAAATACGATGTTGTTTTTAACGATGAGTGTGAAACAATTTAACTCACACTACGATGATTGAGTTCAAACGAATTAATTAAACCTATGGTTTTACGTCGAGTTAGGTACTATTGTGAATTCATTTGACGATTTCTCGCTTTGAACATAAACTATGCATATTCGGCAAGTGGGTTGTGAACACACAGGTTGCAAGTTTTGTATGGGGGGACTTGGAACTGAGTGGATTTACAATGCCTTTGCTACATAATCGATTTTGATAGTCTTTACATTTCAACGATTTACAATGCCTTTGCTTTGCATAAACGATTTTTTGAAAGGCTTTACATTTCAACACAAACTCTATGAACTCACTCAACCTTTGTGTTGACACTTTTAGCATGTTTTATCTCGGGTATCTAAGGCATTCACTTCATGGTTTGCATTTGGACATCATGGAGTCGGTGACGACGCTGCCTCACTTGAGTTTTACATACTTTAAAACATCGTTTGAATTGTAACAAACTTATTTCCGCACAAGTTGATTTTCATTTGGGACCTACTTTGTAAACTCTGATTATCTTATTAAATCAAACGATGTTCTTTTCAAACGACACTTTAGGTCGTTCAATATAACTGTGAATGTGATGCTATGACAATAATCCCAGTGAATTCCATTCCATAAAAATGTAATTTGGGGGTGTGACAGTATCACTTGGGAATTCTCCAATTTCCTGGTCATTGAAGGCTTTTAAGAGGGCATCAAGCTTGTTTATCATCTCGCCTTGTCGTTGCTTGAAATCAGCTTCAAGCTTAGTCAATCGAGTTTCTTGAAATGACATGAATCTAGACGTAATTGCCTCAAGACTAGTGGGTTCCTGGTGTTTGGAGGGTTGAACCTATTAGGTGGACTAGATGAGCTTTGGGGTGGGTTTGAATTTTGGTTCCACTTAGGTTAGGGTGATTCCTCCATGAGGGTTTATAGGAGTTTCCTAAGTTGTTTTGTTCTAGGGCTTAAAGTGTACCACTTCTCTCCCATTCGGTTACGTGGAGGCGTAGTCTGAAAAAGCTTGTTCGAGGAGTCTTGTGCAATCACGAGTGTCGTGGGGACCACTACACAACTCACAAGGTAGAGTGATTTTGTTCACTTGATGTGAAGACTTAGGATTTTCGTAGGAGCTCATTAGGAATTTATCTTGTTTTTCAAGCTCTAGCATCCTACTACGGAAGATTGTTAGTCAATGGGAGGCAAGGAGATTGCCTTTACGGTTTTGGGCAACTCACGGGGGTCATTCCAACTTTCGTTGTCATAGAGAGCAAGGTCCTCTATTATACCCCACCATTCTTCCGCGGTGAGATCACTAAGTTTACCACCGGCCAAGCGGTCGATGGATCGCTTAGTTGGGAAGTCGACATGATCATAAAAGAGTTGGACTTGAAGCCAAAGACCAATGCCGTGATGAGGGACTCTATGGAGTAGGTCCTTGAATTGAGTCCATGCTTCGTAGAGAGATTCACCTTGGCGTTGTTGGAACATCAAGATTTCATTCCTAAGCTTAGTAGTTCTCCCCGGAGGGAAATATTGAGAAAGGAAACGAGAGGTGAGGTCATCCCAACTTGAGATGGAGCCGTCGGGAAGTCGCTCAAGACAATTACTAGCTTGGTCCCATAGAGAGAATTGGAAGAGACGCAAACGCGTGGTCTCCCGAGTAGTAGCATCGAGGTCGATGGAATCGACGATTTTAAGGAAATCCTTAAGATGCTGATTAGGATCTTCGAAACTAAGTCCATGGAATGCACATCCGTTTTGCACCAACCGGATGGTGTCGGATTGAAGGGCCGTAGTTTGGGCTTGGTCGGAAGCTCAATGGTGTTTCTATAGCCTAGGTGGCTTGGTCTTGAGTATTCACCAAGAGTAAGGCCTCTTGGCGGGTCATTTGGTGGTGGGTTGATGAGTGGTGGTTGATTATCACTTTCCATGATGAAAAGTGATGGGATTACTAACAAAGGTTACAAAGAAGGGGGATAGACTACGAGGAAGCTAAAAATAGGAAAAAAGCTTACTTGATAGGAATCAAGCAAGGAAACCTAAACGAGGTGGAATTCTAACTAGTTATTCTATCCCGCAACGGCCCAAAAACTTGATACGCGTGCATAATGCGCTGCTTGGGGTCAAAGGAACTTCCTTTTCGTCGAGCAAGTTTTTCAACGCCTAGGCAGAAGGAACCTAATCGTTGTAGTGTAGTATTAGGGTAAGCCTCGGGAATTGATATCGCTCTCTAGGGGAATAGGAATGCTAGTGAGAAATTACTACGCTAAGGTTGGGGTTGAGGAAGATTATTTTTTTTCTTTTTTTATATTTTTTAGAAAATGGAATGTACGAATCTCGGGGTATTGGATTTGGGGGGTTGGTATTTCTACCGATTACTCTACTTATCTAATTTAACTAAGCTAAGGTGAGCACAGTCTATGTCTATTGTTGTATGCTCTTATGATGATTAAAAATGTGTTTACTTAGATGTTATTACTCCCTAGTTATCTCCTATTGATGGTTGAATTGTCACGTCATTATTCTTAACGCGTTGTGTTTTCTAAAGTCGTAGGGTATGCGTTTATCCCTAACTATTTGAAGCTACCTAAGGTTAATGACTACGAAATCTCTAGGATTCATAAACTTAACACTAAGGTTATCTTTGGATATTTAGCCTACAATTCCACTAGTAACTATAAGCTAAGGTTCAACAAAGACTAATAAAGCATTAATAGCACAACGGATGACCTATCGCAATACTAGGTCAATCACAATTAAGATAAGAGACAACCAATCAATATTCAATACCTAGGTTTCATATATCTAAGCAAACACACAAGTAAATTAGTCGGACATGGAGAATATGCAAGCATACACACAAACAATTGAAGACATGATTGAATTAATGAAGTAAAACACTTATCTTGTTGTAAAATAGGGTATGGAACCCTAAGATACTGCCAAGACAGCCTTGGTTCGGTTTAGGTTTTTACTCCACAAAACTATCTCCCTAAAAACTGAAAAAATCGGATTCTATATATAGTGTTACAATATGCGACGGCGTCACTCTTTAATTGTGACGCCGCCGGGTCGCCGCCATTAGGGTTTCGTCTTGGCAACGCCAACTCAGGACTGACGGCGTCACCTTATGCTCAGCGGACGCCATCGCCTGCTTCAACCTCTCGACCGCCGTCGGGATCCAAATCTAGGCCGCCCGAGTCGACGCCTCTACTCTTTTAAACCCGAGCGTCGCACTTGTAAAATAGCAATTTTCTCTCGATTGTCTCAAGATGTGTCCTAACGGCGTCGCAATTAAGCCGTGACGCCGTCCCCTTCAATTCCAGTAGCTCGAGTGTCTCGATTCTTGGTTTTGGCCATTTTCTTCATATATTCACGCCTTTTCGTCTGAATAAGTGTCATTCCAGCAATTTGCCTTCAAGAGACCTAAAAAGTGAAAATGAACGAAATTAAGTAGTAACGGATACAAAAGGGATCAATTAAGGGCTTAAATGACCCCTCAAAAGTGTACCTTTTAAATCCTTATCAGCCTTCATCATGGACCTTTGGCACCCTTCACTAATGCCTTAGATACGGACCTTCAGCATCTTTCACTAATGCCTTCGACTTGACCTTTTTGACGTCCTTCACTAATGCCTTTAACACAACATTTCTAGAGAGGAGGAAGAACTATCAACAAGATAACTTCAGTAGTCTTGATGATGACGAAGCATGGTAAATCATGGACTTGAGCTTGCTCGACTTCAAGAGGTGGTGATCTTGCCTTTAAGAGGAACCTAGAAGATCACACAAACACAAAACTGCATAGAGAGATCATTTGGATTTGAGGTTAGAGAGTTTACAATACTAAGACAAAGTATATGTGAAGTGGCAACTTTCAATGAAGAAATGGCTCACTATTTATAGACAAAAAATCACTACTGTCCCACGGATCCCACGGATCCCTTGCATGAGGATCCGCCCAGTATTCCGGGATCCGTAGGACGCTCCTCCTAACCGGGTTATGGGTCATGGATCATGGGTCATGGGTCATAGACTTTGGACCATGGGTATCAAAATAGATACAATGTATCTAGAAGATGCAATGCATCTAGTCAATGGGTCATGGGTTAGCTCCATGGGTTATGGATAATACCCATTATGACTTCATACATGATGTCATGCAATGGGTCATGGGTTATGGATTATGCTCCATGGGTGTGGGTCATGGACTTTGGATTTTAACCAACTACATTCAATGTGTCTAGTACTTAGATTCTTACCAATTACAATACATACTAAGTATGTATATATATACCCATTATGTAAACACTAGTTGTTATACATATGCATTACTATAATATGAAAACATTATTACTTGTTTAGCGTTTTATATGAAAGCGTAAGTGTGTTAGTAAACTATTGGCTCAAACCATTTACGTATTTTATTTGTTTCATTAAAATGATTTTACGTTTGTTATCGACAAAACATTAGAGGATCGTAAAATATTAATAAACGTTTTTACGGCTTATTTGTATTAACAATCTCCCTCTTTTTGTTGATGACAAAACATAAGATTATTTTAAGGAAGAACTAAAATTCGTAAAAGTTTGAATTGGAGTCTTTAATCTCTTCTCCCCCTTTTTGTCGAAACAAAAAGAGCATCGAAAAGAAACTAACACATTGTTTTGAAGAAAAATATGTGAAAAGTAAAAAATGAAAAATAGAGAGTAAGGGAAGAGAAGGATTCTTGTCTTAGCTCCCCCTTGACGGGTTCATCCCTTTGTGAGGGCATCAAGTAATTAGAAAGACTAAGCGAGTGCTTTGCAATTAGCTTTGCAAATGGTTTCGTCTTTTTGACGAACATGTTCCCCCTTGACAAGTGCTTCTTTGTGAGGAGGACGTCAAGTAGTAATGTAAACCTATGTGAAAGTATTGCAAATGGTTTTGCAATTGTTTTGCTTTGACAAGAAACTCCCCTTGTTGAGGGTGTCAAAGTCTTCCAGTGTATATTAAAAATCTTCAAAACAAATGTTAGAAAACAAGTATATAATGCATAATTTCCTGCAAATAAGACTCAAGTTAGTAATAAAAAGGTCTTTTGTTGCACGGATCCCACGGTTCCTCCCTTGGACGGATCCATATTGGCTAAAATGAGGGATCCGTCACCCTGCATACTTAAGACAGCAATATGGATGTAAAAAGTGGTATACACATCAACAAGAGTTATGTATTAAGGCATCCAACATATTCTCAAGATCATATGGCATATAACATGTAATTTCATTCAATAAAAATGCGAGAAATGATATACATATCTCTAAAACTAAGAGAATGACTAAAACATGTAATACACTTTCTACTAATTTTAAGAAGTGATGGAAACCTAATAAGCATCAATGTGCTTAAAATCCAAGGATGAATAGACTTATTGATTTGGTCCAATCGCTCAAGCAGATGATTAAACATGAAATGCAACTCATTTCGTACTTCTTGAACAAGTCCTTGGGTGAGTTGACAATTAGAGTAATTATTGTCATGACTAGGAACCGGAGGAGGTGGATGTTTTGAGGAGGCTCCACAAAGGATGGTGGAACTTGTGGAGGTGAGTTGAGCAATGTAGGATGTGGTTTCACTAAAAATGAGGGTGATGATGCACGAGTTGGTGGTGGAGATGGAAAGTCCTCTATATGGTTAGATCTTTGGTGATTCCTTGTCTCCAAAGATGGACTATTTGGTGATGAAGGTGGTTCCCTATTTAACAAGAAAGTTGGTGAGTGGGAAGTCCTTGGTGGTGAGTGTTCTAACGAGTAGAGATTTAGATGGGAAAGAGGTTCGGTAAAGGAATGTAGTCTAGGTTCTAGAAATGAAGGCTTGGGTGTTTTACTAGAGCTAGGTGTGTTTGGTTTAGTGCTTGATGAAGCCTTTTCCAACTCAAAAGGTCGAATGATAATTCTAGTGGTTCTTTTAGCTATTGTTGGTTGAGTTTGTTGAGGGGGGATTCTAGCATTCGGACTTCTTACGGGGGATGACTCGGTGGATGATATCTAATGAACCATATGAGCATTCTTTTTGGATGAACCTTTAGTTGAAGAGTTCTTGCTAGATACTTTAGTCATGATGAAAGAGAGGGTGTAATAGAAGTCTTAGCTACTGATTTTTGGATTGTGGTATGAATAGTGGCTTAAGCTCATAAGAATGCTTGGTTTATAAAGGATGAAGTTGACTTAATGAATTAAATTCTTGACCACTAAGAATTTTGGCATGCACTAAGGTCAACTATAGTGTTGTTCTTTTCTAGGGAGTCATTAAATGGTAAGTAAAAGTATTTAGACTACCAAAGAGAGTTTGAATTAGAAGGAAAAGCTGATTATAAGCTCTTCTGTAGACCCGGATCCCACGGTTCCCTCTCAATAGGGATCCGTCTAGTTATGAACTAGGGATCCGTCTGTCAGACAGCATAGTGGTGAGGTGATTATGCTCTTTTAAGGTCTAGTACTAATAGATCTTGAGGGTTTGACTTCCCTCGGATGTCTTAAATGGTATGTGACTTAAATGTCCAACCACAAGGAGTGAGAATACCTAATGATGGTTTTTAGTAGGAAAGTGGACTTTTTGAAAGTGCAACTAAGTGTTTAAGGATGATACTATAGATTTGAGGATGAAAAATGAGGACAATTGATCCTAGAGATCAGATGGTGGCTCAAGAGAAATTTGGAAAATTCCTAAAAAATAAAAAGAAATGAAAAACTAGTTTTAGGCCTATTTTGAGGTAAGGATGACTAAAATCAATTTGTCAAAATTAAGAGAAATAGCCAACTAAGTGCTTCGAGATGTGAGGAACAATGTGTGAGTATTGGGGCGGAAATATGGTAAGTTTTGGTTAAGTGATAAATCAAAAATACCTAGAGTGTGATCCTATGTTAGCTTTGAGTTAGTGTGAGACCTACTGAGTTTGAGGAAGACTTAAGTGGTCTTAAAGTATCATGTTTAGCTAGTGTTATAAGGTCTAGAGGATTGTATTGAAGTGAAAGTTTAAGAATTCCTTGTCTGTTTGCCCGGATCTCACGGTTCCCTCATTTGAAGGATCCGACTAGTTATAGCTCAGGATCCGCCATCGGCCGACCAAGAGCTTCTCAAAGAAATGTGCGAATTTGCACTCTTTAGAAAATACACATCCTAATCATTTATACATTCAATAATCAAATATGCAAGCAACAATATTACGCATAGTAAGTAAGGGCGACTAGAAGGTAAGCAAAATGAGCAGGACCGACTTCTTGATTGTGATCAAGTCGTTGTAAAATTCTCTTTTTTTGGGTTCCTAGGTTAGAATGTTTTAGTTTATGTCAAGCCATCTACTTAGAGCTATGTCCTAAACTACAGAAATATTGTTTAAATTGTTTTACACACCATTGTTCACAAATTAAGGTCCATGACCTTACCTTCCTCCCATTCCAACTCCTTCTCCATCGCCTCTACTCTTCACTCTTTACCCCTCCACCCCTACTTCTTCTTCTTCTTCATGAGGAAGTTAGCAAAACATTTGAACATGACCTTTGTTTGTTGGAATTCTTGTGAAGTGCTCAAGACTTATGGCAGTTGGTCAATGTATGCTAGGGGGTCGAGTTGACCGTTGCCAATGGGGTTGCTACCGTCTCCTTCTCTTTCTCTTTCATCCGATGAATCCGTTTGTGGGTGAGGTCTCTTGCCATCAACCATAATCCTTGTAGTCTTCCCATCGGACAAGGGCACCATAACCTTGTTGCAAAAGGTGTGGTCATTGGAGTAAAGAGATGGATCTAGAGCAAAGATGAAGTTTGCTAGGCGAGTCAAGTGCATGGCATAGGGGAGTACCATCTTGTCCATCCTTTTCACACTTGCCATTTGTTTCACCATGTAATAAGCGAGGTTGAAATGAGTCCCGGTTACAAGGCAATAGATCATAAAGCATAGGCAAGCGTTGGGATGATCCTTATTTCCTCCCAAACAAAGGACATTCTCCCTTAGCACTAGTTCCCATTTCTTGTATAATGGGAACATTTCAAAAAGCTCCATTTGAAAAGGATCTCTATAGATGATCTTGGACTTCCTAGTGACTCTGGACGGAGAGGCTCTTTCCATGAAGAAGGTATCTCTTACCGTAGTTGCTTCCGGGATGGGTGTGAAGTATACCTCGTGATGATCCACCATGTCATGAATCTCAGCCAATAACCATTCATTTGAGTACATGCATACTCCTTGACAAGGGATACCAAGTATCCTAGCAAACTCTTCAAGAGTGAAGGTGAACTCATGCTCATTGATGATAAAAGCTATCGAAATGGTTCCATCTTCATTTCGAATGATCCTCATGCTTTTGTAAAACTCTAGGACAAACACCGGACAAATTTGTTCGTTGATGCTCAAGAGGCAATGGCAGTTGATTCTCGGAAAGACTTGGGAAATGTCGGTGTTGTTGATGAATGAGGGTTCAACTACTCGTCCTTCATGGAAAAATCTCTTTTCCAACATTTTGAAGATTTTTCAGTCATCCGGGTTCAAGCCATCCTCTTGATGATACATGGGAATGTAATGTGCCGTATCTTGGTAATCTTATTGTCTATTGCTAGGCATAATTGTTCCTAAACATAAAAACCACAATGTGGTGTTAATAGTATCCTAATGGGTATCATCACAATTTTGCTCAATACATCTTCATTGAATTTAAAAAATGAGTTTAATTTGTATTAATAATGTTGATTCTTTGATTTAGTTTATCTTATAAATCAATGTGATACCAAATTGTGATAAACCCATTTGAGCTCAATTTCTAAAGATGAAAATTGTACTCTTAGGAATTGAAGAATGGAAATAACAATGTAGTGAAGATTATACCTACACAAGTGATTGTTTCCTTTGAGAAGATGATGAATTAACTCCTGTGAACAGTAAATTGGGTTTTATGTTCGTGAGTTTGAGAGAGTAAAGTGAAGTATAGGAGTCCACAGTGATCATCTTTTACTTAAACCGTCTTCTGATCTGTCGGTTCCCACGGATCCCTTGAATGAGGGATCCGGCTAGTGCAAACTTAGGGATCCGGCATACCAGTAGTTAGTAGTTTAAGTAATCTTTGATAATTTTGATTTGGGAGTTCTAATTCTTGGCTAGGGTTGATGTTTATGCTCTATAACTTATGGTTTGGGTTTTTGACGTGTTTTACTATTCCTATTTGACGAGGTTCCCTTTTTATGAATAAATCATAATTCTTGGGAAGTTTAAGGATTATGATAAAATCCTAATTTATCATGATATGAGGAGTTTCACATGGATACTTATTGACATAGATGAAATGTCAATAACCTTATGTGAGGAGTGATGACCAAGTCTCTCGAATAGCCAAGATATCATTATCACTAGTTTGTAGTTTTGTCTATAGAGATCAACGAAGAATACTATTCTTGATGATGAGTTCAATATAGATAACAACTGTAGTGATTTTTTAAGAAAGCGTAATGAGACTACTAATCTTAATCATGTTTATACAAAATGATATTATTACTTAATCTAGAAAATATACAATAATAATTTATTTGTAAGTAATTTATTAAAGAGCATACATTTTCTATATATTCTTTTTAAGAAAAGAAATATTGAAGCGAAATTCTTCATGATCTTCTTAGGATGCCCAAATCCTAGTATGGAGACTTCTCAACAAGGAAAAATATTATAGAGATCTACCATTATCCAACATTATAAAATATGATGATTTTAAAACATAACGTGAGCGCGTGGTCTCCCGAGTAGTAGCATCAAGGTCAATGGAATCGACGATTTTAAGGAAATCCTTAAGATGCTGTTTAGGATCTTCGGAACGAAGTCCATGGAATGCACATCTGTTTTGCACCAACCAGATGGTGTCGGATCGAAGGGCCGTAGTTTGGGCTTGGTCGGGAAGCTCAATGGTGTTTCTATAGCCTAGGTGGCTTGGTCTTGAGTATTCACCAAGAGTACGGCCTCTTTGCGGGTCATTTGGTGGTGGGTTGATGAGTGGTGGTTGATTATCACCTTCCATGATGAAAAGTGATGGGGTTACGAACAAAGGTCACGAAGAAGGGGGATAGACTACGAGGAAGCTAAAAATGGGAAAAAAAACTTACTTGATAGGAATCAAGCAACGAAACCTAAACGAGATGAAAATCTAACTAGCTATTCTATTCCCCGGCAGCAGCGTCAAAAAATTGATATGCGTACAACGCGCGTTCGGCGTCAAAGGAACTTCCTTTTCGTCGAGCAAGTTTTTCAACACCCTAGGCAAAGGAACCTAATCGCTGTAGTGTAGTATTAGGGTAAGCCTCGGAATTGATATCGTTCTCTAGGGGAATAGGAATGCTAGTGATAAATTACTACGCTAAGGTTGGAGTTGAGGAAGATTATTTTTTATCTTTTTTTATATTTTTTAGAAAATGGAAAGGTACGAATTCCGGGGTATTGAATTTGGGGGGTTGGTATTTCTACCGATTACTCTACTTATCTAATTATCTAATTATCTAATCTAAGGTGAGTGTAGTCTATGTCTATTGTTGTGTGCTCTTATGATGATTTAAAGATGTGTTAACTTAGATGTTATTACTCCCTAGTTAATTGTTACGTCCTTATTCTTAACGCGTTGTGTCTTCTAAGGTCGTAGGGTATGCGTTCTTCCCTAACTCTTTGAGACTACCTTAAGGTTATTGCCTACGAAATCTTTAGGATTCATAAACTAACTCTAAGGTTATCTTTGGACGCTTAGACTACAATAAATCTAAGTGATTATAAACTAATGTTCACAAAGATTACTCAAGCATTAAAAACACAACGAATGACCTATCGTAATACTAGGTCAATCACAATTAAGATAAGAGACAACCAATCAATATTCAATACCTAGGTTTCATAGATCTAAGCAAACACACAAGTAAATTAGCCGGACATGGAAAACATGCAAGCATACACACAAACAATTGAAGACATAATTGAATTAATGAAGTAAATCACTTATCTTGTTGTAAAATAGGGTATGGAACCCTAAGATACTTCAAGACAAAATTTCTATGTTCGGTTTAGGTTTTACTCCACAAAACTACCTCCCTAAAATACTGAAAATTCAAATTCTATATATAGAGTTACAATATGCGATGGCGCACTTTTAATTGTGAAGCCGTCGCCGCCATTAAGTTTTCGCCTTGGCCACGCAACTCTGTGACGGCGCCACCTTATGCTTGTGACGCCGCTTTAACCTCTGACGCCGTCAGGATCCAAATCTAGGTCGTTTGAGTTGTGACGCCCTACTCTTTTAAATAGGGATGAGTACGGTACCATTTTGGTACCGTACCGGCACCTTTTCCGAAGTACCGTATTTTTTCCCAACCAAAATATGTAGACCCGATCCCGGAACCGGCGGTATACCTACCGGTTCCCGTTCCTCGTATCGGTTCGGGAAACCGCACTATACCTAAATGAGTACCGCTTATCTATGTGAATCTACCACATACCTTGATCTCTATATGATGTTTCTTTGTTATAATGACAAGTAATCATAACCCATTCTAGCAAAGAACTTCATTTTGACCACAAACAAGGTGAAAATGTGCAAATTTTTTGAGATATCAATCTTCAAAGGAACTAGAAGCAACACTTGATTACTTTTTTTGCCACCAAGTCCAAGGTATACTCAAAAAGTGAACAGATATATTAGAGCAGACATTATGATCGCACAAACGATATGGAAGGAGCCCATTACATGGTGAAATAATACTGGACTAAACATAAAATCTTAGGAATAACATCTTGTATTATCTTGTATCTTGTATCTCTTGTCTTCTAATTGCAAACTAACGAGAAACCCAAAAATCCTTCCTCATTCCTCAATTACCACTACTGCATCGTTACTTAGTCAGTTATACAAGCATCCGATAACAACCCAAAACACAAAAAGCCTACCATATAATGCTTCATCAACCACTTACAAATCTTAGATCATGAGTTTGGTAAAAAAAGTTAAGCCTCTTTTTATTCCGTACTAAAATCGATTTCCGCTTTGGTATCGTATCGATTTTAGTGGTACCGATTTTTGTGCAGCGAATTTTATGGTACCGGTACCGCATCGATAGTGAGAACCGGTAATGCACGTAGCCTGGTACCGCACGGTTCCGCATCGCATCGTTTTCCGTACCCATGCTCATCCCTACTTTTAAACCTCATGCTGTCACTTGTAAAATAGCAATTTGCTCTCTGAGTCGTCTCAAGGTGTGTCGCGACGGCATCGCAATTAGGCCGTGACGCCGTCCCCTTCAGTTCCAGCAGCTTGAGTGTCTCGATTCTTGACTTTGGCCATTTTCTTCATGTATTCGCGCCTTTTCGTCCGAATAAGTGTCATTCCAGCTATTTGCCTTCAAGAGACCTAAAAAGTGAAAAGGAACGAAATTAAGTAGTAATGGATACAAAAGTGATCAATTAAGGGCTTAAATGACCCCACAAAAGTGTACCTTTTAAATCTGTATCACGATGTACTTTAATGATTTATACCTTAGTATGCTCTCATAGAAGAAGCTACGACGTAACTCACACTCTCATTTATGCCGTAGCTAGGAATTCAAATATGAAGACCAAGTCAACATCAGTTATGGCATAACTATCAACTCAAGTTACGCCGTAACCATCTAGATCATAATGAATTTCGCGCCTCCATCAGTTACGCCGTAACCCCCAGCATTAGCTGCGGCGTAACCAGCACTACGAATCTCTTGATGGGATCTTTGAATATTACGGTGTAGCCACTTGTCGAGTTTACGACAGAGCTGAAGGGATTACATCGTAACCATCCATAAGGTTACGCCATAACCATCACACCAAGATTTGATATAGGAGGATATTTAAGTTACGGCGTAACCACAATATAAGGTTACGCCGTAACATGATCGTGCCTATAAATATGTGACAACTGCTAAATTTCGAAAACTATTTTTAATACCACACTATTTCAAATTTTAGCAAGTTAAACTATCGACTATAAACTCTTGATATTTTGCAAAACATTCTGTGTTAGACTTTGTTTGTAACTTTAGACTAGGCACTACTAGACCTCGACACTAGGAAAAACCAATTAATTGAGAAAACTGCTCGTTTAGTTCCATGAGCATATTTGTGACCGGTTTTATTGGAAAACTGTAATTAAATCTATTGGTGCACTTGAGAGGAACTCGTTATACTTTTAAATGAAATATTTGAGCTCGGGATTAGAGGAATCGGGGAACTTTAGAAAAACTACAGATTGGCCTCGTGCTTTTATGTTGGCCGCGCACCACATTCACACCATTTTTGAAATGTATCAATTTTGAAAGGGTAAATTGCATAAATTAGTCCATGTGATATATCATTATCACCACCACACACACAAACATAAAAACACACATCATCACCTCCAATTTCATCTTTCTCTCTCTCTTGGGCAACCCTAGCTACCGGCCACATAAACGCCGCCACCACCACCACACCGCCACCTCCACAACCACACCACCCACCTCAACACACTCCCCTCACTCTCCTCTACACTATCCCCAAGGCCACGCACCAAAAAACCCTCACCTCCCCTCTCGAACGTCACTCACGTGCCACCTAGCACCACCACTACGCCACTACCAGTCATTTGATTGTGTTAAAACGAAGGTAGGTTCGAAAACAAACGAGTTTGACTCGTTTTTGTTGGTAACTCGTGGTGAGTCACGAGTTCACTTACTATCTTGTTGGGTTTGATGTATAAACACATGGGAACTGGTTTCTTGATAAATAAAAACGTGTTATAACTTGTTGGTATCCAGGTTTGAGTGTCGGGTCGTGTCGTGTGTGTCGCGGCAGCCAAGCCGTGAGCCTTGGCTCTCGGTGAGGGCTCGTATGGTTGATTTGTTTCTTGAGTTTTGACGTTACTCTACTTGTTATTATTGTTTTTGTTTCGGGTTTCGGATGAAACCCCATTTGGTGGTGATAAATTGGTATATTAGAGGTTGATTTTTGTTTGGTTTTGATGTATTTCGAATGGGAAAAGGCCCTCGAAAGGCATTTGGTTTGTTTGGCTGTCGAGGAGTTGTGGGTCGAGACCCTCGAGGTCTCGACAACTTTGTTGGAGGATTGATATATTGTAGTTGTTGATGTTGATGTTGGACGTGAGAATGGGAGTTGAGACCGAAAGGTGGTGACTACACTTGGTTGGTATTTTTGGACTTGAAATGGGATTTATTTTAGTTATGACGGAGGATAGGTTAGATGTGAGTCGTAGACGACCATGTGAAGTTGAAGTTGTGATATTGGGACTTGACGTTATTGACTTATAATATACTTGTGAACTTCGCGCCTAGTTGGTGTCATGTTGACTTTTTAGTCTTCTTTGACACCGACAAGGCCGTGACATGGACTTTATTTGACTATTGGACTTGATACAATTTGATAAGTCGAGAAGTTATGACTCGGACTTGTGACTCGAAACAAATAGTAACTCGAGTAACAATAACTATGACGATAACGTAAACTATATATAATAAATGGTTTTCCTGATAGAAACAAGTATATAATACTTGTTATAAACTATTTTATAATAAAACGGAAAAGAGGAATATAATTAATAATGAGGGAGTTACTTACTGTTTTGAGGGCACGCAAAACTAGAAATGACTTGAACATTAATTGAATATCATTAATTGCTAGTCACGGATATTTGGAGTTAATAAACTTAACTTACTTCACTAACAAACTTATTGGGTTGACGAACCAAGTGAGACCTCGTTAGTTATGTCGGGAGAGTTTAGTAATGACCACTTATCCTACGACGCCATAGGAAGTGGTATAGTTTCAGAATAATAAGCAAGGCGAATATATCGTAAGGTTTATCGAATTGACGAATTCGATAAGTCTTGACAATATATTCAAGAGACTTATTAGACTACGACTTGACACATAGATTTGTTGTGATCTTTCTTTGTTGAGTGATTGAGTAGCGTGAGTATACATGAATCTTGTTGAGTCGACACCACACATATGCGGATACCAAACACTAGAAAACTGTTTTGAGAAAGAGTTTTTTAAAATAAAAACTGGATTATATTCAGGATTGGGAACTATTGATTGGAGTCATAATCTAAGCAAGTCTATGGTTTTAGGTCGGCCGAAGTTAGTAGTTGCCGATTTCGATAGTCGATACTCTTCTTGTTCCTGTTGATTCTTGTGCATTTTGCTGGACTAAGGTGAGTTTCATAGCCCCACTTTTATTCACACTTTGTTTATTAATTCTTGGGGTGAGAAGCATGCTCTTGTTTGACTGGACCTTTTCATAAAACTATGCTTTGTTTATGCTTATTACGAAGTCTAGGCTAAGGTTTAGCCTCACTATATCTTGCCAACTGTTAGGTCTTTTATTCATGTTGTAGGTAGATCTATCGTGGTTGACCGCCCCGTCTTGGACTTGTTTGGCCGACTTGCCAGGGTGGCACCTGGATTTGTGGTTGCAAAATTTGCCATGACGTATAACATCTTTGTTCGGTTTTGGGTTTTGGATATGATGATTGCTTTTGCTATGACTTACTTGCGTAATAAGACATTTTCACTATTTGGTCCATTTACTATGTTATTTACTTAAACCTATGAACTTACCAGCTTTTTGCTGACCTCTTTAGCATGTCTTTCTCAGGTATTTGATGTGTTTTGGCTTGGGCAGTTGTTTTGGGAGGCGCTTGGAGGCATTGGCATGGTCATGGATTAGTTCGACTCCGATGTTTAATTTGGACCGCTTTTTATGAATTTCTTTTAATGGGCTTACTATCGTACTTTTAATAAATGTAAAACTTAATTACTATCTTTGACAATGTTTTTATATTATGGATGAGCTATTCTACTTCGCTATACTTGTCCTCGTGTACCACTTGTCGTAGCACTCCAATGCTAGTAAGTCTTCCGTTGAACCGTATTTTGGGGGTGTTACAGATGGGTATCAAGAGCCCAGGTTATAGAGAACTAGGTACTTATCAAAACCTTGACTATAACCACTTTTCAAAAAAAAATAATCCAATGACCGCCGCGTGCCCGCCTGCCAAGCTGAAGCCTAAGGTTTACGAGTTTAAACTTATGTGGTATTTAAATGCTATTACTTTTACTAAATATCTGTGATATATTGATTTTAGTAGATTTTGATATTTCTGGGATTTGTGTTAGTATGAGACGTTTTGTTTTCGCTGACCTAGTTAAAACACCATTGTCACAGCTATGCCTTCTTTCGATATCACCGAGGATATCCTTTCTGCTGGCTCTCGACCAGCTTCACCTATGTCGGGGATGGACCCGAGAGACCCGTATGTCATGGCAACACATGCACCGCAATTGACACATGGGACTACTTTGGGCCCTTCTTCATATGCTCGTGGTTCTCTTGCTTCTCTCATGATACGTTCACCTGCACGATCACCTCCTGGTTTTACACGATAGATTGCTACACCTCATCCTATGACACTTCACTTCACTTCACGCATATTCGTACGTTCATCTACCTTACCTTCTTTCTGTGTTACTGTTCACTCTCCTCTGTCCCTTACACCCTCTACCTCTTCATTTCAGATACCTTGTACATCGTCTTCTGTACCTAGTGATTCGTCACCACCTTCATCTCCCGACTCTTCGCCTGCTCGAAGGCGTCGACTTCTCGTATCGTATGAATAAGAAGACCCTCTAGAGGAGGAAGATCCCGAGGAAGATCCTCAAGAGGAGGAAGATCTGGGAGAAGAGTCTTACGGGGAAGATGACCCTGAGGAAGAGCCTCAGGAAGATGTGGAGCCTGAGCCTCAAGGGATTATGGAGGATTTGGAGGAGTATGAGCTGGACGATGATGTCAATAAGCCTATGTTAGGGCCTGCTTCCCTAGATTCAGAGGTGGATTGGATTGATCCCGACTCTCCCATCGCTGGTCCCACCGTGGAGCACTTAGGTGCGATGGCGACCCAGTTGGGTATGCATGAGGAGGCTCTTGAGAGTATTACTGAGCAGTTGACTGGGGTGACAGCAGAGCGGTTGGGGAAGATTGAGAGTGATGTGAGCATGTTGAAGGAGAGGTCTGCCACCCTGAGGTGAGATCTGCAGAGGATGGATGATCGGGTGAGAGCAGCAGACCGGACCTTTCAGACTGCTAGAGAGTATGATCAGGTGATGTGGAGGCGTTAGTGTGGAAAATTAGAAGGGGGTTGAATAGTTTTACTAATTAAAACTCCGTTTTAAAACATTTAGATCAACTTATGTCAATCTATTTGGATGTGTATGTTGGACATTGATAGATAGATATATAAATGTGTAATGAAAGATAAGGAGTAAGAAGCACATAACCACGACACGAGTATTTATAGTGGTTCGGCTACAAGGACACCTTCCTTTCCCTACTCCACTCCCCGAGTCACCTACTCGAGAGTTCGTAAACACTACACGACACCAACTCCTTATGGCGGAGAAGCCTTCACAACGTCGCCTACTTATTTTCCGATACTAGGCTAACCACCGGGTTCTTCCACAAGGTAGAACCACACCTATCACAACTTTGCCTACCCTTTATCCGGTACTAGGCTAAATACCGAGTTCCATTACAATGGAGGAACTACTACCCAACACTACACAACAACTATCCCAAAGGAGACCCACTCCTTATTACAACATCATCAAGGATATCAATATGCTTGGATACAACCTATCTCTATTTGTATATCTATGCACCTCATCGATTATACAACCTTGGCATCTTTCACTGATGCCACTTGACTTGCCTTCTAGGCATCTTTCCCTTATGCCCTTGACACGGACGTTTGGCACCTTTCACTAATGCCTTCGTCTTGACTCCTTTAGCATTCTTCACTAATGCCTTTGACACGGAGGTTAAGCACCTTTCACTAATGCTTTCGTCTTGACTCTTTCCGCATCATTCACTAATGCCTTTGACACAACACCTCTATGGAGGAAGAAAGAACTATCAACAAGAGAACCTCAGTAGTCTTGATGACGACGAAGTATGGCAACTCATGGACTTGAGCTTGTTCGACTTCAAGAGGTGGTGATCTCTCCTTTAAGGGGAACCTAGAGAATCACACAAAAACAAAAGACAAACTACATAGAGAGATCCTTAGGATCTGATGTTAGAAGGTTATAATACTTGGGGAAAGTATGTGTGGGAGTGACAACCTAAAATGAAGAATGCATCTAGTCCATGGGTCATGGGTTAAAACCATGCGTCATGGATAATATCCATATATGACTTATGCATGATGTCATGCAATGAGTTATGGGTTATGCTCCATAGGTATGGGTCATGGACTTTGGGTTATACCCAACTACATTCAATGTATTTAGTCAATGGGTCAAATACTTAAGTTTCTACCCATATATGTTGCCCATTATAATACATACTAGTTATGTATATATATTTACCCAATATGTAAACACTAGTTGTTGTACATATGTATTACTAAATCATCAAACCACTTTTACTTGTTTAGTGTTTTATGTGAAAATGTATGTGTGTTAGTAAACTATTGGCTCAAACCATTTACGTATTTTTATTTGTTTCATTAAAATGATTTTACGCTTTTATCGACAAAACATTACAAGATCGTGAAAATATAAATAAACGTTATTACGGCTTATTTGTATTAACAATCTCCCCTTTTTGTTGATGACAAAACATAAAATTATTTTAAGGAAAACTAAAATTCGTAAAAGTTTGAATTGTATTTTTTACTTTCTTCTCCCCCTTTTTGTCGAAACAAAAAGGGCTTCGGAAAGAAACTAACACATTGTTTTAAGAAAAAACATGTGAAAGAAAAAAGCTAATATGAAAAAGTAGAGAGCAAGTGACGGGAAGATTTCTCGTCTTAACTCCCCCTTGACGAGTCCATCCCTTTGTGAGGGCGTCAAGTAAGAAAAACTACTAAGCTAATGCATTGCAACTAAGTTTGCAACTGATTTCGTCTTTGTGACGATAATGCTCCCCCTTGATGATTGCAACTTTGCAAAGGGACTTCATAAAATGTAATCCAAATGAGGATTATATTGAAAATGGTTTTGCAATGTATTGTTTGACACAAAGCTCCCCCTAGCTTAGGGTGTCAAATTCTTCATGTGTATTTTGAAAATCTACAAATCAAAGGTTAGAAAAAAAGTATATAATGCATAATTTCCTGCAAATAAGACTCAAGTTAGTAGAAAACATGTCTTCTATTGCACGGATCCCACGGTTCCTTCCTTGGAGGGATCCGTCTAGGCATAATGAAGGGATCCATCTGTCTGAAAACAGAATTCAACAATGGTAATGTAACAAATGATGTTAACATCAAAGTGAGATATGTATTCAATCAACAAACATATACTCAAAGCAATATGGCATATAAAACTCCATTCAACAAAACATGAGAGATCATCTGTTTTTACACAATTTCATCCTTTTTTGCAGGTTTTCGTTTGTTTTTACACGTTTTCGTATGTTTTAACACGCTTTCGTCCATTTTAACACGTTTTCGTCCGTTATTCACGTTTTCATCCATTTTTTCACGCGCTTCTACACGTTTTCATCCTTTTTTACATGTTTTCGTCCTTTGTTTCACGTTTTCATCCGTTTTTCACGTTCATCCGTTGTTTCACGCTGTTTGTGTTTGCACATTTTGTCTATTTTTTCGCATATTAATACGTTTTTGAATGTTTGCACATTTTGTAAAAACGGATGAGATTGTGTAAAAACGGATGAAATCGTGAAAAACGGACAAAAACGTGTAGAGACGGATGAAAACGTGTAAAAACGATAAAACGGACGAAAACGTGTTAAAACAGACAAAAATGAGAAAAAATAGACGAAATCCTGCAAAAACAGTCGAAAACGAGCAAAAACGGATGTAAACATATAAAAACGAATGATAACGTGAAAAAACTGACGAAAGCGTGTTAAAACGGACCAAAATGTGTAAAGACGGACGGAAACGTGAAAAAACGGGTGAAAACGTGTAAAAACGGACGAAAACATGTAAAAACGGATGAAAACGTGAAAAAACGGACGAAACGTGTTAAAACAGACGAAAACGTGTAAGAACGGATGAAAACATGCAAAAACGGACGAAAATGTGTTAAAACGGATGAAAACGTGTAAAAACGGATGAAAATGTGAAAAAACGGAAGAAAACGTGTAAAAACGGACGAATACATATGTAAAAACGGATGAAACGAGAAAAACGGACGAAAACGTGTTAAAACGGACGAAAACGTGTAAAAACGAATGAAAGCGTGCAAAAACGGACGAAAATAAAAAACGGATAAAAACGTGTAAAAAAATATGAAAACATGAAAAAACGGACGAAAACTTGAAAAAGCGGATGAAATCGTGTAAAAACGTATGAAAACGTGAAAAAACGGACAAAAACATGCTAAAACGAACGAAAACGTGTAAAAACGGACGAAAACGTGAAAAAACAGACGGAAACGTAAGAAAACTAAATTTTAAGTTATTTTTTAACGATCGTTAGTATAAAGGACCAACGACGCAAGTTTAGCGTAAGATAACCAAATTTTAAGTTATTTATTAACGGTCGTTAGCATAAAGGACTAACGATGCAGGTTTTTTTGGTAACGGGTACACACAAAGGACTAACGATAGAGGTTTATTGACATAATGAGAAAAAAAAAGAATGCTACATACAATGGGAAAAAGTGGCAAGTTAACTACATTTTTGGGTAATTTGCCCTACATTTTATACTAATTCTAATAAGTGACCAAAAGCTTAAAATACATCAATGTGCTTGAGTCTAAGGATGGGTAGACTTGTTGATTTGGTCCAATCTTTCAAGAAGATGATTAAACATGAAATGCAACTCATTTCGTACTTCTCGAACAAGTCCTTGGGTGATTAGACAATTAGAGCAATTATTGTCTTAATTGGGAACCGGAGGAGATTGGATGTTTTGAGTAGGATCTATAAATGATGGTGGAGGTACATTGAGCAATGTAGGATGAGGTTCCACTAAGAATGGAGGTGGTGGTAATGGAAAGTCCTCTATATGATCAAGTCCTTGATGGTTCATTGTCTCCAATGGTGGACAATTTGGTGATGTAGGTGGTTCCCTATTTAACGAGAAGGTTGGTGAGTGGGAAGTTCTCGGTGGTGAGTGCTCTAATGAATAGAGATTTAGGTGAGAAATAGGTTCGGTGAAGGAATGTTGTCTATGTTCTAGGAATGAAGGCTTAAGCGTTTTACTAGAACTAGGTGCGTTTGGTTTAGAGCTTGATGAACCCTTTTCTAACCCAAGAGGTCTAATACTAATTATTGCGGTTCTCTTAGCAATTGTTGATTGAGATTGTTGAGGTGGGATTCCTATATTATGACCTCTTACGGGTGATGATTTGGTGGATGATATCTCATGGATCATACGACCATTCCTTTTGGATGGACCTTTGATTGAAGAGTTGTTGTTAGATGCTTTAGTCATAGTGATGGTGAGAATGCAATAGAAGTTTCTAACTACTGATTTTTAGGAAGTGGTAAGAGTGATGACTTAACCTCTCAAGAGTGTTTGGTTTATAAAGGGTGAATTTGAATTAAGGAATTAAATTCATGACCACTAAGGGAATTAGGCATGCACCAAGGTCAACTATGATGTTGTTCAGCTCTAGGGAATCATTAAATGGTAACTAAAAGTGTTTAGTTTACAAAAGATGGTTTAAATTTGAAAGAAAAGCTGATTATAAGCTTTCTGTAGACACGGATCCCTCTCATTAGGGATCCGTCTGGTTACAAACCAGGGATCCGTCTGTCAGACAGAAATATGGTGAAGTGATTATACTCTTGTAGGGTCTAAAGCCTATAAATCTTGAGGTTTTGACTTTCCTTAGATGTTTTAAGTGATAGGTGACTTAAATGTCCAACCACAAAGAATGAGGATACTTAATGATGGTATTGGGTAGGAAAGTGGACTTTTTGATTGTGTAACTCTATGCTTAAGGATGATACTCATTGATTTGAGTATGACAAATGGTGGCAATTGATCCTAGAGATCAGATGATGACTTAAGAGAAATTTGAAAAATTCCTAAAAAAATAAAGAAAAATGAAAAACTAGTTTTAAGCCTATTTTAAGATAAGAATGACTAAAATCAATTTGCTAAAATTGATAAAAATATCAAACTAAGTGTTTTGAGATGTGAGGAGCAATGTGTGAGCATTGAATCGGAAATATGGTGAGTTTTGATAAATTGATAATTCAAAAACACTTTGAATTTGATCCTAAGTTAACCACGAGTGAGTGTGAGACCTACTGAGCTTAAGGAAGACTTAAGTAGTCTTAAATAGTCATGTTTGGCTAGAGTGGTGTGATCAAGAGGACAGATTTGATGAAGCATGATCAGTTATCATGTATCTGTTTTCCCGGATCCCACGGTTCTCTCATTGGAGGGATACGGCTAGTTATAGTCCAGGGAACAGGCTACTGCAGATCAGAAGGCTTTCAGCAATTGTGCAGTTTTTGCACTCTTAGCAAATGCTTATCCTAGTTATTTCTACAATCAGTAAATGCATGCACCCAACAAGTATAACGCATAGCAAGTGTGGGGGAACTAAAAGGTAACTAAAGATGAGTGACGACGACTACTTGAATGAATTCAAGATGTCGTAAAATCTCATCTTGCTTGTTACTAAGTTAAGGTGTTCAATGCCAAATCATGGCAATTCCTACACATTACTTCCTACTCTACATAAGTATTGTTAAGATGTTACAAACCATTGTCTTAAATTGTTTTCACAAATTAAGGTCCTATGACCTTACCTTCTATCCCCATATCCTTCCATTACACTCCCGTCTTCATCCTCATCTTCATCCCCTTCACTCTTCACCCCACCATCTCTACTTCTTTTTCTTCAAGAAGTTAGCGAAACACTTGAAGATCCCTTTAGTTTGTTGCCACTCTTGTGATGGGCTTGGAATATCCAGCAATTGATTGATATAATCTAAAGGGTCGAGATCGGTGTTGCCAAGGGGGTTGCTACTTCCTTCTCCTTCTCTTTGTCTTTCTCGCACATCCAATGAATCCGTTGGTGGGTGAGGTCTCTTGCCATCCACCATGAACCTTGTAGTCTTTCCCTCGGATAACGGCACCATGACTTTGTTGCAAAATCTATGGTCAAAGGAATACGGAGAAGGCTCTAAAGCAAAGATGAATTTTGCTAGACGGGATAGGAGCATTGCATAGGGGAGTACCATCTTGTCCATGCTTTTCGCACTCACCATTCTCTTTATCATGTAATATGCAAGGTTGAAGCGAGTCTCGGTCAAAAGGCAATAAATCATGAAGCTCAAGCACACATTGGGATGATCCTTGGTCCCTCCCAAGCAAAGCACATTCTCCCTTACCACGACTTCCTATTTCTTGTACAATGGGAACATCTTGGAAAGCTCAATTTGAAATGGATCCCTATAGATCACTTTGGAATTTCTCGTGACCCTCGATGGAGATGCACTTTCCATGAATACGGTATCCCTTACCGTGGTTGCTTCCGGGATTCTCATGTGGTAGACTTCATGATGATCTACCATGTCGTGTAGCTCCGCCAAAGACCATTCATTGTAATACATACAAACTCCTTGATATGGGACACGTAGTATTCTTCCAAATTCTACAAGTGAGAGGGTGTACCCATGCTCATTTATGATGAAGACAATTGAGATGGTCCCGTTATCATTTCTAACTATTCTCATTGTTTTGTAGAATTCAAGCACGAAGACCGGGCAAATTTGCTCATTTATGTCCAAAAGGAAATCAAAGCCAATTGCTTTAAAAACTTGTCGGATGTTAGTGTTAGCAAGGAATGATGGTTCTACCACACGGCCTTCATGAAAAAGCCTCTTTTAGAGCAACTTGAAAGCTTTCCTATCCTCCGGGCTAAGACCACCTTTTCGATGATACATTGGGATGTAGTGGGCGGTATCATGATAATCTTGTTGGCGGTTACTAGGCATGATTGTTTCTATACAACAAAACCACAATGTGGTGTTAATTGTGAATAGTAGCCTAAAGGGTTTGATTACAATTTTCCTCAAAACATCTTCATTGAATTTAAGGAATGAGTTTAATTTGTATTAACAATGTTAATTCTTTGATTTAGATTATCTTAGAAAACAATGTGGTAACAAATTATGACAAACCCATTTGAACCCAACCTCTAAAGATGAAAATTGTAATCCTAGGAATCAAGGAATAGAAATAACAATGTAGTGAAGATTATACTTACACAAGAGATTGTTTTGCTTGAAGGAAATGATCAATTTGCTCCTGTGAACAGTAACTAGGTTTTTGTTCGTGAGTCTTTGATAGAGGAAAGTGATAGTGGAACTTCCACAGTGATCATTTCTAACTTATGTTGTCTTCTGTTGCACGGATCCCACGGATCCTCGTATGAGGGATCCGGCTAGTTTAAACGCAGGGATCCGGCATAACAGCAAAAATTCAGCTTAAGTATTCCTTGATAATTTTGGTTTGGGAGTTCTAAATTTCCTAGGGTCGATGTTTAAGCTCTATAACTTGTGGTTTGGGGTTTTGACGGTTTATACTAATCCTATTTGACGATGTTCCCTTTTTATGAATAAATCATAATTCTTTGGGAAGTTTTTCAAAAATTATAATAAAATCCCATTTTATCATAATGTAAGAAATTTCACATGGATATTCATTGACATAGATGAAATGTCAATAGTCCTTTTGTGAGGAGTAATGATCACGGCTCTCGAATAGCCGAGATATCATTATTACAGGTTTGTAGTATTGTCTATACAGATCAACGAAGAATACTATTCTTGATGATGAGTTAAATATAGATAACTACTTTAGTGATTATTAAGAGAGTTTAAATATACTACTAAAATTTTACTCATGAAAAAAAATATAATAAAACAAAAAAAAATATTTGTAATTTATTAAGGATCATACCTTTGCTAAATATTCTTTTTACGAAAAGAAGTATTTAGATAATTTCTTCATGATCTTCTTAGTATGCCCAAATCCAATTATAGAGAATTCTTAACAAGGAAAATATTAGAACGTTCTATCATTGTCCAACATTAAATAATATGATGATTTAAAACATGACCTTTTTTTTTAAAAAAATCCTTCTTTTTAGTTTTCAAACATACACGGATCGTATCAAGTTTTTAAAGTACAACATACTCTAAGAAACTTGGTAACGAAGCTCTGATACCAATTGTGGAAAACTAGAGGGGGGGTTGAATAGTTTTACTAATTAAAACTTCGTTTTAAAATATTTAGATCGACTTATGTCAATCTATTTGGATGTGTATGTTGGATGTTGATAGATAGATATATAAATGTGTAATGAAAGATAAGGAGTAAGAAGCACATAACCACGACACGAGTATTTATAGTGGTTCGGCTACAAGGACACCTTCCTTGCCCTACTCCACTCCCCGAGTCACCTACTCGAGAGTTCGTAAACACTACACGACACCAACTCCTTATGGCGGAGAAGCCTTCACAACGTCGCCTACTCTTTTTCCTGTACTAGGCTAACCAACGGGTTCTTCCACAATGTAGAACCACACCTATCACAATGTTGCCTACCCTTTATCCGGTGCTAGGCTAAATACCGAGTTCCATTACAAAGGAGGAACTACTACCCAACACTACACAACACCGATCCCAAAGGAGACCCACTCCTTATTGCAACATCATCAAGGATATCAATATCCTTGGATACAACCTATCTCTATTTGTATATCGATGCACCTCATCGATTATACAACCTTGGCATCTTTCACTAATGCCACTTGACTTGACTTCTAGGCATCTTTCACTAATGCCCTTGACACGGACGTTTGGCACCTTTCACTAATTCCTTCGTCTTAACTCCTTTAGCATTCTTCACTAATGCCTTTGACACGGACGTTAAGCACCTTTCACTAATGCTTTCGTCTTGACTCTTACGGCATCCTTCACTAATGCCTTTGACACAACACCTCTATGGAGGAAGAAAAAACTATCAACAAAAGAACCTCAGTAGTCTTGATGATGACGAAGTATGGCAACTCATGGAATTGAGCTTGTTCGACTTCAAGAGGTGGTGATCTCTCCTTTAAGGGGAACCTAGAGAATCACACAAAAACAAAAGACAAACTACATAGAGAGATCCTTAGGATCTGAGGTTAGAAGGATACAATACTTGGGGAAAGTATGTGTGGGAGTGACAACCCAAAATGAAGAAATGGCTCACTATTTATAGAAGAAATTTAGCTACTGTTCCACGGATCCCTCACTTGAGGGATCCGTCCAGTGTATTACTGGGGATCCGTAGGACGCTCCTTTTTGCCCATGGTTTTTGGGTCATGGGTCATGGGTCCTAGAATTTGGACCATGGGTATCCAAGTAGATACAATGTATCTACAAGATGCAATGCATCTAGTCCATGGGTCATGGGTTAAAACCATGGGTCATGGATAATATCCATATATGACTTATGCCTGATGTCATGCAATGAGTTATGGGTTATGCTCCATGGGTATGGGTCATGGACTTTGGGTTATACCCAACTACATTCAATGTATTTAGTCAATGGGTCAAATACTTAAGTTTCTGCCCATTGATATTGCCTATTATAATACATACTAGTTATGTATATATATTTACCCAATATGTAAACACTAGTTGTTGTACATATGTATTACTAAATCATAAAACCACTTTTACTTGTTTAGTGTTTTATGTGAAAACGTATGTGTGTTAGTAAACTATTGGCTCAAACCATTTACGTATTTTTATTTGTTTCGTTAAACTGATTTTACGTTTGTTATCGACAAAACATTAGAAGATCGTAAAATATAAATAAACGTTTTCACGGCTTATTTGTATTATCAGTCAGTCTTAGACAAAGTCTCAGGGCGCATACCTTATGAGGAGGAGTCATGAGGATGGTGTTGAGATGGCTGTGATTAGGAGGAGGTTGGATGATTTAGAGCGTTCTTTCTGAGATATTCGTTTCAGACCATGAGTAGTAGTATGGGCTAGTGTTTTTGTATACCATTCCTTATCTTTATGTATTTCCGTATTCTCTTGTTGTTGTTTTTACCTTTCGCCATTGTATGGCTTGTACTTAAGAATCCTTGTTTTGAGTTCTATGAGGTGTTATATGGAGTTTGTTTTTGTTATGAGCTATGTTTTTACCGATCGTTGTTGGTTGTTGGTGTGATATTGTGTTCTCTTTTATTGCCCCTATCCTCGTGTGTTGTTACTCTTCTATTTTGATCTCAATATTATCATGTCTCTGTGATCCAGATCAATGGCTCAAACTCGTAGGGCAACCCGAAACGCACGAGCGACAGCAGCTGCCGCTACTGCCACTACCGGCCGACGTGGTCGATCTTCTGTCCGATTTGCTAATAATCCAAACACCAATAACCAAGGAAACGTCAATCCGGTTGGTGAAAATTCTAATGTTGAAATTCCTACTCCACCGGCTCCTATAATTGATCAAGCTTTGCTCGATCAACTTGTGGCTCAATGTGTAGTTAAGATCCTTGTTGAGCCAAATCATCCAAATGCTATGGCTGGAACTCTTAGGCCTACTGGTAGTAACCGTGGGTGTACTTACAAGGAGTTCTGAAGCTGTATGCCTACTTAATACGGTGGTACTGAGAGAGTTTTTTTGTTGACGCGTTGGTTGGAGAAGATGGAGATTGTGTTTTAGGTTTGTACCTGCGAGGAAGAATCGAAAGTGAAGTTTGCTTCGTTTACCTTGAAGGATGAGGTATTGACTTGGTGGAACACCTACCTCAAGTCAGTTGGTATTGATGTGGCTTGTGCTATGCCTTGGGAGGAGTTCAAGGCAATGCTCATCAAGAACTATTGCCCTCGTAACGAAGTGAAGAAGTTGGAGTTTGAATTCTGGAATCACAAAGTGAAGGGCACTGATATGCCAGCTTACACTCGCCGTTTCCAATAATTGGCATTGCTATGTCCTGAGATGGTCCGCACTGAGACCCTTAAGATTGAGCATTACACTGATGGACTCCCGCCATCTACTAGGAATGATGTGATCTCTTCGAAACCCACTAATCTTCAAGAGACCATCATTTTGGCTCATAGCTTGATGGATTTGGTGATTCGCGACAATGTTGGGGGTAGATTCGATAACAAGAGGAAGTGGGAAGATCACTCGAAGGGAAGGTACCCTAACAAGTGACAGGAGACTGCTAGAGCTTACGTTATGGGGTCTGGAGAGAAGAAGTCTTATGCCGGAAATCAACCCTACTGTAAAGTAAGCTTCATAATCATGGACAGTGTACCGTGGTGTGTCGCCATGTTCAAAGGTTGGACACCTGGCTAGAAACTGTAAGTCTAAGACTCTTGCTATCGTTCAAGCAACCCCTGGGTCGGATGGGAAGGCTAATGTTACTTGTTTCGGGTGTAAGAAGAAAGGACACTATAAGAATGAGTGTCGAGAACCGTGGAATCGTGAGAACCCTAGAAGTGGAGGAAGCCAAGCGAACCGTGGAGCAAGTGGCAACCAGGGAAATCAAGGTACGGGGAATCAGCGGAGTAACACTGGAGAAGCTCTAGGAAGAGCGTATGTGGTTAAATAAAAGGGATTCAAAGAGGACCCGACCGTCGTTACAGGTACGCTCCTTCTCAATAACCGTTATGCTTATGTACTGTTTGACACTGGTGCCGATAGGAGTTTTGTATATGATATCGAGTTAGCTAATGGTAACATGGAAAGGGTGAACACCATAATCAGAGGTTGTACCCTGAATCTCCTTAATCACTCGTTCAACATCGATCTCATGCCCGTACCATTAGGTAGCTTTGATGTTATTATAGGAATGGATTGGTTGTCTAAGTATCGTGTTGCCATTCTCTGTGAGTAAAAGATAGTGCGTATGCCATACGGTACCGAGATCTTGACTATATACGGAAATGGTAGTACTCGATAAATGTCGTCTAGACTAAATATCATTTCCTGCACCAAGGATCGGAAGCAAATGGAGAAGGGAAGTCTCCTATTTCTAGCCCAGATCTCGAAGAAGAAGAGCAAGGAAGAGGAAGGGAAATGGTTAATAGACGTACCGGTTGTTCGGGATTTTCCTGAAGTATTTCCCAAATACTTGCCTGGGCTACCGCCGACTAGACAATTTGAATTCCAAATCGATTTAGTGCCAGGAGCTGCACCCGTGGCGCGAGCACCGTATCGATTAGCCCCTTCAGAGTTGGAAGAACTGTCGAAGCAGTTGTCTGAATTGGATGAGAAAGGATTTATCAGACCAAGTTCCTCGCCTTGGGGAGCTCCAGTCTTGTTTGTCAAGAAGAAGGACGGATCTTTTCGCATGTGCATCGACTATAGAGAGTTGAATAAGCTAACTGTGAAAAATAGATATCCCTTACCTAGAATCGATGATCTTTACGATCAGCTCCAAGGATCGAGCGTCTTTTCGAAAATCGATCTGAGATCTGGATATCATCAGCTTCGTGTCCGAGAAGAAGACGTACTGAAGACTGCGTTCTGAACTTGCTACGGGCACTATGAGTTTCAGGTTATGCCTTTTGGGCTAACCAATGCACCGGCTGTATTCATGGACCTCATGAAACGAGTGTGCAAACCTTACCTGGATAAGTTTGTGATAGTATTCATAAACGACATCCTAATCTACTCAAAGAACTCGGAAGAGCATGGAGAACACTTGAGACTGATCCTAAAGCTACTCAAGGAGGAGCAACTTTACGTGAAATTCTCTAAGTGCGAGTTCTGGATTTCGACCGTTCAGTTTCTGGGTCATGTGATTGATGGTCAGGGTCTTCACGTAGATCCCGCCAAGATTGATTCCATTAGAGATTGGGCTACTCCTACGACCCCAACTGAGATACGTCAATTCTTAGGACTTGTTGGATATTACCGTCGCTTTATCGAAGGTTTCTCTAAGATAGCAAAGCCTCTGACCACGTTGACTCAGAAAACGGTGAAGTATACTTGGGGAAAAGATGAAGAAGAAGCATTTCAACTGCTGAAGGAGAGATTGTGTAGTGCACCTATATTGGCTCTGCCTGAGGGATGCCAAGATTTTGCGTTGTACTGTGATGCCTTACATAAGGGTTTAGGAGCTGTGTTGATGCAGAGAGAGAAGGTCATTGCCTATGCCTCTCGAAAACTCAAAACCCATGAGAAGAACTACACAACCCATGATCTGGAGTTGGGAGCTGTCGTGTTTGCACTGAGGATTTTAAGACATTACCTTTATGGCACAAAGTGTACAGTATACACTGATCATAAGAGTCTTCAACATATCCTGGATCAAAAGGAGTTGAACATGAGACAACTTCATTGGTTAAAACTGTTGAGCGATTATGACTGTGAGATACGCTACCATCCCGGTAAGGCGAATGTCGTTGCAGATGCTCTTATCCGGAAGGAAAGAGAACAACCGCTTGTAGTCAGAGCTTTAGGAATGACTATCAATTCTCAGTTACCTGCCCAAATTCTTGCGGCGCAAGCCGAAGCCATCAAAGAAGATAACCGACCTTACGAAAACCTTTACAGTATGATCGAGATTGAGAACGTTTTGGTGAAACGTTCCAATGGTACTCTATGTTATCAAGGAAGGAGTTGGATTCCGCGTTATGGAGATATACGTGAGTTAATTATGCATGAGTCGCATAAGTCAAAGTATTCCATTCATCCTGGTTCCGATAAGATGTACTACGATCTGAAGAAGCTGTATTCGTAGCCGAACATGAAGGCAGAGATCGCCACTTATGTCAGCAAGTGTTTAACCTGTGCCAAGGTTAAAGCCGAGCATCAAAGACCCTCTGGTCTACTTACTCAACCTAAAATCCCGGAGTGGAAATGGGAACGTATAACCATGGATTTCATCACTAAGCTTCCAAAAACTTCTAGCGGTTATGACGCTATCTGGGTCATTGTCGATCGTCTCACAAAATCAGCTCATTTCCTACCAATCAAAGAAACCGATAGTATGGATACTCTTGCTCGTCTGTATGTGAAGAAGATCGTTGTGCGTCATGGAGTACGTATTTCTATAATCTCTGATCGTGATAGTTGTTTCACTTTGAATTTCTGGAAATCACTTCAAAGGGCCCTAGGGACAGATCTAGACATGAGTACTGCCTATCATCCCTAGACAGATGGCCAAAGTGAAAGAACCATTCAAACGTTGGAGGACATGCTACGTGTATGCGTCATCGATTTTGACAATGGTTGGGCTAGACACCTTTCATTGGTGTAATTTTTCTATAACAACAGTTATCACGCGAGCATCAAGGCTGCACCATATGAGGCACTCTATGGTCGCAAGTGCCGATCACCGATCTGTTGGGCAGAATTTGGGGATTCACAACTTACTGGTCCCGAACTTAGCCACGAAACTACTGAGAAGATCGTTCAGATCAAGAGTAGGATGCAAGCTGCTCGCGATCGCCAGAAGAGCTACGTCGATAAGCGGAGAAAACCTCTCGAATTCCAAGTGGGAGACAAGGTCATGTTGAAGGTCTCACCATGGAAAGGTGTAATCTGTTTCGGTAAGCGTGGAAACTTAACCCTCGTTATATCGGTCCGTTCAAAATCCTTGCTAGGATTGGCCCGGTGGCTTATAGACTCGAGCTACCGCCAGAACTTAGCAGCGTCCATAATGTTTTCCACGTGTGTAATCTGAAGAAGTTTCTTGCGGATGAATCAGCCGTCATTCCTCTGGAAGAGATCCAGATCGACAATCATCTGAACTTTATCAAAGAACCAGTTGAGATCATGGACCGTGAAGTCAAGCGACTTAGGCAAAGTCGTATTCCTATTGTTAAAGTCCGATGGAATTCCCGTAGAGGTCCCGAATTCATGTGGGAATGTCAAGAAGAATTCAAGCGAAAATACCCTCACGTCTTTCCTATCTCTGTGATCAATTCGAAAGGAAACCCGGGACGGGTTTCTTCTTAGGCGGGGTGACTGTGACAACTGGTAAATTTCGAAAACTATTTTTAATACCACACTATTTCAAATTTTAGTAAGTTAAACTATCGACTATAAACTCTTGATATTTTGCGAAACATTCTTTGTTAAACTTTGTTTGTGACTTTAGACTAGGCACTACTAGACCTCGGCACTAGAAAAAACCAATTAATTGAGAAAACTGATCGTTTAGTTCCATGAGCATATTTGTGACCGGTTTTATTGGAAAAACGTAATTAAATCTATTGGTGTACTCGAGAGGAACTCGTTAGACTTTTAATTGAAATATTTGAGATCGGGATTAGAGGAATCAGGGAACTTTAGAAAAACTACGGATTGGCCCTCATGGTTTTATGTTGGTCGCACACCACATTCACGCCATTTTTGAAATGTATCAATTTTGAAAGGGTAAATTGCATAAATTCCTCCATGTGATATATCACTATCACCACCACACACACAAACATAAAAACACACATCATCACCTCCATTTTCATCTTTCTCTCTCTCTTGGGCATCCCTAGCCGTCGGCCACATAAACGCCGCCACCACCACCACACCGCCACCTCCACAACCACACCACCCACCTCAAAACACTCCCCTCACTCCCCTCTACCCGATCCCCAAGGCCACGCGCCACAAAACCCTCCCCTCCCCTCTCGAACGTCACTCACGCGCCACCTAGCACCACCACTACGCCA
Organism: Chrysanthemum makinoi; assembly: GCA_910596185.1. Lineage (NCBI taxonomy): Eukaryota > Viridiplantae > Streptophyta > Magnoliopsida > Asterales > Asteraceae > Chrysanthemum > Chrysanthemum makinoi. Next base: position 192,358,536 of record OU343223.1, read on the forward strand.
CCACCGGTCATTTTATTATGTTAAAACGAAGGTAGGTTCAAAAACAAACGAGTTTGACTCGTTTTTGTTGGTAACTTATGGTGAGTCACGAGTTGACTCACTATCTTGTTGGGTTTGATGCATAAACACATGGGAAATGGTTTCTTGATAAACAAAAACGTCTTATAACTTATTGGTATCCGGGTTTGAGTGGCATGTCGTGTCGCGTGTGTCGCGGCAGCCAAGCCGAGAGCCTTGGCTCTCGGTGAGGGCTCGTATGGTTGATTTGTTTCTTGAGTTTTGATGTTACTTTACTTGTTATTATTGTTGTTGTTTCAGGTTTCGGATGAAAACCCATTTGGTGGTGATAAATTGGTATATTGGAGGTTGATTTTGGTTTGGTTTTGATATATGTCGAATGGGAAAAGGCCCTCGAAGGGCGTTTGGTTTGTTTGGCTGTCGAGGAGTTGTGGGTCGAGACCCTCGAGGTCTCGACAACTTTGTTGTAGGATTGATATATTGTAGTTGTTGATGTTGATGTTGGACGTGGAATGGGAGTCGAGACCGAAAGGTCGCGACTACACTTGGTTGGTATTTTTGGACTTGAAATGGGATTTGTTTTAGATATGACGGAGGATAGGTTAGACGTGAGTCGTAGACGACCACGTGAATTTGAAGTTGTGATATTGCGACTTGACGTTATTGACTTATAATATACTTGTGAACTTTGCGCCAAGTTGGTGTCATGATGACTTTTTAGTCTTTTTGACCCCGACAAGGCCGTGACATGGACTTTATTTGACTATTGGACTTGATACAATTTGATAAGTCGAGAAGTTATGACTCGAACTTGTGACTCGAAACAAATAGTAACTCGAGTAACAATAACTATGACGATAACGTAAACTATATATAATAAATGGTTTTCCTAATAGAAACAAGTATATAATACTTGTTATAAACTCTTTTATAATAAAACGGAAAAGAGGAATATAATTAATAACGAGGGAGTTACTAAATGTTTCGAGGGCATGTAAACTAGAAATGCCTTGAACATTAATTGAATATCATTAGTTGCTAGTCACGGATATTTGGAGTTAATAAACTTAACTTACTTAACTAACGAACTTATTGGGTTGACGAACCAAGTGAGACCTCGTTAGTTATATCGGGAGAGTTTAGTAATTACCACTTATCCTACGACGCCCTAGGACGTGGTATAGTTTCGAAATAATAAGCAAGGCAAATATATCGTAAGGTTTATCGAATTGACGAATTCGATAAGTCTTGACAATATATTCAAGAGACTTATTAGACTACGAATTGACACATAGATTTGTTGTGATCTTTATTTGTTGAGTAATTGAGTAGCGTGAGTATACATGAATCTTGTTGAGTCGACACCATACACACGCGGATACCAAACACTAGAAAATTGTTTTGAGAAAGAGTTTTTGGAAATAAAAACTGGATTATATTCGGTATTGGGAACTATTGATTGGAGTCATAATCTAAGCAAGTCTATGGTTTTAGGTCGTGCCGAGTTAGTAGTTGCTGATTTCTGATAGTCGATATTCTTTTTGTTCCTGTTGATTCTTGTGCATTTTGCTGGACTAAGGTGAGTTTCATTGCCCACTTTTATTCACACTTTGTTTATTTTCTTGGGGTGAGAAGCATGCTCTTGTTTAACTGGACCTTTTTATAAAACTATGCTTTTTTTATGCTTATTACGAAGTCTAGGCTAAGGTTTAGCCTACTATATCTTGCTAATTGTTAGGTCTTTTATTCATGTTGTAGGTAGATCTATCATGGTTGACCGCCCCATCTTGGACTTGTTTGCCCGACTTGCCAGGGTGGCACCTGGATTTGTGGTTGCAAAATTTGCCATGACGTATAACATCTTTGTTCGGTTTTGGGTTTTGGATATGATGATTGCTTATGCTATGACTTACTTGCGTAATAAGACATTTTCACTATTTGGTCCATTTACTATGTTATTTACTTAAACCTATGAACTCACCAGCTTTTTGCTGACCTCTTTAGCATGTCTTTTTCAGGTATTTGATGTGTTTAGGCTTGGGCAGTTGTTTTGGGAGGCGCTTGGAGGCATTGGCATGGTCATGGATTAGTTCGACTCTGATGTTTAATTTGGACCGCTTTTATGAATTTCTTTTAATGGGCTTACTCTTGTACTTTGAATAAATGTAAAACTTAATTACTATCTTTGACAATGTTTTTATATTATGGATGAGCTATTCTACTTCGCTATACTTGTCCTCGTGTACCACTTCCCGTAGCACCCCAATGCTAGTAAGTCTTCCGCTGAACCGTATTTTGGGGGTGTTACAAAATACAAGCCCTAAATTCTGAATTTGACATCATTCGCTCACCACAAAAAGCCAGAGAATGTGAAGTGGGTCACAAGGCAGATCTTATTCAGCATATAGAGCTATTTCCAAATCAGAAGTCACAACATATCATTGATAAGCTTTAGCAATTCCTATTTCATTATATTTTGTCTTCATTTACCATGTTAAACATTGAATTACGTGTTCGTTTTAATATGATCGGCTAAGCACCTTTGGTGCTAGCCTAGTTATGATTCCTTGATTGTTTTGTTTATATTTTCGCACTTCTATTATTGCTTCTAGTGTATGCATGCATAGTTCGTTGGTAGCTACCCTTGCTTTGGTAGTTTTTAAGCCCGGTTGTATTTGCTTGCTTAGGAGAATTTACCAAAGGACCCTAGGGAAGTAGGTTGCGAGGGTTGATAAGAATTGACCAAATGACTATCAGTCCCTCTCGTGCGAGTTGACCAAAGGATCACCTTCCGGAGGGCGGAACTTAAGAAGTTAGGGATGTGTGTCTAAGCTGCTAGCGTTTGGGCATACATTGTTTTGAATCTTGCATGTAGGACACTTAATGACTTAGCATAGATTACCGGGAATCTCGTCAATCCAAAGGGTAATGCCTTTGATATCGGGTAGGGATCTATGAGTAATAGACTAGACGAATTGACTAAAGGAGTCTAGCGAATTTAAACCCCACTTGAAATGATAGGAAGTAATAATTAGAAAACATAGACATAACATGATAGGATGATTAACTAGGTTAGCACACTTTCTCCTTATTATTGTTTACAACCTTGTTTAATTTCCGCATTTCATTACTTGCTTATTAGTTTAATTAATCTTTTAAAATATCTTAAAAACCATGACACTAGACTTAAATAGGATCCAAAACTACATAGCGGCTTTACCACACTTTATACTATGCACGACCGGGTTCACTACTCGTTAGTGCAATAGGTAGACCTTAGGTAGACGAGACTTTAGAAATTTAAATCCTGGTCGAAAATCCTGCATCAGTATTAAAGCGAGCAAATGCACTATCAATGATTTCATCTTCAGGAATAGAAAATTATTCATATTGTTGAACAAGAAGATCTATTTTATTATTTTTAACTTGTGAATTTCCTTAATGAGTGATTATTAAAGATTGTCAAATTTCTTTAGCGGTTTTATACATAAAGACTCTTTCAAATTCTTTTTTAGTTAGAGCGTTGTAAAGCATCATTTTTGCTTCATTATTTTTAGCAATTAATTTTTTTTGCTCGTCAGTGTAACTAGTGAGTAAAGTATCCTCATCCCGACCAATTGTGACTTTATCACCTTCAATGAAACCATTTGGTTCAAATAGTGGTGGTCTTTGCATAGATTGCCCTTCTTTGAAATTTTCAAAATCCATGGATCGTTTCAAGTTTTAAAATACAATATATTTAAAAATCTTGAGTAACGTAGCTCTTGATGCCAATTGTAGAAAACTAGAAGGGGTTTGAATAGTTTTTACCGTTTTAAAAGCTATTTGCTTATGGTTTATGTAAATAAATGACAATAAGTAATATGCAAGTAAAAAGAGAAACGATCAAATCGCAACACGATTTTTTTATAGTGGTTCGGTCTACAAGGACTCTGTTTCCTTGCCCTACTTCACTCCCTGATTCTCCAACTCGAGAGTTTATCTTCACTAATCTACAAGCTCCTTTAACCGGTGGAGAAAACCTTTACACTAAGCTTACACAAAATTTTCGACACAAAGCTAGATGTCGAGTTCTTTTACAAGGGTACAACCACTCCCGACAAACTAGGTATTTTAAGGACTAAAATACTAACCGATCATTATCAGAGGTTTATGATTATCTGGTACAAGCAATGATGTATGAACTAACTATAATTCACACTATGATGAACTAACAAGATTTTGCAACACACTATTAAAGCTTGTAAGTCTTTTGATAATGTTTTGATCTTCTTGCTACAAAAGAATCTCACTAAAATGAAGTATGAATGGGTTAGAAAGAATGAATAATGAAGGAGATAATGTATGATGTTTTTATGCTTGGAAGTGATTAAAAATCAACATGGTGTGGCTTGCTGTTTATAGGCAAAAGCCTTCAGCAAGCCACGGATGGGACGGATCCAAAAACAGGGATCCGTCCTTGTAGTCGTTTGGTTCCGTGATTACCTGACAGAAAATCTTAGAAAATCTTTACCAAACCTAACCAAAATATTTATCATATCTTTTCATGATTCTTTGAGTAACAATCTAACCAAGATATTCACCATATATTTCTAAAGATCCTTAGAGTGAAAATCTAACCAAAATATTTACCATATCTTTCAAAGATCCTAAAGAGATATGTAATCATGGAATGATGTAAAAATACATTTTCATTTTGATTAACATGTTCTACAAACTAAACTTGTAGTTTGAATGTTGTAGCTAATTATATGATGTTGTTTAAGAAAGACTTGTAACTATAAATACAAAGGACTTAACTCGTTTTATGCTTTGCTAAAATAAAGTTTATAATTTTTGTTAACAAAATATAGTAAAGATCGTAAGAATATAAATAACGTTTATTAGACGATATTTGTATTAACATATTTAAAACCTAATAAATGAACATAAAAATTAACTTAAATATATGTCATTTTTAATTTAATAAAGTCTAAATTTTGTTTTATATTCATATTAATTGATGCTTTAAACATTTTCCAATGGCCATTGTTTAGCAAATCCCTCATTTTATCTGGGTTAAGGCCACGGATAGTTAATGAACTTACCAAAATTTCCAATTATAAGTTACAAACTTTATAAAATATCATTATCACCATCAAAACTATTTTTACTGGAAAATAATACCTATATTTGAAAATTTTGTAAAAGTGTATTACCCATACGAAGGACCGAGATAAAAGTATATCACCCATATGTGAAACTTTGTAAAAGTTTGGATGATGATAATGGTATTTTATAATGTTCGTAAATTATAATTGAAAATTTTGATAAGTTCATGGGCTATCCGTAAACTTAACCCTTTTTATTTATGGTAATACCAAGGTTATAAATAGCGTGAGGCGTGGCCTGGCGGCGAAGCCAAGCCTCAAGCCTTACGAGCCATAGCAAAGCTACGGCGTTTTCTAAGGCGTGACTCAAGGCGGCATAATTTTTTTTTATAGATTTATATATTTATATCATGTTGCATACATACGTATATATATAATACATCAAGTTTACAAAAAAAACGTTATACATAAGAAATAAACTCAAAAACTAAACTATTCTTGCATTTTTTGTCATTTCTTTAAATAAAACGTGCTTCATCGGAGTAGTCGTCAAAACCTTCTTCACTCATTATATGAAAGGTAGAACCATAGCAATAAGTTAAAAACTTGAAATTGATTTATAAAGTTACCATGCCCAAGCTCAAATCTCTTATATCAGTAATTCGGTAATTCTAGCCCAAACACTAGTAAATCCTTTAAAAGCTTCAAAATAAGGCGCCAAGCCTCGCGCTAAGGTGCGCCTTTTTGCGCCACATCACACGCCACGCCTTAAGAAGACGTCTTGGTATGTTTCGTAACGACGAAGGCACGCCTCGCTCCTTATATAACCCTGGGTAATACTTTTAAGCTGATAACTATATTAGTTATTATATAAATGAATAAATTCAACAAAAACTTGAAATTGATTTATAAAGTTACCATGCCCAAGCTCGAATCCCTTATATCGGTAATTCGGTAATTCTAGCCCAAATATTAGTAAATCCTTTAAAAGCTTCAAAATAAGGCGCCAAGCCTCGCGCTAAGGTGCGCCTTTTTGCGCCACATCACATGCCACGCCTTAAGAAGACGTCTTGGTCTGTTTCGTAACGCCGAAGGCACGCCTCGCGCCTTATATAACCCTGGGTAATACTTTTAAGCTGATAATTATATTAGTTATTATATAAATGAATAAATACAACAAAGTAGCTGGAATAGCTCAGTTGGTTAGAGCGTGTGGCTGTTAACCACAAGGTCGGAGGTTCAAGCCCTCCTTCTAGCGCTTTTCAATTTTAATTCTTTTTTTGTTTTTATATTTTTTCCTCCTAGGACTTTAGATAGTAGTCACTTAACTAAAAACATCAACACAAAAATGAATTTGAAGTTATAATCATGACTCGAATTCATATTTCAGCTAACTTTATTACAATATGTTGTTTTGAATCAAAATTCTTCTGAATATACATTTGCTTCTTTAAATAGTATCTGAAGAAAAAAAAAAATCTAACACTAAAACATAAATGTTCCTTTAGTAATTAATTAAATATCACATGTAACCGCTGTATTTCATCGCATAAGCTAGAACAACATTATGAAACCCTAAAATCACAACAAAGCGGTTTTCGGGCTGCTAGAAGACGGTGGAGGAGAGGACGGCAACCTCGACGTAAAACCCTTAAGGGGAGAATCATCTTCAAAGTTTCCACACGACTCTTCTTCGAAATTTAGCGCGTAACTAAGCGGGTCATACTTAAAATCAGCAGACGATCTCCTACGTCGATGGTTATGTTTGGAACCAATTTTATTAAACACATTACGACACTTGTGCTTCATGTCTGGGATATCGACTGATGCTATAGATTTTATCCATTGAGACGATGCACCAATGAGATATAGTGGACGATTGTTGTTGTTGCTAACATTGTTGTTGTCATACGTTCTTGGATTGGAGTGTAGGGTTTCTTGATCATTAGTGTTAGTGGTGAAACAACATGTGAAGCAAAGGTATTGTTTGATCTTATCTTTTAAGGAGAATTTGCGGGTGGTGTTCATTTGTGTTTGTGTGTATGGGTGGTGGAGTGGAGTGTGATTTTTTGTGAAGGATGATTTATGAAATTGTTAAGGTGTCGACAAAGGAAATGAAATGGATGGAGCAGTTCGCTTGTTTTGTCCTAGAACTTGTGTTGATTTTTTAGGTTAGTACATAAACTTTTAGTTGACTAGGTATCTTCTTTTCTTTCTTGAAAAATGGAAAGTAACAAACTAATTGCACTGTGTTTAATCTTAAAATGGTCTTAAGTGGGACTCGAGAAACAACAACCACTTGGTTAAGACATTCTCATCAGTATCGCTAGTTTGCTAGACCAAAGGCTCGTTGGTCTTTTAGTTGACGAGATGATTAGAAGGTATGACTATATTATTATTGGGTCAACAAGAAGCCAAATTTTTTTTTAAGTAACTATTTAGAGACTCGTCATGGCTATTATTGTTTTGGGCTTCAGCTAGTAAAAATTAGGACTACTCATCTTCAATCTTTTCTTTGAATTGTCTACGTTCTATACTATTATTAGCTGAAACCCAAGTAGAAATAAATTGAACATCAATTTCATACTATTCATTGAAAGAAGTCGTGTGCATAACATAAGACTGCTCCAGAAGCGTTGGTGAGCCAACGTGAGGCACCAACCTCACACATGAGGTTTTCTGGGCACGGAAAGTATGGCGCGTGACAGAGCAAAAAAAATGATACCAAGGTGATCGGCTCATTGCATATGGTTGTGTGCAAAGTGGGTCCTTTTTAATGATTTTTATTATTAATTATTTGGTTTGTGAGTGTCTATTGGGTATTTAGTGAGGTAGGCTTATATAAAGTTGATATCTTAATGAAATGTGAAAGAGTGGTGATAATTGGGCGTGAAAAGTGAGAGGTAGTGATGTGAGAGAGAAAGCTGATGCGACTTTAAAGTGAATATTTAACAAAAGGCTAATGATATGCAAACTCTAATAGCCATGATATGCAAAAGGCTAAATCGATATTTAACAAAAGGCTAATGATATGCAAACTCTAATTTCTTATTTGCACACTCTAATCTGTGTATTCAGTTGTTATACATTTATTATATGCTGATGTGGGAAACAGTGTACACTTTATAAAAATAAATCAGATTGCAAACAATAAATAATTAACAGAAAGTAAATGATAGAAAATTAAATATAGACAGAAAGGGGTAGAAACAGAAGACAGACTCTAAAAACGATTAAATTAAAAGAAAGCAGTAAAAGGTTGGTCGAGGCTCGTGTTTAACTTGTAAACAAAGTTTAAATCAATTCCTTTTTCAAACCCGAATCTAAATTAATCTTGTACACAAAGTTTAAATCAATTTTTAAAATAAGTTTGTACAAAATCTGGAAAGTATGAGACGGAATCTGTAGCAAAAATTATATTTTGTGAAGTGTGCAAGTACAAGACAATCCAGTTATAAGTTAATTATTTTGGACTTTGGTTACAACAATCGAAACTTTCGGATTGAATTTAAAATAGGGAAATGATGCCTACTTTATAAAGTAGGAAAGTTGCCTACTTTCCTTTGTAAAGGAAGGGGGGAAACATGTATTTGTGATATAACGAAGAGGTTTTGTCAAGCCATGATTCATGTACGTGACGACACATCACATGGCTTTCACTTGGCTAAAGTTTAGTTTCTTAATCTGATAGGAATGATCAAGTAACTCACCCCTTAAATTGCTTAAACTCTTTTTGATAGTATTCCTAAATATACAACCAAAAGTTATCCTTTGTTAATCTAGTATATGCTAGAAAAACAATTTACTTATTGGTTAATAATCACATCCTCTTCCAAGTTAGTCACAATTTTGTTCATATCTCGCAATAATAAACAAGGTACGTGTATTTTTAAAAAAGGTTTTGCTAAAAATAGCGTCAAATGTTATATTTAAAAAACAAAAATATGCATAAATGATGGTACATGTTAAAAGTAAAACATAAGTAGTTCTCATTAAAGGTACAAAAAGTTAATTTGTGTCTGAATATTTTATCGTACCCCTTAAGGCTACAATTAGCTGGACGCTAACAACATATACTTGCTAAAAATTTGAAATAAAAAATAATAATAAAATAAAATAAAAATAAATAAATAAATTTATTATTATTACAAGTAATATGAACCCGCCGCAATGCGGGGAGTGTTTTGATGCACTTTAGCATCGAGAAAGGTCAAATAAAGTATTTCAAAATTTTGAATAAACATCTAAACCAAAATTCCTACTGCTTAAAAAGCTTCATGGACATTTGAAGATCCACAACATGTTCCAGCCCCCATTTCTACTACTTCATCAAGATCTCGTAAAAGCAAAGCTGAAAATGATAATATGAGGTGCAGCGATAGGGATATTTGCACGCCCAGCTGTTGAATACCAGTACGCGACACTCTTTATTTTTTGCCCTCACCAACATATGCTTGACTTATGAATCGTCACTTCTTTTCGTCAAATCCAACTGCAAAATCATACTCATTATTAAACATAAGCAAACACATATAACTTCAAGTCATCATCAGCTTTCTAAGAGGAACTAAGTGTATTAGCTAATGAAAGATATACTAAGCGCAATTGCGACATGTACCATTAATATTCGTTCTAGTACGAAATAAAACGAAATTTAGAAATATAATTCTAAAGCTAACGGAATTAGTAACCAACATGCAAAATTACAAAGACGTAAGATGCAACAACATCTCATTATAAGAATTTAGTTACAAATATTATAACAAAAATGCAAGAGTATATTTACATTTAATAATAAACTAATGGATGGTTTTTCGAAAAAGATACTCATAATGTAAAAGGTTAGATGGGTAGAAAGTAACTCGTATGCTTCTTGATTCCCCAGGTTCATTAACTTTCAGATAGTTTGCTAATATATTGATCAACATCTTCAGTGGTGCATTCTATAACTGGAAAAAAGAGTATAACCAACATGAGCAAGAACACAGAGTTACCTTATAACTGAAGATGTAAACGGGTTGAAACTCCCACCTCTTGTTATTTCCGCAAGAACACATAGTTACCTTGCCACGACACGATGGTTTAACGTATAATGCGGTACGTGAAAAGCACAAACACATTATGGAATTTTAAAACTGAAAAAAGAAATGAGAGTCAAAAAACCGTGTGAGACAAAATGATAAACAGGAAACACGACTCCTCTATCTGTCCGAATATCAGCAAATGTCTGGCATCCTACTTGATTTCGCCTCAAATTCGCTGTATGATACGATCCAAGAACAAACTTTTCCATTACAACCCATCAAAACGGATAGTGTTCTGCATATAAAATCCTTACTCCACGCAATTAGGTTTTAGCAGTCGCTTTGATGGGTTGTAAAGGAAAAGTTTGTTCTTGGTAGCTGTTTTATGAGCAAATGCCTTAAATATTTTGCCATTGTAGCTGTTCGACCTACTCCCACACCAGCTATGAACCTCTTCTTCATAAAGGGTTGCTCTGTGCTCTTTCATGCATGGAAAAACTAAGTTAAGTGCATCACACCAAACCCAAAAAAAAAGTGCATTTGTTCTTGAAGCAAAAAAAGTACATACTTGTTATTTATTTTGTAACATTTTAGTATCGCATATGCCATAAAGATCCTAACACATTGCAAAGACATTATATAAAGAAACTTTTACTTTATGTAACGAAAGAACATACTTTTAATTCTCCTTTTAGTGAACTACACACCTTTTCATCTTCAGAAGCGATGCACGAAGCTCGTCATGCACATTCAAAACCCTCGCGCCGACAACACTAACCTTTTGTTGACTCTCCACCTGCGGACGCTCCTTCCTAGAGTCAATTAGAAAACCAAAAATACCTATAAAAATCAAAACCTTTTCAGTAAATCAAACTAAATGCAAACTAAGTTAAGTGCATCACACCAAACCCAAAAAAAAAGTGCATTTGTTCTTGAAGCAAAAAAAGTACATACTTGTTATTTATTTTGTAACATTTTAGTATCGCATATGCCATAAAGATCCTAACACATTGCAAAGACATTATATAAAGAAACTTTTACTTTATGTAACGAAAGAACATACTTTTAATTCTCCTTTTAGTGAACTACACACCTTTTCATCTTCAGAAGCGATGCACGAAGCTCGTCATGCACATTCAAAACCCTCGCGCCGACAACACTAACCTTTTGTTGACTCTCCACCTGCGGACGCTCCTTCCTAGAGTCAATTAGAAAACCAAAAATACCTATAAAAATCAAAACCTTTTTGGTAAATCAAACTAAATGCAAACTATTGCAAACTTACAATGCTTAAAAGCTTATCAAGCCTTTCTTCACTACAATTCAACTCCTTTTCGGCATTTAAGGCTCCCTCCTCTAGTACGGCTAGTAAAAGAATTTTTATTGGCATCGTATAGTGATAGTCAATGACTTGACCAAAAATACGTACGTACATAAGCTCAGAACTCATACCGTGCAGACCTTTATTCTAGTTGCGTAACAACCGATACTTTGAAACAGTTTTAGTTACAAAAAACTTATTTGTATCGTTTTAAGTAGCATTTGGGCCTGCTGCGACACTGCAATTGTGTATCAGGATACAGGAAATGGGTGAAAATGACTATTTTTCTGTTCATTATAGCAACAAATTGTATTCTTTAAACATTCTGAAATAAATATTTATGCCATATACCTGCATAAATTCGTATGTGGTTATGTCCACACCTATAACAAAGCTGATGAGCACAACTGCAATAAGAAAAATAGGTAACGATTTTCATGCGTCAGCCAAATAAACAAACGGTAACCCTGACTAAATTCACAGTGGAAAATAAAAGCCATGAAAGTACAAAACTAACCTATAACAGATGTGGCAAATCGATATAGTAACATCACATGAGACTTACAACCTTAAGCAGAAAGTTATCACCTGTTTCACCAATTGTGTTGGACAACCATTAAGACATGCTACCTACAATTCGTGTCAATAACATCAACCAAACTTTACCACTACATTTAGACAAAACTAAAACCAAACCTTGCAAAACGCTACCAAATAATAATTTCAGTAAAAACGCAATCTATAACCACCTGTGATACAACCTATCTGGGTTCAGAAGCATTCTCAATGGCAGAAAGAACCGCCTCTTGAGGTCCGTCTTCTATCTCCTCCTTGCTTTCCAATAAAATTAACATAATAAGAAAATGAAAACTCGAATCCCAAACTGTATCAAACCTAACATCTAAGGAAAACACCATGTTTACCCCTAGTATCTGCCTTGTGAATTTAACAGCTTCTTTGCTGTCTGTGAGCGTAACCTGTTCACAAATCAAAATATGATAAAAAAAAAATAGCAAAGACGACTCAAACGGGTATAGTACTATATGCTTATTACTTACATCGTCCTTGGCCGACTTCCTGGTTGTTGTTGTGTAGTACCTTCCATCTACACCATCGTAAGTAGCTTTCTTGGTCAAATCTACCCGAACAGTTTTACGCATCTGGAGGAGTAAAAAAAGGGGCAAACAAATACAGCCATACGTTAACCTATGCTAAAACGTAAACTTTCAGCTTTTTGTTCCAACAATAAATATGTGATCAATATAAGTTATAACTGCTTATTTCACAGTGCCCACTTATTTTCACCCAAACAATATTAACTTTAAGAAAATTTAGAGAATAGAAATTACCTTTCTAGCAGAACTTGTGAATCTGTAACACAACATACATCCAAAAAGCAGAAAACAATGTCAGTTTCCGTAACGCACTGAATTTAAAATTGAAGGAAAAAGAAACATTGACGTTAAAAAATGTACCGATATTTGTTTCTCAGAGAAACCTGAGGTTGTCCAACATCACTATATAGTAAGGCAATCGTCTTATACCTGAAACATAGGCCAACTGAAATTAGCTCATAAGTCTAAAAATAAGCTTAAAGAAACAAAGCCTTAGATTTTAACGATTAGCCAAAACCCGTAATCACAAATTTCACACTAAAAATCAAAACTTTATCTATATGTTTCTAAAGAAGAACCAAAATATGTGGAGCAATATTAATAAATTTATAAACACAATCAAATTCATATATGTATTGCGAAGAACTCTAAAATAAATGAATATTAAATATTTAAAACTAAAACTAATTGCATATCTTACATGCTATTTGAAGTTCAAACCCTTACTCTTCTTCTCCACATACATTGATGAAATTGATGCATCTAACTGCAATGATGATGCAATAAGAGAAAATTAATAACCTCAACGGCATCAAACTGTTCATTCTTAAGCATCCTGAAACTAAAGATCCGGAGATTCCAGAGAGCTGAAGAAGAGGCGATGAATTATTTTAAGTGTGTGGATAAATGTTGAAACGCATATCTATCCTCAGTATAAGAAAACGGTTTCTTTTTTTGCTTGGGCTCCCCCGTTTTTTCAAACCGGGCCAGCAAGTTTGGGCCAACGGAAATAATTAAATATGGTTGAATAAAAAACAATGGTTGGGACGGAGGTGCCTTGTGCTGTATAATCCTTATACAATTATTATTATTATTATTATTATCAGATACATTGGAATCTTATTTTATTAATTAATTTGAATTTACATAGAATTGGAAGGCAAACGAGCAACAAGCTGCGTCGCTAGTCCTTTTTGGATTGTAAAATTAATTCTTTTAAAAACAACATTTGTGAATTTATGTGTTATAACATTATTATGCATAACACGTTAAACTACGCACGAAAATCAAAAATATCAAACGCGAAATAAATAAAAATGAGAATACTACTTGATAAGTCCAATTTTCAATTAATACCGAGCCCAGCACAACACTAGCCCATTATCCACTGTTCACATATTATCCACTGTTCACATAATTTAACGATTCATAACTTAAGCAGTACGGTGACATTTCATAAAGAAGAAACTCTGAAAGTCCAAGAATAAGAACATATGTGAGCTATAACAAATTGAAGCCAAACATATACACATCTACAAAGATAAAGTTGTAAAAGCTTAGTATAAAATTTTGCTATCATACAGAGTATATCTTATACAGCAACTCTCTGCTCTAGAATTTGGAGCGTGGAAGCCGAAGTATGAGAAATTAAACCGTATTACCGTATAGGTCTTTTATGCCGAAAATAGTTGTCCGAATATAAGTTGCTACGTTAACTTATGATGCTCTTCCCATTTTTCTATGCCTAAACGACTAATGTAATGTTATACCCGCTAACATGAAAATGCCATCTTCTATCCTGAGTCCCGACTTATTTCATACTTGCGCATTACATATATGCTCACTATAATTCCATGAATAGAAAATATAGTTTAAAAGATTCCCATCAATCTTTTCCTAGCTCGAATGCAATGTAGCATATCTGGATCTTGAAGAAAAGGTCTAGGTGGAAATGTTAAAAACAGCAATCAAGTACTAGTAAAAGATCTACATAGTGGAGTGATCCACATGATAGCAACGAATCTGAAAGATTACAAACTCAAAGTGGTTGACAAAATATGCTTCAAATTACAACAGAAAATACACATGCTTTCACATAAATTGGAATGTTTAACTTACGCAATCAAATGAACAACTCATATTATAGATTTTACTCTAAATGTTTTCAATAAAAATCATCAAAAAAAAAATAATAATAAAATAAATAAATAAATAAATAATCTTTGGTTTCTATAGAGATTCAACAAAGAAGTAAATTTTGGACTACAAAACAATGTATAAGCGAATAGACAAATCAGTATACAAAACATATGCTACGTAGTTTTTTTTTACAAAAGTGTTCGAGCGTGGTCCGATTGGTATCTGTTTTTATGTATAAAGACTGCCTAGATGATTTTCATTTTTTTTCTTTCTTTTGAACGATGATTTGTATGATAGACCGGCAAGAAGCTAGAACGGAAGTTATACAACCAATACAAATGATACAATTAAACGGAACAAGTCACTCTAGGGTGTTGAGTTTATGATATATAAAATACAATAAAACATAAAGACATCAAGAGTACACAGCGGAAGACTAAAGATCATAATAAATAAATTAATTAACTGAAAGTATGCGTAACGTACCTCTTGCGAATGTCAGATCTCTTGAGCAAAACCAAATAAGTGGTTTGAAGAGTTGTCCCTTACCGTTCTACAACTCAAACCAATTGGTGTAAGAATAGTGTCTTACAACCACGTTCTTGTACACACGAATTAACCAACGAATCAAGCGATTGCTAGATCTAACACAAGTCCTCGTTTAAGAAAAACGAAACCAAACTCCCTTACTATTGGGATGTTCGGCCGAATATTAGACTAGAGAGAGGAGAGGAGAGATCTAGGGTTAATTCAATGCACAAGTGTATGAAACCCTAGAACCTAACCCTTTTTATATAATAGATGGAATACTTTGGGAACAAGTTAGGGATTGGGTTGGGACAACCCATTGTGGCCGGCCATAGGACAAGCCCACAAGAAAAACCCATAACTTTTTCTTTCAAGATTTTCCATTACTAGTCCTTATCTTTTCATTTAACGGTCGTTAGTCATTTTTCCGTTAAATACTTAACGATCGTTAACCGGACTTAATGTGCAATAATTAATCGTAAACATAAACATTTATTATTAACTTTAATTCTCATTCGCTAATGTGTGCAATCCCGTTGGTCCGAGTTAGTCCGGACATTCACATGTTTGTAAATATATACATTTCCAACAGCTCCCACTCGGATATGTTTACAAAACGTGAAATGACATTGGTTAGCGTCTAGCAACACGCCAATGCCCCGGTACAACTCGTGTATGGTTTTACGGAAAAACCAAGTTTGCTGATTCATCATCATATTCATCCTTTTGTTTCTAATACCATGTTAATAAGAATATGGATCACACTCATTTCTTAATTAACTATTCTGTTTCTCGCTTTATGTGATTGATCAAGATTACCAATTCTTCTGAACATATTCCAGAAGACCTTGGGCATGGCCATGCAAACATCTTGACACACCCTACGGTACGGTATTATACTTCAAAATAAATTGAAGGAAACAAATCCCATTTTGACTACAAGCAGGATTCATAGATTTCGCAACACTTCTGAAAACAACCCTTATAACTACCATTCGTTATGGCTAGATTGCTTCACCAGAAATGCACTACATCCATGACATATCTCTTGCATCTCAAGTCAGAGGATAAATATACATGATATACTTAATGACTAAGATCCAAAAAGTATCATCATGTGGGTGGGATAAGTCCTATACTCAATTCATTGAATATCATCGGAAATTAGTCATGCTACGCATCAATATACTTTCAAGTATATTCTAACTAATACTGGTTTGTCTTAATTCAATCTCATTCCCATGTTATTGATCGACAACGGACTATTTAGAATAACTTAAGTTATTCAAGTATTTAAACATGCAAATACAGGACACAATATTATAAATGAAATTAAACGTATACCGTACTTTAATTCATTATAAATAATAATTGTTTAACATCCTTTATCCAAATACTAAATAGATCAATGCATGATAATTCTTAGTTAATGAATTTTGCCAAAAGTCATGCATCTCATACTTGTTGATAAGGCATAATTTCAACTAACTTTGATCTATAGGAATTTTGAGAATACTTATTTCAAAATTCAATAAGTGAATTTCTTGTATGTGTTTACACATATCTTGATATTGTCATATCATTACATAAGGTGCGTGACAACATGAACCACCTTTATATGACAATCATCTTTCAAAACTTTTAAAGTTTAAAGTATTCTTTATTCTTTAATGTATAATGCAACTATGCTCTTAGTTGAGCATAACTAGTCAACATGGTCATCATCAAGGATACCGTGACTAGAATTGAGTGTCATCTCAATTATACTAGCATCATTGTGTACAACAATATGCTCTTTAAATATCCGTAAACTTTTGAACAGTTATAGTGTAATGTTGGTGCCTACCAAAACTCAAGTTTGTTGGCAATGACAATTATGAAACAATTGTCATATAATCATCCATAGAATTTAGGAGCATCTCCAGATTGTGGAATGTGATTCTAAATCCAAACATATTCCTTTAAAATATTTATTACACTAACAACTTTCAATGTTGTCAAATCATCTTGTAATCAAGCATGACACAACAACTTTATACACAACATGATGTTCATGATGAATCTTCAAGTTAAACTTTAAGATCTCATCTATCTTGTCAAAGATATGTATTCATCATGTTCTTTTTTGACTCATTTATTTACCGCATATGTTTATAATAATAAACATATATTCCAAGTTATATATATTATTTCCAAATCTTACAAACGCAGTTTCATTCCCAACTAAAACTTAATTTAAGTGGAATGTAGTTGCCCATACAACATATAAGATTTAAGATAAATAAATAATACTCCCACTAGCTTTCAGGAATACTTATGAGCAATCTTATTTTAATTATTAAATCAAACATGATTTAATATTAAACATAAGAATCATCTCATAGATGCATGCATATATCCATTCATGGATTCTTGCAGTTTGTACATATTCAAAGATTATTTGAAATCATAAAACTACTTTGTATTACTTATCGTCCTCGCAAAAGTAATTTCACAACAAAGAGTTTTGACATTCATTGTCAAAATTTCATATCAATGAAACTAAGTATGACAATTATAATCTTTATACTTTTATTTAATGTATCTAGAAAAGAATGTTCAATCATAGTTAATTGCTTAAATATGATTAATATTATTATCACTAGACATGCATTAAATATGTGTACAATATTGTCCATATGATTTCTACATAAAGATTTAAACCACTAGGGTTTCCATCCTTTGAAGAAAATCATCTTCATTTAGATAAACCAAGTATCTAAAATTGATAATATTTATGGACAACATCTCAACATTCATAGTATGCTTGATTTACCACAATTCAACATTTGGTAAATTCATCATCATGATTACCAGGCTTACCATGATCCTGTAACTCATAATCCTCAGCATATTAAATATCTGAGATATCCTTACGGATCTATGAATGACAATTCCATCATATTGAGGTCTATCATATACATGTTTAGCCTCATCATGATATTTGCTAGTGCATTTTAGAAGATTGTGTATTTTGTAATTCAATCTTTCAAGATCTAAACAAAAACTCCCACTTGCCTTTAACAATTTAAAGATTACCTTTATATAGTTTAGTAAGTAGAGCAACAATACATTGTTCTCTTTTGGGATATTACAAAAACGTTGATTCGACATTAGTTTGTTACGACTCACTCTATAAGTAGTTTAACAAATTCAGAACTTCATTTATAAGACTTAATGTGATTCATCACATTCCATAAACAAATGGTGTCTTATCAATCTTCTAGCTTGGAGTATATTCAATCTATACTCAATCTACTAACCTTGATAACTTTTAGAAGAAACTATAGTTATCTTGAATCAAACAATGCCAATAGATTTTGATTCTTCTAACTGAACATACCATAAAACTATGGTATTTCATTAGAATTAATATTGTAAGATAATCTAACAATATTTAAGATAACCATCTACTCTTTGGCTTATCCTATTTACCAACAAAGTAAAACTTAATGGTACAATAGAATTACCAAGTCAATTGCATGCATTATAACACAAGTATTCTTGACCAAGTCAAAAGACATACCAGTTATAATCCCACTATACGTTATAAGTCTTTGATCAACTCATTGACTTCATGCATATGTCTTAAAACATAGCAAGTTAACGTCTTACTTTATATTCTAAGTCTTTAAAAGACTTTATGTTTGTGACTTTACAAAATCATAAACATTTATAATTAAAGTAATTATGAATACCACCTCAGGTTTCAATTAATATTTCAAGTTAATAATTACTACATATATTTAAGTCATTCAACGAATACTCAAATTCAAGGTAGTATTAGATTACTTCATTTAATTATGCCATTCCATTAAATGTTCAATGTAAGAAACTGCAGAATCATCCATGCTCGTTCTCACGACACGTGGATATTTTACCTTGGGCTACAATCTAGTTCACGTTCTCACGTAACATAAATTGTAACTACAAGTGTTTCTTAAATATTGAATGACATAAATATTTAAAATAAAGTAGTCTTTGTTATCATCTTGACACATGTTCTTAATAGGGCAATCATACATATATAAATGTATACTTCTTATTAGAACGTTATTCTCTTACGTTACAGTCAAGAGAATTCTTTTAAATCTTATTAATATGTGTTGTACCTTGCACACAATAAGATTTCTCCCACTTGTGCATGGAACAACATCATGTAGCATATAAACAACACGATACACATTCGTTTATTTGATTAATATGATTTGTGTCATAGATATAACAAGTAGATATAGGACTATATTGATTTGTAAGGAAATGCACATGACAATCCTTAAAAAACATAAGTGCTTACAATTGAAAAGTAATTATCTTTGAAGATAATCTGGGTTACTACACAGGAAATAAAGCTTGTAGCTCCCACTGAATTAGAAACCAATAAAACAACTTACGATTCAAATGCAACACAAATGCTCCCACTGAATCAGACAACATTGTAAGTGTTGCATAACCAGTGAAAACAACTTGCTTGCTTTTTACTTTCCTACACCTTTGAAGAACCATACTTAATCATTACTAAGGTACTAAAAGGTGTATTCTACATATGAATGATAGGTTATCCATCAATGTTATTAACTCGAAAAATTGGGTACATGCATTTCTTCCTCAACAGCCTACCATCCCTATACTGGTATGTAGTACCTTTAAAGGCTAAAGCAAAACAACTAGATAAAAATATGCTAGTTTGCTTTTTACCAATTTTTGCGGTAATTAGTCTAGCTTCTAATCTAGTAACTCATATACATGTTTTCCAGTTAACCAACATTCATGTTGTTACAAAGGATTCATTCACCAAATGAGGGTAATGAAATCTTTATGGAAAATAAGATGTGCAATTCATTGCTAAGAGTTACATTAGAATTTAGACAATTCAAATGTTCCTATTATACCTTTCTCATTCATGAAAAGGAATAGGATTGAGTCTCATGCTTCTCTCATGGAAAAGAGACTTCGTTTGTCTTATCAGTAAATTATTCTCGATCAAACATTTGTTTGAATGCTAGAATGGATCAATTTACTAATCAAAGACTAAACCACGTTTACGGTTAAATGTTGCATTTATACATTCAAAAGAATTACAAAATTCAATTTTAGTAGTTTCCATAATTAACCTTTTCAATAAACAATTAAATACCCAAGGTTCATATTCATATAACCAATTAATTATTATTGAAAACTAGGATCCAAATTGTCATAATTTCATCACGTCAGTTGATCTGCTAGTAATGAACCTTATACAAAATGGTAGAGCTATTGCTCAATTGCCAATTTCAATTGCAATTCCTAGATTTATGGGATTTACATATAGCCAATATCAATCGCCATGTAAACATGTTTTATCCCATCTTATGCCTTGAGTTGCTCTCACTACAAAACTCAATTAAGTTGTCCAACTTAAGAAACGCAAAATCGTCCCATGCCCGCTCTCACATCACGTGGACATTTTACCCTTTGATTACGATCTAAGTCACGATCTCACGCAAATAAAAAGTAATCTTAGGTGTTTCCGTTTCGTTGGATGGCATATAACTTAAATTAAAGGGTAATAGTTTTGATGTTAAATCAAATATGTACAAAGATGTCATGCATTCATCTTTGTAGCATAGTTTTTATTAAAACATTTATATCTTGTTTTAATGTATAAGCTTTTCATCATCAAACTTTAATTGAGGTATTGGGTTCACCAATTAAGGAATTTAGTGTTAATTATCATCCATTATACCGTACTTTTGCATAAGTGTAAACACTTAGTGTTTCGGATAATTACCACCGAAGTGGCGCATGGAATTAAAACTAATTCGCCCTTAAGATGAGCTTGCACATTTAATGGCTTACTAAGTAGCTCCACTTCGAACTTACAGAGGGCGAGAGGACTGTACGCGCTAAAGCACAACCTTAGACATCCTTTGGTGTGATGTGCGCACTTTTTAAACCCCTTTTATTAGTTCATTCTCATGGGTGAGCCTTTCAGACCATTTGTACCAAAGTCATCAATCAATTAAACGATTATGATTACTATTCTTAAAATACATGTTTCACCATTGTTTAGGTCAGTTTATTTTTCTTGTAAAATACCCTTGTTACACATAACAAACAAGCAAGTATTTATAAAAATAAACAAATAAACAATGAATGCATAACAAATAAAAGTCATGCATATCAAATAGCCACATGCAAACGTTTTTGATAAATCCTATTAATAACCAATTCTAGATCTGTCAATATGCATATATTTAATTAAGACTTTCACCCGTTTTCATCTACGTACAAGGTGAACCACATGCATCGATTCATCGATTGCGCAAGTCAAAATTAAATACATACCACATAGCATAATTGATTAAATTAATAATTATTGAGGTCTTCCCCAATTTTAGATCTATCAAAATTTAGTGTATATCACTTAAACAAGAAAGACATACAATAAAAGCAGATCCATGATAAAACATGCAGTTAATTATCATGGACATTAAATTACACTTAACAATTAAAGTTACGCATATACACATAAAGTTGCATGCATCTTAGGGTTTCTAATCCAATTAAAACTTTAGTTCACAAAACCCTAATTAGGGCACCAAAAAAAAATGCCCCCCCCCTAAAATTAGGGTTTAGGTTTTGCAAACCCTAGATCTAAGCATACAAATAATAACACATTCATGTTTATTTTAATTATGTGTTTCAGTAATTAATTACTTGTTATACAAGGCTCGTGATGCCACTGTCGAGTTTATGATATATAAAATACAATAAAACATAAAGACACCAAGAGTACACAGCGGAAGACTAAAGATCATAACAAATAAATTAATTAACTGAAAGTATGCGTAACGTACCTCTTGCGAATGTCAGATCTCATGAGCAAAACCAAAGAAGTGGTTTGAAGAGTTGTCCCTTACCGTTCTACAACTCAAACCAATATGGTGTAAGAATAGTGTCTTACAACCACGTTCTTTGTACAATTAACCAACGAATTAAGCGATTGCTAGATCTAACACAAGTCCTCGTTTAAGAAAAACGAAACCAAACTCCCCTTACTATTGGGATGTTCGGTAGAATATTAGACTAGAGAGAGGAGAGATCTAGGGTTAATTCAATGCACAAGTGTATGAAACCCTAGAACCTAACCCTTTTTATATAATAGATGGAATACTTTGGGAACAAGTTAGGGATTGGGTTGGGACAACCATTGTGGCGGCCATAGGACAAGCCCACAAGAAAAACCCATAACGTTTTCTTTCAAGATTTTCCATTACTAGTCCTTCTCTTTTCATTTAACGGTCGTTAGTCATTTTACCGTTAAATACTTAACGATCGTTAACCGGACTTAATGTGCAATAATTAATCGTAAACATAAACATTAATTATTAACTTTAATTCTCATTCGCTAATGTGTGCAATCCCGTGATCACGAGTTCGAATCCGGACATTCACATGTTTGTAAATATATACATTTCCAACAAAGGGGTCATCATCCATTCGAGCCAATTCAATATAATATTTTTGCTACTTTGAGTGATCCAAAGACGTGAAAGAGTGTCATGATTTCTTCCATGAAAGTGTCCCGACAAGAGGGTTTCATCTTATATAAGCCATTCCTTTGAGCCTTCATTTGTAGGTTGTACCCTGGGTCTTATGCGTTGAATTCTTGTTTCAATGCTATCATAAATTCTATATGATTTTAACTACCTCAATGTAACAACTTATTAGTGGTTCAAAAGTTAGTTACATGGTTCAAATGGCGTGCCGATAACTTTGACCATCTTCACATTGACATAGCATTGATACGACATGCTCGACCATAACTTACAATATCACCTTAGATAGAAACTTTTCAAAGTTTGGTAACTTCTCCAAAGACATACAATTTCGTAATCCCATAAAACGATCTAGTTAACTTAAACGAAATTGGGTCGGTTTCTCACTCAAAGCCGCTATCCAAACCACATGACATTGATAGTAACGGAACCTTGTATACCACCAAATCATGAATCAGAAACCACGAATATAAAATATTAGCATATGAAAAGGTTTGGACACATATAAATATTGATCACGACATCCAACAATTGATTCATGTCCAAGAACATTATATGATGTCCAAAAGCACCAAATCTAGATTATTTTTCTTATAACAAAACACAAATGTTGCTCCACAATTATTTAACATGAATGGTAAAAGGTAAAAATGTCGTGATTAAATTTGGCACCTTATTATTTGGAAAAAAAGTAGTCTCACCCCACCAGATTTGTTGGTTAATCACACACCTCATATATCTTTTGTTTCATTAGTCAGCCATACATGTTTTTCCTTGTGCTATCTCTACTCACTATCCATGAACTTTCCACCCTCTTTCCTTTTAACCAAACTTTAATCACTCATACCAACATTCCTTTAAACTCATCTTATTAACTAATTCTAGTCTTTTCGTATTTGTCCAACTTTTTTTGTTGTTGTTGGTATAATGGCTGGTATGTTACCTGGAGTTGAAAGTGCTAGAAGAAGGAGGTTAAGTGGATGGTGTGACCTTTCATCTGTTATGAATTCAGGGTTTGGCTCTGCTAGGACTACTAGACATTCTAATGATGCATATGTCAAGCCCACTTCATTTTTGGTAAACATTTCTTCATATTTAAAGGTGTATATTTGCATCAATTATATATTGTACTAAAAGTGTAGAACACATGTTTTATTTTTTTTGTAGCAAAGAAGCATGGTGAATCAATTAGATGATGATGATAAGTTAGGAGGGGTAGCTAGAGAAGCTAAAGAAAGACTGGATGGGAGGCTCAGAGGCCATCTAAAGAAAGAAATTACAAGGTATGAAACTATGGATCACCATGGATCTAGCGCATTTTAGCCTTTTATGGATGTCTTTTCTAATATGCGCCAGTGTCATCCCAGAATCCCATATAAAATCAGTTGCATACTTTTATTTGTTGTTGGAATCAGATATAAATAGAGTGGACATATCCCTTGTGTCCAGGCGCATTTTAGCAGGTCTTGGCTAGTGTTGCTAACATGCGTCGGATTTCTTTTCTTTCTATTTTGGGGCTTGATTCATGTGACTGAATTTTACAGACAAACCAGTCAAGAAAGATTGACGGGTGTTGGAAGAAGATCAACTGCTAGTCCAGTGATGATAGAAAATTTGCAGATGGAGGTTTATGGGTTAAAAAAGAATGGTCTAAAAAGGCTTAGTTGGGGACGAATGGGGTTGAGTTGGAAGTCGTCGAAGCAAGATGAGTGTGCGATTTGTTTGGATCATTATAAGGCAAGGGAGAAAATAACCCTCTTGCCTTGCGCCCATCGGTTCCATTCAGACTGTTTATTACCATGGTTAGAGAGCAATGCACATTGCCCTTGTTGTAGAGCAACTGTTTTTGGTTCCAATTGATCGTTTTACTTGATCGAGCTTTGTTATAAGTTATGATATTTTGTATGTAA
This sequence comes from Chrysanthemum makinoi, assembly GCA_910596185.1. Lineage (NCBI taxonomy): Eukaryota > Viridiplantae > Streptophyta > Magnoliopsida > Asterales > Asteraceae > Chrysanthemum > Chrysanthemum makinoi. The sequence goes on from OU343223.1 coordinate 192,383,261, forward strand.
AAAAGGATATCATTTTCGCAGTAGGATTGCTTGATGTGTGAAAACAAGAAGAAGAAAAAGAGTTTTCGAAGCATGTTAAACAACTTGTAACATATGAACTTCAAGTATTATGCTGAGTATTCGACAATGTTGTCTTCAATCTCTTTCAAATCATTTGGTAACATGATATGTGTGTAACTCTTTATAGAGTATATAATTGAATACCTAACAGAAATCAAAATTTATAAAAATTGGCAAATAACTTGTGCATCAAACGGAGTTGTTATATCAGTATCTAAGGATCTATGATGGCTTCTAAAATTGAATATTTGGGTCATTTTTTTTACAAGAAGTGTGTTTTGTGCTTCCTTGACCATTTGAAAGGAACAAAATAAATAACGTCTCATCGGTATGTAAAAGGTAGGTATAGTACATCTAATTTGTTTTGAACTCGAACGAGGTGTTATGCCCCCCACTTGTTGTGGCGGGATTTAACTTTTTGTCCAAACATATTCATAAAATTTAAAAAAAAGTTGGTGTAATTCATGTAACCCACGAAAATATAAATTTATGTGATTTCGTAAGGGTTAGTTCATCGCATTTTGGATAAAGACATTTTCAAATTGAATCAAGTTTGTATTCTAGTTGTATCTATTTTGAGTATAAAATTAAAGATGTAACATACTTTTTAAACATTTCATTTACTAAACTCTAATTGTGCATAACAAAATTAAAAACTGATAAAATAAACAAAAAGAAACGGGAATCAAACAAGTGACCAGTTGCATAAATAACAAACCACTGTCCAGTTGAGCTACAAACAATTTATGTTCAGGATGCCATTTAATATATATGTATTATGAAATTGGTTAAAACAACAGAGGAACTAGACTGGAACTTCTGACCTCTTGTTCAAATGGAGAAAGCCCTTCCAGTTAGAGCATGTTCAATCGTAACGCCCCAACGGCGTTAGAGGGCGAAATAACGCCCGTTAGTGGCGTTATCTGTTGTGGGTGTGGCGTTATTTCAACGTTGGTCCCTGCGCGTTGCTCCACTAACGCCCGTTAGTGGCATTTAAAAAAAAAAAAAAAAATCAAAATAATTACAAAACTAGTCCCTGCAACGGCTAGTAGCCGTTAGATTTCAAAAAAATTTCAAAACTAGTCCCTAACGGCTAGTTTTTACAAAAAAAAAAAAAATCAAAAACATTTTTTACCACTATAAATACCCAACTAAAACTCCATTTTTTTCACACTTCCATAATTCAAATTCACAATTTATATACTTCCTGTCACACTTTGATAATTCAAGAATCAAGTTCGTTCACAATGGATCCAAATGAATTTGGTGATATTCCCCTGTCTTGGTCAGACAGAGAAGACCAAGAAGACTTCCAATTTATGGCGTCCGCGTCAGTATCACCTACAGTTGGAACAAGAAGAAGGTATTGAATCTCAACATCCTAGTCGTTCTCGTAGCCATATATATCGTGAACGTGAGCTTGCAGAAGAACGTCTGCGCAACGATTATTTCGTAGAAGGTTGTAAGTATTCAAACCGAAATTTTCGTAGAAGATTTCGTATGAGTTTTAAACTATTCTGCAAATAGTTGAAGTTATTGAATCTTATACTTCGATAATATTCCGCATCATTTTACTTTCTTTAGGCAAACACTCGATTGTACGGGTCGAATGAGTTTAAGTGCTCTAATGAAGTGTATTCTGCGTCACATATACGCCAATTGGCGTACGACACCTCACCCGATGCATTTGATGAGTACTTGCAAATGGGTGCGAGTACTTCAAAAGTATGTCTTGATAATTTTAACAAATGTATTATTGATTTGTTTATTGAGAGTATTTAAGAAAACCAACATGGGCCGACGTTTAAAAAATTTATCAACAACATGAAGAAAAACATGGTTTTCCGGGAATGCTTGGTAGCATTGACTATATGCACTGAGAATGGAAAAATTGTCCAGTGGCTTGGCAAGGGCATTTTGCTAGGGGTGATAAAAATACCCAACAATTATGCTTGAAGTTGTTGCTTCAAGATTTATGGATCCCGGCATGCATTTTTGGGATGGCGGGCGAATAACGATATTAATGTTTTAGATAACTCTCCGCTTATTCGGACGACCTTCTTGCGACAATGCCCCAAGAGTACCTTATATGGTCAACGGAACTAGGTATGAACAGGGTATTACTTGGTGATGGAATTTATCCACGCGTGGGTAACTTTCGTTAAATCCTTCACGGCAACAACTGACGAAAAACATACGTAGTTTAAAAGGAGACAAGAAAGTGCCCGAAAGGATATTGAACGTGCTTTTGGTGTGCTCTAAGGCCGTTGGGGTATACTACAACAACCAGCACGTCAATGGGAAATTGCCACGATACGTAGAATCATGTATTGTTGCATTATTTTGCATAACATGATTATAAAAGATCAAAAATTTGCATTACGTGACTATAACGGTGTGGGTGGATCCGTCAGCAAATTTGAGGCAACGAAGATAGGTCGGCGGATGTGATACTCACAAATGTAAGGCAAAAGAAATACACGATCGACAAACGATACCCAACTCCAACAGACCTTATGGAGCATGTTTCATGAAGAACCTTGAACGCATGGACAAACAACAAAGAGCGATTTATGATGAATAAGTATTTGCTATGTTTTGTTATTTTTTTCGTTGTCATTGCCTTTATGTTGTAGCGCGTTTAATTTGCGGTGTGTTTTTTTAATTTCATGTATTTTTTATTTGTTGTAATTTTTTTTTCAATATATTTTTTTAATTTCGTATTGTAATATGTTTTCAAATTTAATGTTATGTTTAGTTTAATAAATGAAGTGTTTGTTTTAGTTTAGGGGCTGAAATTGAAAATATGAAATGTTATGATGTTATGGGATGTTATTGTTGTGGGTGTTTTTTGGGGATGTTAAGGTGAAATGTTAAAGCTGACGTGGACGGTGTTATTGGTGTTATGGTGTTACGATTGTGCATGCTCTTAGGGGAGTGTTACATCAACAAAAGAATCATAAAAGAAAATTTACAAATGAGATTTGTCATGATTTGTCATGTGTTGATTGATGTGTTTAAATGTATTTTTTCTCTCTTTTTTTTCATATACCAATCAACACATAACAAGAGGAATTTTCAAATGCTTACTCTTATTTTGGTGCTTACCAAGGGACAAATTCCCACCATCCATATAGTTTAATCAAATGATAGGGATAAACCTAAAATTTAATATGGAAACCTAAGTCCATGTTTTTTTTTCCTCCCTTTTCTTTGTCTTTTTGTCTTTCTTATTTATTAACATTTTTTTTCTTTTTTCTTTTTTTTTCTTTTTTAATTAAATTCACACTTTTATTAAAAATTCATGTTTTTTAATGTTTTTTTATTATTTTTTTAATTTTAAATTCAAGTTTTTTCGCTTTCATAACGCGTTCGTTTTTAAACGCTGTTCCTTGTTCATATATTTTCGTCCACGTTCGGATTTGATTTTCAATTTTGACGCCATCCATTTTGTACGTTACATCCGTTTTTCTTTCCGACGCATCCGATACGCCACACGTTTATATACGTTTCCATGTTTTTTTTTTTGTCGGTTGCATACGTTTTCGTCCGTTTTTACGTTTTCGTCATTTGTTTAACCGCTTTATACGTTTTCGGCTTTTACGTTTTCTGTTTCATACGTCCTGTTACGTCCGTTTTCGTGAGTTTTATTACGTTTTTGTTTGTTTTCATCGCGTTCGTCCATTTTCTTACTTTTAGTTCGTTTTACGTTTTCTTCTTTTCGTTTTCGTCCATTTTTCATACGTTTTCATATGTGTTTTTACGCTTTCATACGTTCGTTCTTACGTGAGGCCATTTTCATACGTTTTTGTCTTTTTTTAGGTTTTCATGAATATTCGTCCGTTTTTAGACATTTCGTCTGTATTTTTACGTTTCATGTATTTTCGTCCGTTTTTATACTCTTTCAGACGTTGTCATCAGTTCTTTTACGTTTTCATCCTGTTTTAGACGTTTTCGTCTATTTTCAGACGTTTTCATCTGTTTTTATACGTTTTCGTCCGTTTTCATCCGTTCTTATACGTTTTTGTTTGTTTTTATACATTTTTTGTCCGCATACGGTTTTTATTTTTTTCATTTTATACATTTTTGTCCGTTTTTAGACGTTTTCATTTTGATATTTGTAAGTGACACTTATTTATCTCTTGTGATATAACATTGTAAGAAAGATGAAAAGTATTACATTCTTCATCATGTATGTGTTATCGGTTGTGATACTCAACTAAGAATGTGATGGTTATGTTTTGAAAATATTTAGGAAGATTTTTGTGTTTTATGATATTATAAAATATTAGAAAAGTTGTTCAATCGAAAACAGAGATGTTATGATACTTTTGTTAGACTTGTGGTGGATTTTTCTATTTAATGGATACATTGTGCGTGTTTTGATAGGTTTTATAACGGGGATTTGAAAATATCTATGGTTGAATCAGCAAACTAAATAAGCTATGATTGAAGATAGCACACATCTTTATAAACAAACTGAGGAAGCTCAAACACTTGTGATATCACAGGTAATATCACCTCACTTGTGATATCACACGTGATATCATGTGTGATAACACCGTTGATATCACCTGTGATATTACTGGTGATAGCATGTGTGATATCATAGTTTATATCACTTGTGATATCACCAGTGATATCATGTGATATCACAAGTGAGGTGATATCACCTGTGATATCATGTGTGATATCACATGTGTTTGAGCTTACTCAATTTGTTTATAAAGATGTGTGCTTTCTTCAACCATAACTTCTTTAGTTTGCTGATTCAACCATAGATATTTTTAAATTATGCTATAAAACCTATCGAAACATGCACAATGTATCCATTAAATAGAAAAATCCACCACAAGTCTAACAAAAGTTTCATAACATCTCTTGTTTTCAGTTAAACACCTTTTCTAATATTTCATATTATCATAAAACACAAAAATATTCCTAAATATTTTCAAAAACACAAATAAGACAAATAAACAGGATCATCACAGTAATATAATAAGTGATGTTTATTATCATTCCCTTCATATATACTTGGTAAAATACTAAATTCTTATCACATTTGGTATGAATTTAATATTTCACATTCTTAGTTGAGTATCATAACTGATAACACATATATGATGAAGAGTGTAATACTCTTCATCTTTCTTACAGTGTTATATCACAAGAGATAAATAAGTGTCACTTAAAAATATCAAAATGAATAAAAAGGAAGCAAACTATGAAAATAGAGACTTGACATATTCTCAAAATCAAACAAGTGTTGCATTAAATTATCATTTTTTTGAACAAAATAAGAATTCACCTAAAGAGACTTTAACCCTTTTATTTCTACTAAGATTATAATATCACAAGTGATAGATAACATTGGTTGCATTAAAAAAAATATGCACTTGTCAATTGCGATGAAAGGCACAAAAACTATCTTGTAACTGAAAACTATAAAAATATTAGAAAACACATAGGCGATAATATATAAAAATATACAAAGTAATGAAATATCTCAGGTGATATTCAATGTTAAAAAATATACTTGTTTGTTTATGAAATATTACAAGTTATATTAGTCATTAACTTTTTTATAATAAAATATCACAATTGATATTAGACATGTAATATAATAAGTTTAATAATAAGCATGAAAACATATGAAAATAGACGAAAACGTATAAAAACTACAAAAAACGGACAAGAACGTATGAAAACGGACAAAAACGTATGTGGAAAACTAGAAGGGGGGGTTGAATAGTTTTACCAATTTAAAACTCCCTTTTAAATATTTAGATCGACTTATGTCAATCTATTTAGTTGTTTATGTTGGACGTTGATAGATAGATATATAAACGTGTAATGAAAGATAAAGAGTAAGAAGCACATCACCACGACACAAGTATTTGTAGTGGTTCGGCTACAAGGACACCTTCCTTGCCCTAATCCACTCCCCAAGTCACCTACTCGAGAGTTCGTAAGCACTACACCAACTCCTTGTGGCGGAGAAGCCTTCACAACGTCGCTTAACCTTTTTCCGGTACAAAGCTAAATACCGAGTTCTTTCACACCAAGGCGACCACACCTATCACAACGTCGCCTACCCTTTATAAGGTACTAGGCTAAGTACCTAGTTCTTTCACACCTTAGGTGAACTACACCTTCACAACGTCGCCTACCCTTTATTAGGTACTAGGCTAAGCACCTAGTTCCATTGCAATGGAAGAACTACTACCACACTACACCAACGACTAATCCCAAAGGAGATCTACTCCTTTACAACATCATCAAGGATATCAATATCCTTGGATCTAATACTAGTCTATCTTGTACATCGAAACAAACCATATCGAATGTACATCTAAGGCATCTTTCACTAATGCCTTTGACTAGATCTACAAGACACCTTTCACTAATGTCTTGTGTCTTCACTTCTAAGCACCTTTCACTAATGCTTCTTTGTCTTGACTTCTAAGCACCTTTCACTAGTGCTTCTTTGTCTTGACTTCTAAGCACCTACCACAAGTGCTTTATCCTATAAACGATAGATACCCTTCACTAATATCTTCGTCTTGACTCTTGAGACATCTTTCACTAATGTCTTCAACACTACACTTCTTTGAAGAAAGAAATGAATCATCAACAAGAAGACTTCAGTAGCCTTGATGATGAGGAAGCATGGCAACTCATGGACTTGAGCTTGCTCGACTTCAAAGGTGGTGATCTCTCCTTTAAGAGGAACCTAGAAGATCACACAAAAACAAAAGACAAACTACATAGATCACTTAGATCTGAGGTTAGAAGGTTAGAATACTTTGGGGAAGTATGTGTGTGAAGTCATATCTAGAGAGGTAGAAATGGCTCTCTATTTATAGAGAAAATTCTCTACTGTTCCCCGGATCCCACGGATCCCTACCACAAGGGATCCGGCTAGCACAAAGCTAGGGATCCGTGGTCCGCTCCTCTTTGCCCATGGGTATTTTTGGTTATGGGTCATGGGTCATGGGTCATGGGTTATGGGTTGATCCATGGTTTTCTTTCTAGATACAATGTATCTTAAGGATACAATGAACTTGGTTAAGTGGTATATATAAAACCATGGGTTATGGGTCAAAACCATTTGCTAGTATTTACCCATTTTAGCATACACTTAGTTTTTACCCATTTTAGTATACTTAATTTAAGTATATGTTTAACCCAATATGTAAACACTAGTTGTTTGTACATATGTATCTAAATCATAAAATCACTTATACTTGTTTTAGTGTTTTATGTGAGAGCGTAAGTGTGTTAGAAAACTATTAGTTCAAACCATTTACGTATTTTATTTGTTTCGTTAAAATGATTTTACGTTTGTTATCGACAAAACATTAGAATATCGTAAAATATAAATAAACGTTTTCGGCTTATTTGTATTAACAATCTCCCCCTTTTTGTTGATGACAAAACATAAAATTATTTTAAGGAAAAGCTAAAATTGTAAAAGTTTGAATTTGTAGTTTTATTTTCTTCTCCCCTTTTTGTCAAACAAAAGAGCCTTGAAAGGAAGCAACACATTGTTTTTAAGAAAAACATGTGAAAGAAATAAAAAGAGGTAGAGAGCAAGTAATGGGAAAGGATCTCGTCTTTACTCCCCCTTGACGAGTCCATCCCTAGGTAAGGGCGTCAAGAAAGTAATACTAATCTAATTTGTTTGCAACTAAGTTTGCAAAAGATTTCGTCTAAGTGACGAATGTGCTCCCCCTTGATGATTGCAATTTTGCAAAGGGATGTAATCCTAATATTGCAAGTAATTTGCAATGTATTGTTTTGACACAAAGCTCCCCCTAGCTTTAGGGTGTCAAAGGCTTCAAGTGTAGATTGAATAACTACAAAACAAAGGTTAGAAAACAAGTATAATGCGCAATTTCCTGCATATGTGATCCAAGTTAGTAGAAAAATAGTTTTCTGTCTCACGGATCCCACGGTTTCCTCCTAGTAGGGATCCGTCTAGGCAATTTTGAGGGATCCGTATAGCTGATGATTAAATTCAGCAATGGTGATGTAATAAGTAATGTTAACATCAAAATGAGATATGTATTCAACCAACAAACATATACTCAATGCAATATGGCAAGTAAACTATCATTCAATAAAACATAAGAGATGATCAACAAATCTCTAAAAACTAAGAGAATGATTTAGCCATATTCTACTAATACTAATAAGTGACCAAAGCTTAAGAAGCAACAAAGTGCTTGAGTCTAGGGATGAGTAGACTTGTTGATTTGGTCCAATCTTTCAAGAAGATAATTAAACATGAAATGCAACTCATTTCGTACTTCTTGAACAAGTCCTTGGGTGATTAGACAATTAGAGCAATTATTGTCTTGATTAGGAACAAGATGTTTTGAGGAGGTTCTACAAATGATGGTGGAGGTACATTGAGTAATTTAGGATGAGGTTCTACTAGGAATGAGAGTGGTGGTATTGGAAATTCCTCCATATGATCAAGTCCTTGGTGGTTCCTTGTTTCCAACGATGGACTAGTTGGTGATGTAGGTGGTTCCTATTTTAACGAGAAGGTTGGTGAATGAGAAATTCTCGGTGGTGAATGCTCTAATGAATAGAGAGAGGCTCAGGTAAGGAGTGTAGTCCATGCTCTAGGAATGAAGGTTTAGACATTTTGCTAGAACTAGGTACATTTGGTTTAGAGCTCGATGATCCCTTTTCTAACCTAAGAGGTTTAATGCTAATTATTGCGGTTCTCTTGGCAATTGTTGATTGGGTTTGTTGAGGTGAGATTCTAGCACTATTATCTCTTACGGATGATGATTCGTTGGATGGGAAGTCCTACCATTTGTGGGTTTAACCGGAGATGATTCGGTTGAGGAAATTTCGTGTACAACACGAGCAAGTTTCTTGGTTGGTTCTTGGTTGGATGAGTTAGCACTAGGAGCTTTCCTCATGATGAAATGACTAAGGAAAAGGTTTCTAAATGCTGAGAATTATGTTGTGTTTGATGACTAAGGGATTCTAGGAAGATGACTTATAAAGGGAAGGATTTAGCAAGTGCATTCAAGACTTAAGTCTCTAATATCCTTTGGAATGTGATGATTAGCATGCACAAGGTTGAAGTTCAGAGTTTCACTGATCTAGGAACTCATTTAAGATGAGATGGAGTGTTTGAGTTAGGAAGATGAGTTGAAATGATTGTTTTAGCAATGTTAGACATAAAATGTCATCCGAATCCCACAGTTCCTTCCTCAGAGGGATCCGTCTAGGCTAATCCTAGGGATCCGGCTTTCAGCAGTTATGAAAGAGTGGAAATGATGTTTTTAAGATCTAAGACCTATATCATCTTGAGTGTTTCAGTCCTCCTAAGTGTTTTAAATGAAGGGGTGCTTAAGTACTTGAAGGTAATGAGTGATGTAGCTAATGATTGTTATTTATGGAAGGATTTGGAACTTTCAAGAGTACCAATGGATGAGCAAGGATGACACTAAAGATTTAGAGTGTCAATTGAAGCTAAATGATCCTAGAGATCAGGTTGTGTCTTAGGATAGTGTTTTGGAAAATATCCTAGAGGCTTTGAGATGGGAAAACTAGAATTTGATCAACTTTGATCAATTTTGAGGTAAGGATGATTTATGATCAATTTTGCCATAATCGAAAGATTTCTAAAGCTAGATGTGAGGGATCATGTGAGAATGATGAGTGATCATAGAGGGCGGAAGAGTAATGGATTAAAGTGAAAATGATAGATCTACAAGCGACTTAGAGTGTGATCTAGGTGAGTTGAGTAGGAAAGGATCTACTTAACTTGATAAGGACTTAATTTGCCTTAATACACTATGTTTAGCTTAGTGTGAGGTGTTCTAAGGACATGATTGAAATACAATGATTGCAATTGCATTTTCTGTTTGCGGAATCCCACGGTTCCCTAAGAGTAGGGATCCGTCAAGCACAAATTTTGGGATCCGTCTATCGCTAAGCGAGAACCTTTACAAAATGTATGCAATGACTTTGACAATGCATCATATTTCAAGTTTAAGAGGTTCTAACACTAATATATCAAATGAGATCGAGCTCACAAATAACAAAGAGGTTTATCAAACTTAACAAGCACTATTCAAGAAACTCAAAACCTATTTACGATCTAGATTAGTAAATCATTTGTATTAACAATGGCGTGCGGAGTAGATGATGGTGTTCAAGACAATAGGGTTGTTTTGGCCAACTGAAGCAATGAACTATGTATAGTCATTACGGATGGTGATTAGCATACAATGAACTTCGTCCATGAAGTCATGTAGCTCTTCTCGATCAAAGCAAGATAATAGCTTGATGAGGCAAGTGGTTGTGATTAACTATAAGAAAATTTTATTTTACAACTTGTTTGATTAGTAATCCTAAGACAATGCAAAGTATTTCCATTGTAAACTTACTTTAGGAAAACATAGGAGTATAAATTTCCCAAGTGAGAGAATGAATATGAGACGTTTACTAGCGGTGCTCATATAAGGCTAAACACGACCATTTTTACGGGTGATTCCACATACCCAACTTCTATCAAGGAAGCAATTCAACCGTTAGGTCAAATTGAGTTTCTAGTGCAATAAGTTCTCCAGTATTCATTCTCAAGTTAGGAAAATTTATATTCCTACAATGGCCTATCGAAGAGTAACAATGATGATACTTTGCTTCATTTAATATTATACTTGAGACAAATAAGGTGACGAGGCGTCATGTTAAAAATAAGTTTAAAAGTTGTCCATATGGTAAACAACAAAAAATGGTTGGATGAGCTAGTTCAACATATGTTGTTGGAAAGCTTTGAGTTTGGACTTTCGGATATGAACAATTATATTTGCATTGCAAAATAATTTACTTGAGTATATCGGATGAAATACTCAAGTTGTCAATCCTACTATGAAGCTTGGAGAGCGATCATGAAAAGGAAAATGGGAGAGTACATCATCAACACAAGTGTAGGTTATGATCCGATGTACATTCTTGTTGTTTTTAGAAAATGATACAAGAACAAAGGAAATCATATAAGCACATATGAAAAACTCAATCAAAAATCCATTTAGTGTGTTATATATTTTAAACATTTTTCAACCTATATGACTTATCTAAATATCTAAACTAACATTTTTGACATAACTAGATGTTATCCCAAACACTCCTTCAAATAGCACATTGATTAGTAGAATATTACTAAATCGACAAACAAGAGAATGAGTAGCAAGGTAAGGAAACCACATATGCTATTCAATCAAACAAGCACAAAAGCTATTTGAGATAAGCAAATAATCAAGTAATGCAACGAAGACAATTTATCATTTAGCATAGCATACGAAAGTTCTTTTCATCGCTTTGTGTTAAATATAAACATGTATACCAAGCTTGATTAGTTTCTTTTATATTTATAAATATGATCAAAACCTTAATTTCAATAGAGGACACATTGTTATTCAAAAGCGAAAACATCCGTCTCCAATTAGATCAAAAGTTTGTGCAAAAGTTATGACCGAAAAATGACTTTCTATTATAAATTAATGATTCTGTAAATTATTGTTTTGAATCAGTTTATGAAATCATTTTTAAATGAAAGTAGACTCAAATACCTTTAAAACGATAGGTGGCACGACTTCTAACGACTTACGGTTAAACAGTTATGAATTTTTGAAATTGACAAAATGTCTTCTGTACCACGGATCCCACGGATCCCTTGCTTTGAGGATCCGTCCAGTAACCTCGAGGGATCCGCGGATCGACATAATTACAAAAATGTACGTTTTGACCCGACGACAAGGTTTAGTCTTTGTAGACTTTTTAGTGAAGTTATATTACCCATTTTACCTTTATTCAAGCTTGATTAACAAGATATCTAACAACAAAACTTCAAAGAAAAAAAATCACTAAAACACTTTTCATATTATGCTTATTATAAGATAGAAGCATATATCACCATTTGTCCACAAGCAATTTAGCATGTTTTTGAAAAAAAATGTAACTAAGAAAACATACCTTTGCTATATCCCCTTTTATGGTTTTAGAAACCATAGACGCGAAATACTTCATGATCTTCTAAGATACCCCAATCCTTTGCTATATTCCCTTTTATGGTTTTAGAAACCATAGACGCGAAATACTTCATGATCTTCTAAGATACCCAAATCCTAGTATGAAGACTTCTCAAAGGAAAATGTTAGAATGATCTATCACTATCCAACATATGATGATTTCTAAAAACATGACTTTTGTTTTAAGAAATTCCCTTCTTTGTAGTTTTCAAACATACACGGATCGTATCAAGTTTTCAAAGTACAATATACAAAAAACAAACTTGGTAACGAAGCTCTGATGCCAATTGTGGAAAATTAGAAGGGGGTTGAATAGTTTTACCAATTTAAAACTCCCTTTTAAATATTTAGATCGACTTATGTCAATCTATTTGGTTGTTTATGTTGGACGTTGATAGATAGATATATAAACGTGTAATGAAAGATAAAGAGTAAGAAGCACATCACCACGACACAAGTATTTATAGTGGTTCGGCTACAAGGACACCTTCCTTGCCCTACTCCACTCCCCGAGTCACCCACTCGAGAGTTCGTAAGCACTACACCAACTCCTTGTGGCGGAGAAGCCTTCACAACGTCGCTTGACCTTTTTCCGGTACAAAGCTAAATACCGAGTTCTTTCACACCAAGGCGAACCACACCTACACAACGTCGCCTACCCTTTATAAGGTACTAGGCTAAGTACCTAGTTCTTTCACACCTTAGGTGAACTACACCTTCACAACGTCGCCTACCCTTTATTAGGTACTAGGCTAAGCACCTAGTTCCATTGCAATGGAAGAACTACTACCACACTACACCAACGACTAATCCCAAAGGAGATCTACTCCTTTACAACATCATCAAGGATATCAATATCCTTGGATCTAATACTAGTCTATCTTGTACATCGAAACACACCATATCGAATGTACATCTAAGGCACCTTTCACTAATGCCTTTGACTAGATCTACAAGACACCTTTCACTAATGTCTTGTGTCTTGACTTCTAAGCACCTTTCACTAATGCTTCTTTTTCTTGACTTCTAAGCACCTTTCACTAGTGCTTCTTTGTCTTGACTTCTAAGCACCTACCACAAGTGCTTTATCCTATGGACGATAGATACCCTTCACTAATATCTTCGTCTTGACTCTTGAGACATCTTTCACTAATGTCTTCAACACTACACTTCTTTGAAGAAAGAAAGGAATCATCAACAAGAAGACTTCAGTAGCCTTGATGATGAGGAAGCATGGCAACTCATGGACTTGAGCTTGCTCGACTTCAAAGGTGGTGATCTCTCCTTTAAGAGGAACCTAGAAGATCACACAAAAACAAAAGACAAACTACATAGATCACTTAGATCTGAGGTTAGAAGGTTAGAATACTTTGGGGAAGTATGTGTGTGAAGTCATATCTAGAGAGGTAGAAATGGCTCTCTATTTATAGAGAAAATTCTCTACTGTTCCCCGGATCCCACAGATCCCTACCACAAGGGATCCGGCTAGCACAAAGCTAGGGATCCGTGGTCCGCTCCTCTTTGCCCATGGGTATTTTTGGTTATGGGTCATGGGTCATGGGTTATGGGTTGATCCATGGTTTTCTTTCTAGATACAATGTATCTTAAGGATACAATGAACTTGGTTAAGTGGTATATATAAAACCATGAGTTATGGGTCAAAACCATTTGCTAGTATTTACCCATTTTAGCATACACTTAGTTTTTACCCATTTTAGTATACTTAATTTAAGTATATGTTTAACCCAATATGTAAACACTAGTTGTTTGTACATATGTATCTAAATCATAAAATCACTTATACTTGTTTTAGTGTTTTATGTGAGAGCGTAAGTGTGTTAGAAAACTATTAGTTCAAACCATTTACGTATTTTATTTGTTTCGTTAAAATGATTTTACGTTTGTTATCGACAAAACATTAGAAGATCGTAAAATATAAATAAACGTTTTTACGGCTTATTTGTATTAACAACGTATAAAACGAATGAAAAGCGTATAAAAACAGAAAAAAGCGTCTGAAAACGGACGAAAACGTATAAAAACGGATGAAAATGGACGAAAACGTATGGAAACGGACGAAAATGCCTGAAAAAACAGCGAAAGCGTAAAAAACCGGACGAAAGCGTATATAAACCAATGAATGGAAAACGTAAGAAAACGGACAAAAACGTAGGAAACGAATAAAACGTATTAAAACGGACGTAAGAAAACGAACGAAAAGGTATGAAACGGACAACAACGTAAGAACGGACAAAAACGTAAGAAAAAACATAGGAAAACGGAGGAAGATGTAAGAAAACAGGCGAAAACGTAAGAAAACGGGCGAAAACGTATGAAAACGGACGAAAACGTATGAAAACGGACGAAAACTTATGAATACGGACGAAAATGTATGAATACGGACGAAAATGTATGAATACGGATGAAAACGTAAGAAAACAGACGTAAACGGACAAAAACGTATGAAAACAGAAGAAAAGGTAAGAAATAGACGAAAACGTAAGAAAACAGACAAAAACGTATGAAAACGGACGAAAATGTAAGAAAACAGACGAAAAAGTATGAAAACGGACGAAAACGTAAGAAAATGGATGAAAACGGACGAAAATGAAAACGTAAGAAAACGGACCAAAACGTATGTAAACGGACGAAACGTATGAAACGGACAAAAACGTAAGAAAATAGACGAAACGTAAGAAAACACAAAACGAACAAGACCATTAAACGTAACAAAACGGACGGAAAACATAAAACGGACAACGTAAAACGGACGCGTATGAAAACGGATGGATGAAAGTATAAAAAGAAAAAGTATGAAAACGTGAAAAAAAACGTGAAATTAAAAAAAGTGGTTAATAAAAATACAAATAATGAGAAAATAAATAAGAAAGACAAAAAGAAAAGAAAAAGACAATAAAAAAACATGGATTTAGGTTTAGACATATTAAATCTTAGGTTAATCACCACTATTAGATCAAACTAGATGGAAGGCGGAGATTTATCCCTTAGTATGCAAGGATTTTTGAGTATGCAAAATAAAGTGCCTTCACATGACAAATCTTTTTTGTGAAATTTTTTTTGTGAATCTTTTGTGGTTGTAGCACTTCCCTTCCAGTTAAACTAGCTTCAATTCGTGTTCTAATTCCATCTTAAATGTTGACTCCGTGCACCAGTGCTAGTTACTACATATAAAGCATGTATATTTTTTTTTCTTATAACTTAAAATGAGTAATGTTTAATCCTCAAATAACCTTTTCAAACTTTAAATTCTCACATAAAAAATTTAAACAATGCTTCCTTAATAAAATAGTTGCATTAAAATTCCACCCAAATTTTTTAAAAAATGTATGACAACTTTTGACAAAAAAAAAAAAAAAAAAAAAAAATTATTGTTGTTTTAGAAAAATTGAGATTATTTTTTTATATAATTTCAACACTAATAGTTTATAAAACTTCATCCACAAACTTTATTATATAAAACATCACATTACAACTTTTTTTTATTATTCTGTTATTTAATAGTTGATGAAAATGAATAACCACACAACTATAAAAATTTTGCGTTATAAAATCTCATTGCTTAAGTCTTTACTTACATAGTGAATATAAGAATGGCTGCTAGTAATCAGTAAATTACGCCTTCACAGTTTGACAATATCAAATCTATTTTGGTAAGTTATTATAAACGTACTTTAGCCTTAGGCTAGCCACAATGGAGCAGGTCTTCGTCGGTTGAGTGCATCGGCTGAGCAAGGTCGACCCATTGTGGGTTCGTCGGTTGTCGTCGGTTGAGGAGAGTAGGAGGGTTGAGTCGGTTGAGCACACAACCGAGTTACACAATCCCAAACTTTACCACTTTTCCAAAACTTTACCACTTTTACAACATTATAAATACCAACCTCAAACATATTTTTAAACACACAATTTCAAACAACTTCTCATAAACACTTTCAAACACATTTTGATAATTATGTCTTACGAGATATTTTTTAATTCTCCGTCTTCCGACGAGGAAGAAGTTATGAGCGAGTTTACGGAGTTTATGGAGTTTACGCAGTATGCTTGGGACACTTACCGCCGCCAGCATAAAGGCTCAACGAAACCACACGGCTAGGGATCGTGTAGGTGCTCATAATCGTTTAGTTGCCGCTACTTCTTCAAGAACCGTTGTCCGACGAAAAAAAACATTCCGTCAGCAGTTCCGGATGCCCCGAGACCTATTCACTCAAATTGTGCAAGAGGTAACAAATTATTCTCCTTATTTTCAACAAACTCCTGATTGTAGAGGGCTACTTGGTATTTCTCCATTGGTCAAGTGTACTGCTGCAATTCGTCAATTGGGATACGCGGCAGTTCCTGATTCTCTTGACGAGTATCTGCAAGTGGGTGCAACAACAGCACGCGATTGTCTCCGTAACTTTTGCACGGTTATCATGGAGTTATATGGTGCTGAGTATTTGCGATAGCCCACGTATTTGGACCTTGAAAGATTATATGCTCATCACGAGCATAAGCATGGGTTTCCTGGGATGATGGGAAGCATTGATTGTACAGGTTGGCCTTGGGAGAATTGTCCAAATAGTTTGAGAGGTCAATATGCTAGGGGTGATCACGGGCCACATCCATTCATTTTATTGGAAGCGGTCGCCTCCCAAGATTTATGGATTTGGCATGCGTTCTTTGGTGTCTCCGGGATGAATAACGATGTAAACGTTTTATATCGTTCCCTGCTTTCAATGATATCAAATCGGGAGAAGCGGAACTTGAATTGAGGCTAACGATGTTGCTTACAAAAGGGGATATTATCTTCTTGACCGATATATCCGAATGGTCTGTTCTTATTAAGTCCATTTCAAATCCTTCTACGGTGATGAAAAAGAATACTGTAAAAGAGGAAGCACGAAGCAGCAAGGAAAGATGTGGAACGAGCTTTCGGTGTGTTGAAGAAAAAGTGGAAAATGCTTAAAGTTCCGCCGAGGGTGCATAAACAGGATCTCGATAATATTGTGTATACATGCATCATATTACATAATATGATCATCAAACACAAGCAGCGGGCGATTTGTCCTACATGGTTTCCACAAGAAGGCCACCGTGATCATGATCCGGTAAGATTCCATGCAGAATCCTTAGTAGTTACTCAGGAGTTAACGGATCGATCAACTCATCTAAACGTAAAATCTGATTTGGTCGAACACATTTGGAGAAACCGTGGAAATTGGGTTGGAAGTTTTTGTTTTGAATTTGTTTTGGAGTAATCAGTGAAGAAACGTTTTCTTTAATTCGTTTGGGTTTTAGGGAGATTTGGAAATTGTTTTTGATAGAACAGAGTGTTCCTGAATTGGGGATAACTTTGTTTCTTCCGCTGGATTTTTTTATACGATCAGGTATTTGTTATTTAGTTGGGCTTTGGTTTTCTGGGCTGCTACACTTATTTTAAAGTGGGCTTTTGGAATTTTTACTTTTGAATTAGTAACATTAGTATTTGTAGTTTGTGTTACATATTGGTTTTCACAAACACATAATCACACATTCATATGGGTCGAATGATGTAGGTTTTAGAGAAAGAAAGGTGAGATGTTCTAGAGAGATAAAATCAAAATGAAAGGTTAGATTAGCAAGTGAACATCCAACCCTCTCCCTTGTGGGGAGAGGGATATTTATACAAATGACTACGCCCTCCTTCGGGCTGTGGATCAGGCATACAGTGGGTAAAGAACCATCCTTCTTCCACGGTGTTACTTACACTACTAAGAAACTAACTAATATAACGTTATGTCTACGAGCCGTAATATGCTAAACAATTGTCGGGGTGACCGACACTTCTACTTGGATGTTCTAAATCCTAACAATCTCCCCCTAAGGGAGGTCACCCCAAGAGTTACATTGAAAATCTTAGCACTTTATCTATAATCTTTAATGCTCGAGCTCGTAGACTTTGAAGCTTCTTAAACTTTAACGTTGCATTGTAGTAGCGATTCTTTGGCTTTAAGTGTTTCTTTGATAAGTGATCAGGAGCTTTCATTGAGATCATCGACAATACATAATCTCCGGAACATCCGTTGTAAAGTTGCCACCATGTGAAGTTGTGACTTCAGGACCGACATGTTCACGTTTTGGATAATGATATCTTCTCATCAGAGTTGCGGAAGCTTTCGTTGATTCATAATATTTGCAGAAGTGTAGCAGAAGCATGGATTGAAAATATTAGAACCAGTTGATGAAGATATGCACTTATCATGATTTCTTTAGAAATGAATGTGTTGTGTGAGCATGCGGTAATGGATTGACTCCTCAATTCTGATCAGTTGCAACCGTCAGGTGTCCCTGCAAATAACAATTAGCAATAAAGTGCACGAAAGTGTCTTTGATCACCTTCGTTGAATATGTTGCAAGAACCACGGTTCCCCATTGATCAGTACAAGTACTACCTGTGATCAGTTATAATTCCAAAGAATTTCCTTGACAGGGTTCCGCAGCTGCTCTAGCCGTTCTCAAACCGGAACGTCTCAAAGAAGACAACACAGAGTAAGTGAACCAGCAAATTGAGATTTACTGATTGAAAAAAATGATTTGAAAACAATCACGTATTGCATGAAGAAAGAGTTTTGTAATACGACGAAGGTTTTATAAGAAAAAACAATTTTCAATCATAAATAACCTTTTAATTTTGAAAGATTAATACACAGTCGATGCGCTAGAGAAAAGAATTTTGAGCACAACGACCGGTTTTTCAAAGGTATCCGTCAATCCATTTCCTGAACCAGGATTGATTCAAGAGTGAATCGCTCCATTGTTTCTGTCCAGTTGTCACGCGCTTGATCTATTGGATAGATCTCACATGACACCCACCAAGAGGTTGTTTGATGTTGGCTTTAGAAGGCTTTCCATCTTCGTCGTGAATATTTTTACATATCACTCGGATGTTTTGGCAATACCACAAAGATAAAGTGTAGGACTCTTAAAATATATTCTCACATTCCACATTGTGTGAAACTGTGAGTCTTCATTAATTGTGTCCTAATGAGATTTATTGATGATCTCTTGGCTCTAGACTCAATAGTGCACTTTTGGTTTCCTATGCCGGAGACTAGGGAGAGGGTCTCCTTCTTCAATATCAAAAATCTCTAAGAGAAAGTCGATAGATTATGTAGGTTCCCCGTGAGAATGAAACAAGTCCTTTTAAGAGGAACTTGAGTAGCTTGGGAAGGTTTTGTGCAGTGCGTCACTGGGTCCATGACGTATTGTCTTCAATACCGGTGTTACCTTAGTAACAACCAGTAGCATATGAATTGAACCCGGTTTCTGCCCTAAGGTTGAAATAATTGAGGGCTATTTCTTTTCACCCTTTTCACTTTCAATTCTTTTTCATTCTTCAACCCCTTTCAGTGCTTACCGAGACTTCATTACTAGAACCTTGTTGGGTTTGTTCCAGTTCTAGCTTAATCTCAGTCGGCACTCTTCCCTTATTCTCATTTATCTCCTTTTTCATCATACCTAAGGACTTCTACACTATCTAGTGGATTATCCCTGGGTAGATCCCTCCGGCTCTGACGGGATCATGGGAACGAATACCTAACCTAACCATCCTTATATCTCCATGCATAAAATAAATTGGTCGATCTTTTGGTATTGTTCATTCCGCCTCGAAACCAATTGAAAACCATTTGAAAATCAATCAAGGTACTTGTGATATAAAATCAAAGCGTTTTATACCTTAATTGTTTTGATATTTTAGAAATGCTCCCCCTCAACATGTGCTTTAAGTGTTAGAAATTATTTTAACACATGGAGGTAAGAGGAATTTTGAAATCTTAGATTGAGAACGAAAGATCCAATCTTTGATTAACATTTTCTAAAATGATCATCATCACTTCTCGATCACATATAGTATTTTGGGAAAGGATGAGGTTTTCTTTTGATTGCTCCCCCTCAATATGCGCATCGATATTCGAAAGAGTTTTGAAGATTGTTTAGTACATAAGGGAGGAGTGTTTTGAAGCAGTATTCACTATCACAATAGCAAAGGAAACCATTTAAAATTTCAATCAAGGTACTTTTGATAAAACAATGATGCTTTAGTACCTTGATAGTTTTTAGGATGATTTTGAAATGCTCCCCCTCAATATGTGCTTCAATATACGACAAAGTTTAGCACATATGGGGAGAGTTGCCTATTTATTGAGACTTTTGAAGATCACATTTTATCAGATTGCATATTTATATCACATTTTCTCCCCCGATCAAAAATTTCAAATCCTTTGAGATTTAGGATCTCAAGTGATTTAAATATGTATAAATCTTTTGGAAAAAAATGTGTCCTGTTTTATTTAATCTGAAATGAAACACTACAATGCTCCCTCTTAAGACAGAGAGGGAAGCTACAACCATAATCCTATCACTACTATATACTTCGTGGTTATTATTGTTCATATTACAATCACCACATTACAAATAAAAGTCACAAAAAATAGTAACCACCATAAGACGATGTCATCATTATGTTCTCTGAAGTAGCTTGTAATGTCCTTCACGAACTCTTCCTCCCACAAAAATTTCTAGCCTACGGAAGATCTTCCTAGTCTTGAGCCTTCTTCGTATAGCAGCAATGAACTCTTCACACCTTTTCACATCATGCACCGCCCAAAACCTTCTATTATCCCCTGGTCTCATCTTGAGCTTAAACTCCTTGACCCTCGAATCCAATTCTTCTTCAATAATCTTTTGAGTACCATCACTGAACTTGTATAGCTCACACAGCCTCATTAGCATCCTTGATCCATATTTTTCTGTGAAGACAACTACTCTTGGAGAGTCAATTACTGAGTAGTCGTGTCTGTATTCATATCCTGTGGCTTCCCATTGAGGCTTGGTGAGATTGACTTGAGTATGATAGCTTTCCATGACGAGCTGAAAGTTACCCACTCTCTGTCGTATCACCAATCCTCTTATCCAAAGATTGACTGCTGCAGCAAGAGACTTCTTTTCACGAGTGGGCAGGTGATCAAGGTGGCCTTGGAGGTTCAATAAGTATAGATCTTCGAAATCACGTGTATATAGATGTTTGAAGTCGTTCTCCTCAATCACATGGTCTTTCAGATCAGCTCTTCTGAGGACGATCTTCTTCAGATAATCGTATCCATACATTGGAAAGATCTCTACACTGACTACACTAAGAATACGCAGTTTAGAACGAACAGCTCTGAGCCTATTTTCTGCACCATGTCTTTCAATGTAGAATCTTTTCTTTCTGAACCACCAATGAGAGATGCCATATGAGGCAGCAACGTCGTACTCACATTCCTTTTCTGTCCAAAACTGATCTGGGACCATCTGTTCAAATCCTGGATCTGGGTAATTTGCAGCCTTCATTTTAGAAATAGATAGAGCTGGTCTGCTTCCCTGAGTCCCAGCACGCAAATAATCCAGATCTTTGTTGAAGAACAAATATGATTGTATGGTCTTCTGTCCAGGTACACCACCGAGAGGAAGAGGGTTGTTGACGTTGAATCGATTGATATTGTCATCTACTTGATCTGTTAACAGTTTATGGCATTCCTCCATTTGGTATTGTAGATGAGCAGCATCTGCATGGAAGGCTTTGACAATCTCATACGCTGGGCCTTCTAGATCCTTTGGCGTAATAGATGAAATTCCCTGATTCTCACAATACCACTTAATAAAGCTTCCCATGTCTCATGTAATGTGTAACAATGATTCTTCAGAAGGAGCTTCATGGTTGGCTGCAATTGTGTTTGCCCAGTTGTTGTCAGGGACAATCAGATCAGACTCTGGTATGGCCCATGAAGGTTCTGGTGTTTCAGGTCTTTCCTCATGCCACCAGCTTTGAGTCATTTCTTTTGTCGGTGCCGTTCGAGATGACTTTGTTCATTTCCCCCTATATATGCATTCCACCAATCTTCATCATCAGACAACTTGGGAATGTGTTTGGTGGAAGCATCATCATCCTCAGAATCTGACTCTTGAGCAACATATGATTCTTCATTCATGACCTGCTCTTCTGGAATGGTGGTGAAGGTGGATGTAAACCGGGAGTCAACCGTGGTCCATGCAGCATATGATGAGGTCTTCGTGGTCTTCTGTGAACCTTGGCCTACTGAGGAACCAGGTTGATTTGAATGCTTAGGAGGAGGAGTAGGTGGATTCAATTTTGGAGTTTCAGTTGCACTTGATGATCCACCTGAACCAGAAGAACCAGCTCCACCAACTGGAGGAGGAGGAGGTGGTGGTTTAGGTGTTCCGGACTTAGATTCAAGCATCACAACTCTCCTTTTCTTCTTTCCCTCCCTTTCATGATGTCTATTAAGTACTGCTGGTGATTATCATGATCAATCGAGTTCTGTAGGGCTTCATATAACTTCATGTGGAATTCG
The DNA here is from genome assembly GCA_910596185.1 of Chrysanthemum makinoi. Classification (NCBI taxonomy): domain Eukaryota; kingdom Viridiplantae; phylum Streptophyta; class Magnoliopsida; order Asterales; family Asteraceae; genus Chrysanthemum; species Chrysanthemum makinoi. The sequence goes on from OU343223.1 coordinate 192,405,777, forward strand.
TCCTCCTTATGCTCATTCGTTTCAAACATTCAATCGTGGAGGATTGATCTCATGTCTGAAGTTGGAAAGTCTTTGAATCTCTTATGTAACGGGGCTTTCATAGCCCATTCAACTGCGTCCTTGACCTCTACTTCAATTGCATTAATCACTTCAGTGCCAAAATTGAAACCCTCAAACTTAGATAAACGACGTTCAAGATGTTTGACTGACTCGGTCAGGTTGTGCTTCTCGAGAGCTTTGATTCATTTTAATGCCTCATCAAGTGATTGTTCAGTGGTTTTGCAGGGAGGTGGTGATGCTGGCGGTGTTACTGGGTCATTAACAATGACGACTGTTGGAGTGATGGTTGTTGTAGTAGCATCGGAAGTCACAGGTTGTAGAAGTGCAGTTGACAATGATGATACCGGTGGTGGAAGAGCGGTTGCTGAAGCTGTTGCTGGTTCAAAGATTGCTGGTGCAGCCATAGGAGGAATTGTGGAAGTATCCTGTTGAATGGTAACCGAGAACATGGATTCAACCTCCTCCTTTTCGTCATTTTGTTTATCCGATTCAGCATCAGAGGGTTTATCCCTGAGGAATTGGTCTACATAGGTGATGTCAGCATCAAGGTTCTTCAGAGAGGATAGGGATTCTGTTGAAACATATACTTCTTCAAGACTCACTCATTCTTCAGATCTTGGCTTTAGAGTTTCTTGAAGATCTAGATGTGTATCTTGCAACAGTTCATTCCTGCCTAACTCTGTGCCTTGTGTATCAGCATCAGTTAGTTCAGTTTCCGGTTCAGGTACAGTTCCCGTGATAGTCTCTGTCTGCACCTTTGTCAGAAGTTCTGATTCGTGACTCTATGATTGGGTATCACTGGAGTCAAGAGTGTCCTTCTGTGTAGCAGATGCTCTCTTTCCGCTTCAATTTGCTCTTGTGCAGAAGATGATTCAACATTTCTTTTCTTGAGCTCAAATTGGTTCATAGTCTTTGGAGTTGGAGTGGAAATAGTTAACAACATCTGAGCAGCTTGCTCCACTTCTTCACCAGCCTTCCCCTTTCCTTTACCTTGAGCAACCGGAGAGGTGTGACGTGGTGCAGATTCTGGTTCATGTATTGTCACACCCTTCCTTGACTGTCTCTCAGATACCTCTAGACTCTGTAAGCTGGCTTGAATGCCATGACGGAGTGCTGCATCGTCTTCATCAATCAAAGTCATATCTTTCTCGGGTTCCTTGGACTCTTTACCTTTCCCTTTCCCAGCTTCACTCCTTTTCTTCTTCTGCTTTTGTGAGGGTGAATTAGCAGATTCTGATCTTTCTTGCCTTTTCTTAGGGAGGTTGGCATAAGTTGACTTTGATGATGATTTTGTTGATTTAGATGGTGTGGGAGTGGGATTGGGTGTGTCATCAACAGTCATGCCTGAGGCCTTTTTCATGTATTTCTTGTAGTAGTCGGCTTTCTTAATCTTATCAGTGATAAGTGTCTCAAGGATCGGCATTCCAAAGATCTCTTTGTTTGTTCCTTAGGCTACAAACTTCAAATTGCCAAGAAGATTTTCATCGTCGGCTTCATGGAGAGCATACTCGCTTCTTGGACTAAACTGATGTTTTTCCTGCAGATGCTTGATGATGAGCTTTGAGAACCTTATGCTGGGAATCACCCTTTTGTCCTTGGATTTCTTTCCCATAACTTGATTAATAAAATTTTGTTTATTAGTAATGAAGGTGTCCATAGCTAAGGTGAATTCTTCCCAGATGCGTTCCGCAAAGTCAATGTTTGCACTTTTCACCACTCCCCATAGAATTTGCAGCATTGAGGCCCTCACTCTCTCAAACTCGGAAGTCTTACCCGTTAGGCAAAGGTTGAGAATTGTGATGATTGCCCTCCAGGGTTGAAACATTTCATTGGTGATGATTCCATAAATCTTTTTGATCTTGCTTGGAAAGCCCAATTCTTCGACAAACTCCATTAACTCTTCAGCTGTTGGTGGAGTGACGAATGGATTCGCGGGGTCTCTTGGAGTGATTTGGAGAGCCTCCCTGAGAGTGTCAGCAGAGATGTCATACCACTTGTCTTCAAGTTGACAAGTGTATACAGCTATGATCTTGTCCCATGCTACATTATTCCAGAACTGTTGTAGGTATATTGAAGGAATTGTGCACCGTAAAGTTAGGGCACCAAAAAAGTTGGTGTTCTTCAGAAGATCAATTGCCATTCTATAGATGGGATTTGGTTGGTTTCTTTCCACGTCCACAAAGCAGTTGCTTCTAGCAATCGTAACCCATTCCTCAAAAGGAAGAATTTCATCATCAGTGAGTGTAGTGGGTGGTGCAACAGTAGCTTGATTCTCAGAAGATGTGATGTCTGCCATTGTATTTTTGTAGAACACACATTCACAACAACAATATTTGGAAATTTGTTATGTTAGATGAGGACTACAGAATAATCACATTGCAAGAGAGTAGATCAGACAATAAGATATTAATTCATGGTCACAACATGGCATACACATAGTAGAGAACATGATATCAGTGAGACAACGACACATTAAATAATGAAACCTCATGTACACCACAAAGTATTGACAATTACTGATGATCAGGTTAAGTGCACAAAGACATAGCAAATGTGAGATCATCACACATGACATAAGAAATATAGTGATGAACAAGTCACATAGCAATCAGCACATTATGCATAAGACAAAACGCATAGGGACAAACCGCATAAAATTCAATCTATATATGGACAAACCGCTTAGGACCAGACCGCATAGGTCAAACCGCATATGACAAGATACATATGACAAACCGCATGTCATCAAACCGCATAGGTCAAAATGCACAAATCAAATCGCATGGGTCAAACCGCATACATCAAACCGCATAGGTCAAAATGCTAGGGTCAAGTCGCATGGGTCAAACCGCATACATCAAATCGCATCGGTCAAAACTTAGGTCAAATCGCATATATCAAACTGCATAGGTCAAACCGCATACATCAAACCGCATGGGTCAAAACGCATACAACAAAACGCTTATGACAAAACGCATTACTTTTATAAAACAGACAAACCACTTTCAGGCATGCGAGACAAACCGCTTTCAAGAATTTTGACATGAAAAATCGCTTACAAGCATTTTACTTATTACCAAAACGCATTCAAGCACCAACAACAAAACGCATCCAAGAAATAACACAAGACGCTCAATAGAACACTCAATAATCCAAGAAACACATCAAAGGGAGTTCAATTACAACAAATTACACAAACTTGTTAGAAACAAACAACATCAATAAACAAGTAACACACTTCTAAAAACATCAAAACTACACCACGACCTAAATCAAACATACACTACGAGGGGCATCTAATTCGAAGGAGACAAAACCTATACGACTATACCTATATGATCAAACTAACAAGTCTAACTGCAAGATCACTAAACCCAAAACGAATAATGAGAAAAGAATACAAACCTAACTGATGGTTTTGAATGAATCAAAAAAAGGAGGTGCTGCACAAATAATTATGATAAGAAATGTGATAACTGAATGAGATTAGACAAACAAGAACCAATTATTTTGATTTGTACATACCACGAGTGTAGAATTAGATCAAACCGCTTCGAAGAGATTTGAGAGAAAAAAAAATTAGTTTGACTATGCTTTTGTGAGGTTTGACCAAAAGAGACAAATCGCTTTCTTTTATATCAAAGTAATAGTTTCCCTTTTTGACACTTTTAGTCTTTGTGTTAGAGAAATCGCATAAGACAACATAGTTTTGACAAACCGCATACAAACAATTGATTTAGACAAACCTCATACTTAAAACACATATCTTATCATTATTTAGTAGATTCTATTCCTCTTAAATGACATGCAACATTTCTAAAGACCTTAAAAATTCCTAATAGGGCATATTGCTCATGATTACTGCATACAGGGGCATTACAAACCATTCCAAGCAATACATATAACACATGAGGCATGATGACATATATTGAACGAACATGTTGGAACCAATTAGTCACTCAGAAACACATGCACATCACAAGAAACCATATAGAGCACTTGAGAAAATACCAGGAATAGAAGCAATAATGCAAAGACAAATTTTTAGACAGGTATAGCAAATAGATAATTAATTCTCCCCCTCAATCAATGACACGACATAGAATAGTCAGTAGTCATTGATTGAAGTTGACCCATTTATGCACCCAAAATTTCTTAAAGGACGTAAGTGTAGAGGAACAATAGGCATGTTTTAAAACAATTTTGAACTTCTGTTTGAACTTCATCTAAAGACTTTGATGCGCGTACAAGGCGCATTCGGGGTCAAAGGAAACTTCCTTTTCGTCGAGCAAGTTTTTCAACACCCTAGGCAGTGAACCTAATCGTTGTAGTGTAGTATTGGGTAAGCCTCGGGTATTGATATCGTTCTCTAGGGGAATAGGAATGCTAGTGAGAAATTACTACGCTAAGGTTGAGGTTGAGGAAGAATATTTTTTATCTTTTTTATATTTTTTTTAGAAACTAAAGGTAAAATCTCGAGGTTTGGATTTGGGGGTTTGGTACTTCTACCGATTACTCTACTATCTAATTATCTAACTAATGGGTAGTCTATGTCTTTTTGAAGTGTGCTCGTATGATGATTAAAGATGTGTCTATTGGTGGTTGAATTGTCACGTCCTTATTCTTAACGCGTTGTGTTTTCTAAGGTCGTATGGTGTGCTTTTATCCCTAACTCTTTGAGACTACCTTAAGGTTAATGACTACAAAATCTCTAGGATTCATAAACTTAACACTAAGGATATCTTCAGATGTTTAGCCTACAGTTCCACTAGTAACTATAAACTAATGTGTGAAAAACTAGAAGGGGGGGTTGAATAGTTTTGCCGATTTTAAGTTAGTTTCTAAAAAATTTAGATTCGATGTTAAGTGAAATCTTATGGATGAAGAGAAAGTATAGTGTTGGGATTTAGTAAATCCAATACTTAAAGTGTCGGTCACCTCAAGTATGTATACTCGTTAGAAATCTCGTAGTCGTAGCAATTCAGTGTTTGCATTTAGAATACTTTGTAACACCGTGGAGGACGGACGGGTCTTTACCCACTGTATGCCTGATCCACAGCCTAATAGAGGCGTCTAAGCTTGTACCCTATAAATACCCTTTGCCCTCCAAGGCAAAGGGTTGGAGCTTGATAATACATTTTTCTTTGTCTCTCTAGGGTTCCCAGTCTCTCCCACTTTCTCTCTCTAAACTCTTAACCTATCCGCCGCACCTCTTGTTTAACAAACCAAGATCTTACAAATGGTATCAAGAGCCATGGTTTGATCATCCATCTCTCATGTTCTTGGTTTGATAGTTATTGTTATTGTTTGGGTTAAGGTTTAGTTTTGTTTTACGCATAAAAGGGTGGTCTCGTATACGAGTTTTTGAATCCTTAAAGCTTTAAATTTTACACTTTTTAATCCAAGATTCTTATGGGTTAAGGTTTATTGAGTGTTAAACTTTTAGTTTTTTGCAAAAAGGTTCAAACTTTACAAGTTTTTCTTGGTTTTTATGCGTGTTTGGATACGAGTGTACCGGTACTACGGCGTAAGAGAGAAAGGTGGTTTTGATCCTCAAGCCTTGTTATTTTGGTGTTTTAAGGTTGTTTCATCATCATTATCAAGTTTAGTAAAAGGTTTTGATCATAAAAACGTGTTTGGCAAAATTTGTACTTTCTACGCATAATGAAACCCTAATCCTACGCGTAAGGTTTTTGTCACTTGATCTTCATTTCTGGTGGTTACTCAGTGTTCTTCTTGCTTGGATAAGCCCTAAAAACACTTCGACTTTGGATATCTCGCACTTTGTGAAGTGTAAGAGATCTTTGTGGGTAAAACCCTAATTTTACGCATAAGCATAAATCTTACGTGTAACAATTCTTACGCTTAAGCTTTTTCTTACGCATAAGCTTGTCTTACGCCTAAGGGAAACTTACGTATAAGGTTCTTACGCCTAAGCTTTGGTTTACGCATAAACTTAAGCCTTTTACCTTAAAACTCTACGCGTAAGCTCTAGTCTACGCTAAAACTCGTCTCACGCGTAAGCTTGTGTCTACTGTAAGTTTGTTGTTACGCCTAAGCTGCGCCACGCATAAGCCCTTCATCTACGCATAAGCTTCTACGCAAGTTCCTACGCGTAACTCTTTGTCTCACGCATAAGTTTTACGGTTTATCTCTTGATTTTGTAAAATCCCGTGAAAGTATCTATTTCTCGGTTAAGTTAAAGATTTGTAAAATCCCGTAGAATTTAAACATGTCTTCCATTGCGATGATGTGCAAGTGCAGGATTCGATACTCGATCCCTCCCATGCTTGACGAATCCCGACTATGAGTCTTGGTCACAAAGAATCAGTCAGATCTTTGCTAGGAAAGGAGAATGGGGTTAACATCCTTAAGTCTATTGATGAAGGACCGACGTTGAGACTACTAGAGACATGATTGATAATCTGCCAGATGGAACAATAGTTTATGGAATGGATAGACCTAAGATGTATGATGAACTCAATCGATAAGGAGAAAAAGAGATCTCGATGCTCGATATCGTGGCTTCAAATATTATTCTTCAAGGTCTTCCATAAGATATCTACAAGCTTATCAATCACAACACAGAAGCCAAGGCAGTTTGGGATAATGTCAAGATGCTTCTCTGTTCAATTGACTATCGAAGACAGAGAATCACAACAGATGATGAATTTGAGAACTTTAAGATGAAACTGGAAGAAGGTGTTTATGAATATTACGCGAGATTCCACAAGTCGTGAATGATATGAGGAATATCAAGATGACTATGCCAAACATTCAAATGAACTCAAAATTGTAAACAATATGAATCACGAATGGCACAAGTTTGTCACTTCTGTGAAGCTTACAAAAGGACTAAAGAACACCAACTATGAGCAATTGTATGCCTTCCTTCTTCTGAATGAGAAACATGCTATGTTTGAAAGAAGGATTCTTGTACGTTCAAATCTCAACAGGGAGAGCAATGCTCATCAAATGATACAACCGATTCTTCACCAAAGCATCACAAGTCACACCCAATCGAAATGATTATCATAAGCCCGCCTCGATTCGGGATATAAGTAACCTAGTTCTGATGAAGTCATGGAGCACTTTATCAATCAAGTGGCTCTTATGGTCAAGCAAAACCTGAATCTTACCCCTCACACTAACAACTATCTCAGAACTGCATCCAATCGTCAAAATCATGCCACTGTGAGAGACGGAAAAATTGTGGTGGAAAATGTTCAAGGAAGACAAAATGCTTATCCTCCACACAATGAACAAGGTAATGTAGGTTATGGGAATGCTGGTGTTAGTGGTGGATATGTTGGAAATCAGAATCGTGGAAGGAATGTAGTTCAGGGTCAACTAAAACCAATCAAGTGCTACAACAGTGGTGGAGAAGGGGACATTGCTAGGAACTGTACTCAACCAAAACGTCCTCATAACGCAGATTACTTCAGAGACAAGATGTTGTTGGTTCAAGCAAAAGATAATGGTGTAATGTTGAATGAAAAGGAGCTGTTGTTCTTGACTGATGGGAATGCTAGAACATATGATGGATATGTGGACGAACAACCAGTGCATGTTGCTTAGAACAATCCCAACGCCTTTCAAGTTGCAGACTGTGATGCATTTGACTCAGACGTTGATGATGAACCATGTGCACAAACAATCTTCATGGCTAATATTTCTCCAATAACCTCTTCATCTCAACAAGCCAGCTCATCCAAGGAATCTATCATTAAAGAGGTCGCATAAATCGCCCTTTGGTATTTGGACTCAGTCGCTCAAAGCATATGACCGGTGACCGGTCGCTGCTCATGAACTCGTGAGTAAATTTATTGGAACAGTTAGATTCGAAATCACCATTTTGGGAGCCATTATGGGATATGGAGATTATGTGGTCGGAGATAGTGTAATTTCCCAGGTATATTATGTGGAAGGTCTTGGTCATAACTTGTTCTCGCTGGTCAATTCTGTGATTCCAATTTAGAAGTGGCTTTTAGAAAACATTCTTGCTTCGTTAGAGATCTTTATGGTGTGGATCTACTAAGAGGTACTCGTGGTTCAAACCTCTACACCATCTCTATCGAAGATATGACGTAAGTCCTTCCAATCCGCTATTGTCAAAGGCTTCAAAAACAAAGTCATGGTTATGGCATCGCCGCCTCAATCACTTGAACTTCGCACCATTAATAACCTGCCGTAAAGGATCTTGTCGAGGCTTACCTGCATTAAAATATGAGAAATATCATCTTTGCTCAGCCTGTCAATTGGGAAAAAGCACAAAATATGTCCACAAACCAAAACCCACAAACTCTGTAATGGAAGTTCTTCATACCCTTCATATGGATCTGCAGGCGGACCAATGAGAGTACAAACGATTAATGGGAAGAAATATATTTTAGTCGTTGTTGATGACTACTCTAGATTTACTTGGGTAAAGTTTTGAGGACTAAGGATGAAACTCCAAATGGTCATCATCAAACTTATCAAGCAACTTCAGGTTCGCCTTAACAACACGGTTAGAATTGTTCGAACTGACAATGGCACAGAGTTCGCTAACCGAGACTTAAGTCAATTTTATGAAAGTATTGGAATCAGTCATCAAAGAAGTGTTCCACTAACTCCTCAACAGAACGGTGTAGTTGAAAGACAAAATCGAACTCTTGTGGAAGCCTCAAGAACAATGCTTATTTACTCAAAGGTTCCAATGTTTCAATGGGTCAGCCATTGTCACTACTTGCTACACCCAAAATCGTTCCCTCATTCACACCTCTCATGACAAAACTCCATATGAACTTATCCATAAACGAAAACCCATTTATCCTATCTTCGTATGTTTGGTGCTTTGTGCTATCCAACAAATGACGGTCAAGATTTAGGTAAATTAAGAGCTAAAGCGGACATTGGAGTTTTTGTGGGTTATGCACCAAACAAGAAGGGTTACCGAATCTACAACAAAAGAACTCGAGATATCATGGAAACTATTCACGTTATGTTCGATGAGTCGTCTGGCAAATGGCTCGGGACAATCCGGTTCGGACCCGCACTTCAAATGAGTCCAATTGGTTCATCCCTTGTACCAATTTCCTCTCTCCAAGAACTCCATATGTACCTCCTTCAGATGATGATGTGAAAAAATTATTTGATCCAATGTTTGATGAACATTATGAGCCAAGTGTCACTGATCTATCAACTCCAACAACGAGTGATACTATCTCTGTCAATGAAGTCAACTCTTCAGTTTCAATATCATTAAGTCAAGAAGCGCCTGCTGCTGATCACTCTGTCTTATCAACAAATCATTAATCATCGAATGTACATCATGGAAGTGTCTCTGGCACCAATGATGAAGTAAATCCCTTTGCTACTCCCGAAGATGTTCCATTTGAAAACATCTTTGCCCCTAAACCAACACCTGAACCATCTTCTTCAGGGGATATAAACTCTGCTACATCAGTCCTTCAACAACAACCACACGAACATCTTAGAAAATGGACACATGACCATCCATTGGATAACATCATTGGGATTCCTTCTCGTCCAGTATCCACTCGAAAACAATTAGCTACTGATGCCTTATGGTGCTTCTTCAACTCAGTACTCTCTAAGATTGAACCAAAAGATGTTAAAACTGCAATGTCTTAGGACAGCTGGTTTAATGCAATGCAAGAAGAAATTCATGAGTTTGATCTTCTAGATGTATGGGAATTAGTACTGCTCCGATTGTGCAATGATCATTGCTCTCAAGTGGATCTTCAAAGTGAAGCTTGATGAGCATGGTGATGTTCTGAAAAATAAGGCACGATTAGTGGCAAAAGGTTATCGTCAGGAAGAAGGTATCAAATTTGAGGAATCTTTTGCTCCTGTTACGCGTATCGAAGCCATCAAAATATTCTTGGCTAATGCTGCTAGCAAAACATGGTAGTTTATCGGATGGATGTAAAAGCCTTTCTTAATGGAGATCTTAAAGAAGTGGTATTCGGTACCAGCTAGAAGGTTTTGTGAATCCAGAGCATCCTACTCATGTCTATCGCTTGAAAAAGGCCCTTTACGGTTTGAAACAAGCTCCAAGGGCATGGTATGATATGCTATCAAAATTTCTTCTATCCACCGGATTCAGCAAAGGAGCAGTTGATCCAACATTGTTCACAGAAAAAGTCAGCAAACATTTAATTCACATTCAAATTTATGTTGATGATATTATTTTTGCCTCGACTGACCCAAATGAATGTGACCGTTTTTCTATGGAGATGGGCTCAAATTTCAAATGTCAATGATGGGACAAATGTCATTTTTCTTGGGATTACAAATTTCACAAAGTCGCGGAGGCATTTTTATAAATCAATCTAAATATGCTAATGAAATCTTAAAGAAATTTGGATTTACCTCCAATGACCCTGTTGACACTCCTATGGTGGAGCGTACAAAACTGGATGAGGACCACTCAGGGATCATAGTAGATCAAACGAAATATCGTAGTATGATTGGATCCCTGATGTACCTCACAACCGCCAGACCAGACATTTTGTTCGCTGTATGCATGTGTGCTAGATACCAGGCTAAGCCTACAAAAAGCACCTTGAAGCGGTTAAACGGGTCTTTCGGTATCTCCAAGGAACTATTCACATGGGTCTTTGGTATCCGAAGGACTCCGTGTCTTCTTGGCCTATGCAGTCTGCGACCATGCAGATGTCAAGATACGTCGAAAGTACGCCAGGTGGTGCTCAATGCTTAGGTGATAAGCTTGTCAGCTGGTCTTCAAAGAAACAGATGAGCACTTCCATATCATCTACAGAGGCTGAATACATAGCCATGTCATCGTGTTGTGCTCAAATCTTATGGATGAGATCCCAACTATCTGACTATGGCTTTGTATTCAACAAAGTTCCTATGTACTGTGATAACAAAAGTGCCATTGCTCTCTGCTGCAACAATGTTCAACACAAGCACATCGACATTCGACATCACTTCATCAGGGAACAAGTTGAAAATGGCGTGGTTGAACTATACTTCGTAGGACGAATATCAACTAGCGACATCTTCACAAAAGCTCTTTCTCGAGATCGCTTTGAGTTCATTCTTCCACGACTAGGCTTAAAGAGCCTTCAACCAGGAACGCTCAAACGTCTTCAGGAAGACGTCGAGGAGTAAAGATGTTCGACTCTATCTATTCTTTGTATATATCTTTTCAAAAACCAAATACAAAATATAAAAACCAACAAAACGAAAATAGAAAATACAAAACTTTTCAAAATCCAAAAAAAAAATCATGAAAAAAAAAATTGTCTATATATCATGTTTTTCTTGTCGGTTCGATAACATCTACGGACTTTGAGTTGCCACATAGAAAAGAATGGCCGCGGTCTCTAGATGAAGTTGAATCTTAATTAAAAAAAAATTGAGATGGAGAAATGTTGGTTTATTGTCATTTCGAGACAAGTAACCCGCTTTTCAAAGAAAGAACAGAGCCATGCTTTATCATGATTTTCAAATCTCATGCTCGGATTCTATAAACATTTATCTACTATCTAATGAAACTAATTGCTTGGCAATATAACTTGGACTCTATTTTTGATAATCATCCGACTTATTTGTCAAAATATTCTATCTCTCAATCAACAACCTATGTCATTGATGATTTCAATTAAATCAAAAAGTTATTTGTCATTCAATTGTTTTCAAAAGATAATTATGCGTGTCTATTCAATGGAGTTTAAAGTCTTAAAAACTGATCATTATCAGTTAAAACGTTTTCATTATCAAGTCACTATTCTCCTTAAAAAGCTTTCAAAATCAATTTAAATCTACAGAGATCACAAATCTCAAATGATTTGATAATTGTGATCGGGGAGAATTTGTGATTTAAATTGGATTTAAACCGATAAATCGGTAAATGGTTTTATAAGGATGTACAAGTTCTCCTTCCCACATGTGCCAAAGGATTTCAATTTTCCATGCACATGTTGAGGGGGAGCATTTATCTTAAACCACAACGATTTGAATCGCGATCAATATGCAGGTTCCCTCTAGTATGTGCAAAACTCTTTCAAACCTTAAGGCACATATTGAGGAGGAGCAAGCTTATGAAAACCTCATCCTTCCCAAAAATGATTTATCTACTTGATTTAATTAGGGAAGTGATGTTGATATCTTTTAGAAAATGATAATCAAAGAAGTTAAATCTGTCTCTTACCTCCGTGTGCAAAACGATTTCAAATACTTGATGCACATGTTGAGGGGGAGCTCTTGTTCTAAAAATATCAAAAACAATTCAGGTACAAAATGCTTTGATAATATATCTTAAGTATCTGGATTGATTTTCAAATGGTTTTCAATTGGATATTGGTTTTCACATACACATCAAACCATAGCACAAAGTAGGCGTATAAGTGGAATTCTAGAGAGAGAAAGTTAGAGGTTTAGGGAACTTAGTGAGAGAAAGTGAAAGATATTATTATGAGCTCCAACTCTCTACCTTGGGAGGTAGAGAGTATTTATAGTCTTACATAAAACGCCACACGGTCGTGGATCGGGCATACGATTGAGTAAGACGTCCGTCCTTCACGGTGTTACTTAACAAAATACTACTTAACTAAATATAACTATGACTACGAGCATTCTAACGATTACATATACTTGAGGTGACCGACTCTTTAATACCGGGAATTTCTAATTCTAACAATCTCCCCCTAAGGGAGGTCACCTCAAACCATATAAAATGACATTGAAACAATCAGATATTACATTAACAATTGATCTTGCATTCTTGATGTAGTACTTTGCTCCGGAGCTCGTAGTCATTGATTCCACTCATTGCATGTTTGGTTAATCCAAGTGGAGGTCTTTTCTTGATCCGCGTGATAATAATGTTGAGCCAGCTTTTGAGATCATCGGCTAATAGAAAATCTCTGATACATCCATTGTGGTGTTGGTATTATGTGATGTTGTGACTTTCGGACCGACATGCTCACATTATGGATCATGATATCTTCTCATCAGAGTAGCGGAAGCTTTAGTTGATTCATGATATTGGCGGCCAGCGTAGCGAAATGGAGTTAGAATATCAGATTCATTGATGCACCAATCATGATATCTTTTGATATGAATGTGTTGTGTGAGCATGCGGCTATGGATTGACCGCTCATTACGATCATTGCAAGCGTCGGGTGTACACGCATAAGACAGTTAGCAATAGCGCCGCGAAAGTGTCTTTGATCACTTCGATGAATTGAGGTACACGGCCCACGGTTCCCCGTTGATCGATACAGTACTGCACGTGATCGGTATAATTCGAAGAATTTCCTTGGCGAGGTTTTGCATTTGCTCTAGGCGTTCTCAAACCGGACGTCTCAAAGAAGACAACCGGAATGAGTGAACCGCGAATTTAAGTCCACTGATTGATGAAAGAGATTTGAAAAACAATCGTGTATTGCTCAATAGAAATTGTTTTGCAATATAACGAAGGTTTTAATGAAAATCAATTATCAATCATAAAACACCTTTTGATTTGAAAAATTAGTACGCGGTCGACGTGCTTAATGAAAGGAGTTTTAAAGCACAAAGACCGGTTTTCAAAGGTATCCGTCAATCCATAACTTTGAACGGGATTGATTCAAAGATTGAATCGCCCCATTGTTTTACGTTCGGTTGTCACATGGTTGATCGTATAATAGATCTCACATGCCACCTACCGGGGAGCTTGTTAGATGTTGGCTCCAGAATACTTTCCATCTTCACAGTGAATATGTAAACACATCACTTTCGGATGTTACGGCAATACCACAAGGAAAATGCGTAGGACTCAAGATATAATCTCTCTTTCCACATTGTGTGAAGCAGAGAGTCTTCATTGAAAGTGTCCTAATGAGATTTATTGATGATCTCGTGGCACTAGACTCAATTGTGCATATTTGGATCCTATATGGGAGACTAGGGAGAGGGTCTCCTCCTTCAATATCAACAATCTCTAAGAGAAAGTCGATAGATAATGTCGGTTCCCGTGAGAATGAAACAAGTCCTTTTAAGAGGAACTTGAGTGGTTTGGAAAGTTGAAGTGCGGTGCGTCCTTTGGGTCCATGGCGTCTTGTCTTCAATACCGATGTTACCATCAGTAGCATATGAATTGAACCGGTTTCTGCCCTAAGGTTGAATAAATGGAGGGCTATTTGTTTTCACCCTTTTCATTCAATTCTTTTAATTCTTCAACCCCTTAGGTGCTTACGAGACTTCATAGCTAGAACCTTGTTGGGTTTATTCGATTACTAGCTTCGATCTTAGTCGCTCTTCCCATATCTCAATTTTCTTCTTTTATCATCATACCTAAGAACTCTACACTAACTAGTGGATAGTCCACAGGTAGATCCCTCCGGTACTGGCGGATCATGGGAACACATACCTAACCTTATCGTCCTTATATCACCATACATAATGTAAAGTTGGTGGGTCTTTTTGGTATTGTTCATACGCCATAGGAACCAATTGAAAACCATTTGAAAATCAATCCGGATACTTATGATATTTTATCAAAGCATTTTGTACACGAATTGTTTTTGATATTTTTAGAAGAGAGCTCCCCCCAACATGTGCATCAAATATTTGAAATAGTTTTCACACAGGCAAGAGGAAATTAACTTCTTTGATTACCATTTTCTAAAGAATATCAACATCACTTCCCTAATCAAATCAAGTAGATAAAGCATTTTTGGGAAGGATGAGGTTTTCATGATTTTGCTCCCCCTCAATATGTGCCTCAAGATTTGAAAAGAGTTTTGCACATACTAGAGGGAACACGCATGAGATAAGTGATCATATTTCAAATCATAGGTTTAAGATAGATGCTCCCCCTCAACATGTGCATGGAAAATTTGAAATCGTTTGTCACATGTGGGAAGGAGAGCATGTACATCCTTATAAAACCATTTACCGAATTATCAATTTAAATCCAATTTAAATCACACATTCTCCCCGATCACAATTATCAAATCATTTGAGATTTGTGATCTCTTATAGATTTAAATTGATTTTGAAAGCTTTTAGGGAGAATTGTGACTTGATTATGGCGTTTAAGCGATAAGGATCGGATGCTAAGACTTTAAACTCCATTGATAAAACATGCATGTATATCTTTTGAAAACAATTGAATGCCAAATAACTTTTTAATTTAATTGAAATCATTCTCCCCTCAATCAATGACATAGGTTGTTGATTGAGAGATTGATATTTTGACAAATAAGTCAGATGATTATCAAAAATAGAGGCTGAGTTATTTTTCAAAGCATTAGTTTTCATGGATAAATGTTTATAGAATTAGAGCATGGAATTTTGAAAACATGATAAAGTATGGCTCTGTTCTTTCTTTGAAGCGGGTTCTGCACGAAATGACAATAAACCATTTTCTCTTTCTCCCAAAAATAATTTTTTGATTTTTTGGAATTGAACAACATCTAAAGTCCGTGTCATTCTTTGAATAGCGACACAAGAACATAGATATTATCGAACGAGAAAGCATGACAAAATGACAATATTTTTGAAGATTTTTGAATTTTGATTTTATGGTTTTGAAGGTTTTATAGTTTTGTATTTTGATTTTTGAATAGATATATACAAGAGATAGATGAAGATAGACCTTTACTCCTCGTCTTCCTCTGAAGGCGTTTGAGTGTTCGGTTGAAGGCTTTTCAAGCCAAGGCGTGGAAGAATAAACTCAAACGTTCTCTTGGAAGAGCTTTGGTGAAGATAATACGCTAGCCCGATAGAGACCTCACAAAATAGAGTTCCACCACACCTTTTCCACTTGTTCCCTGATGAAATT
>OU343223.1:192421738-192459388 GCA_910596185.1 Chrysanthemum makinoi
ATGAGACACGTCACCCCCACTTTGTCTGTTACTAATGCCATTTCCATTGCTCCGATGAGGATGGAGCAGTTGAGAAGAGGAGTCTGAGAGCAGCAGGATAGTAAGATAAGAATGAGGCTCGGACTGATGATGAACCCAAATTCATCAAGCATTAACTTAAGCATGAGATCAATAAGAAAACAATCGTTAACCAAGTGAAAACTTTAGGTGCAATGATGTTCTTAGGAAAGCCCTCTTAGGTGAAATAGGAGAAGAAGAGTATGACACCATGCCTATTGGACCTATGTACGAATCGATTCTGAGAAGCCATAACTAAGAAGCAAGAGATCTCTGGTAACTTTGTAATTCCATGTAGCATAGGTGACTTAGAGAACCTAAATGCCTTGGCCGACCAGGGATCCGATGTAAACATAATGCCGCTATCAGTCTATAATAAGTTGACTAAGGAGGCACCGCCAAGACCAATCTTAGACTTTCCTTAGCAAATCATTCATATGTTTATCCCATAGGAATAGCAGAGGATGTCTAATTGAGGTTGCCAATATTGTCTATCCGGTGGACTTCGCAATTGTAGACATTGAGGAGGATAAAAACCTGCCATTAATCCTGGAAACACCTTCCTGACCACCGCCAAGGCAACCATCAAATGCGGTGAAGGGATTATGATACTCAAAAGTGGAAAAGGACAAGTTAGGATACCTATTGTTCCGAGATATCCTTTGAAGATTATGCAGAAGGTAAAAGATAAAATCGCAAGTCTCTAATAATGTCGTTAAGAAGAAAACGGCTGAATGGGAAAAAGGACTTAGAGAATTCATGGTTCAGGGTTAAATGCTACATTGTGGAAACGTGATAAAAGTTAGGAAAATAACTATACCACAATACCACAAACTCAAAAGAACCCTAAGGAATTTTTGAATGGAGAAAAGGTGATTTTGTATAAATCAAGAATAAAAGCATTATGGGGAAGGAATAAGCCAAGATGGTTTGGACCTTATACGGTGAAAGAAACTAATCTAAAAAATAAAACCGTTATCATAATAGACTATGTTGGAAGAGAATTCACGGTGAGCATACAACGTCTACAACCTTATGATGAAGGCTTAGTGGAAGAAAGGAAGGATGGCAATGAGACCACGTAGGGACACGACTACGAGTCTAGCTACAAGACTCTTAAATAAAGAAAAGCGCTTCGTGGGAGGCAACCCATGCTTAATTGTTTGCTTGTTAGTGTCATATATCTTTTATTGATTGTTTATTCTCATGTTTAAATTTGTAAAAATGCTTTATTTTGTTTTTAACCTAGTCTTAATTGCATATAAAGGTATTTTACATAAAGGATAAGTGTAGGGAGGATTACACACGTTTTCAAAAGAAACGTAAACATGAGAATAACAATTGATTAAAAGATATATTTTCGTGTTTGTTCGAGTCAAATGCTTGTATCGAGTCATAATGGATGTTTTGCAGAAATTTTTCCAGATTCTAAAGATATAAATTTTCCAGAATTTTTTCCAGAAAAATCGCAGACCAGTTTTTGTCAGGATAACCTGACGGCGTCAGGATTTCAACCTGACGGCGTCAGGAAGGAATAAAAACATCAGATCACTTTTTCGTTTCGAGCTACTTAAAATTTTGGAAATTTCCAGGTCTTAATTTTCTTAGAAATTCAGTAAACATCCATTCCACAAGCATTATATCCTAGTTTAAATCGAGTCTTATATATTATTACCGCCGATTTTACGCGAAGGTTTCGTTTGGTTTCTTCAAGTGTGCAGGTTTTGTTTATCAAGAAGAAGATACATAAAGTTGGAGGAGTTTTTCACGCATACATTCTTCTTGGAAAGGATTTAACCACTACTTCACACACGGATCCTACCGAGCTAATCAGGGGAGTACTAGTTTCTTTCATTCTTAATTACCTTCTTTTATCATAACTTTGATACTTTCGGGGACATTGGGGACAATGTTCAGTTTAAGTGTAGGGAGGGAAAATAAACGGGAACTTTGAAACTATGCTTATCCTTGATTATTTGCTTTGTCCAATTGCACTTTTGTAATAAACCATGAGAAAATGTCGGTTAGGGTAATTTTAGCACCAAATTTAAAATTTTTCATAACATATAGGAGTGGGCCATTAGCCTTAACAAAAGCGTCTCACGGATAGGAAGTTATATGACTAGCACAAAACCCTTTACCACTTAAATTCCACCAAAAATGTGAGGATCGCCCTAGATTAGTAGGAATTGAAGCATTCATCTTCAATGCTTAGAGTGTGAACCGGTAGTATATTAGATTCTAGAACTTGTTTTGTGTTGCATTCCGAGATCGCTAGTAAGACTACACTTGTGTAGTTAGGAATAACTAAATGATAAGAGGCATTAGGATAACCTTGTTTGATACCCGTAATATAATTACTTCTTCCACATTGGTTGAGTAATTCCCCCACACCTTTGCGTTGTACTCATCTTTAGTACACGATACCCCTAGTTAAACCCTCAGAGCCTATCCTTTTCTCGGTTCTCATGATGTTTCGGTTTTCCGGAATATCAATGAAGAACATTGTCTGCACCTCACCCCCAAATATACACCCAAATTGCCTTAGCCTACCCTATATGAACTCACTTTTAGTGCATTATTGTTATCACCCCAAAACCCTTATTCAATTATCTAGTTGCTTGCATGAGTTGCTAAGTCGAGTCATATCCTTTGTATACAATTTTGGGACGATTGGGATTCATGGGAAAAGTTAAAGTTTTAAATGACTAAAAGGGAACGCCAATTTCCCTTATTTAGTAATAACGTACTCCAAGTGTTTGATCTTTTCAATTCGGGTCATATTAGTGTTAGAGTAATAAAAACTCAAATGTAGGGATGTGCTATAAACCCCTATCATTTTGATGTTATCGTAGAGGATGGTAGAGTAAATATGTAATTAAAAAAAATAAAAAATAAAAAATAGAGTGAATAAAAAAAAAAAAAAAAAAAAAAAAAAAAAAAAACAGGCTACCATCCTACATATATCTTTAAATTTATGTTTGTTTATTTTAGTTATCTAGAGTTTAGAGTCTCGAGTCTTGGCTTAGCAACCGCATTCTTCGTATGCATGTAACATTGAGATTTTTGACTTGCCACCACTAAAAAGCCTATCCCACCAAACCCTTGGTTTCCCTACCGTAAGCCTAACGTTACAACCCTTAAAGACCTCTTTGATAGTCTTTCCTAGGTGCTTACGCCAAAGCGATGGAGGTTTGATCGTTCTCAGCCTATGGTAATCTATGTACTAGGACCGTTTAATGAGTGTTTATCTTCCATTTCCAATTTGCTATATTTCATATACACCCGAGAGATGTGAGTATCCAACACCCCATGTGAGGTGCTAGTATGTAATTTCCGTGCTTGTTATGACTTTTACGGGGCTTATATGTGTTGTGGACTATTTTAAACCAATGCTTCATGACCCCTAACTTAAAAATTAATTGGCTAAAAGCACATTTGCTTGAGGAAAGAAATACCAAGTGTAGGATATTTGATAAGGATTTAAAATGTACTTTTGAGGGTCGTTTAAGCCCTTATTTGATCACTTTTGTATCCGTTATTGCTTAATATCGTTCCTTTTCACTTTTTAAGTCTCTTGAAGGCAAACTGCTGTAATGGCACTTATTGGACGAAAGGCGCGATATATGAAGAAAATGGCCAAAGTCAAGAATCGAGACACTCAAGCTGATAAATTACAAGGGGACGGCGTCACTGCTTAATCTGCGACGCCGTCGGAGGTAGTTGTGACGGCTCAGAAGAGAAATTGCTAGTTTTTGGAGGACGGCGTCGGGCTTTAAAAGAGTAGGCCGTCGCAACTCAGACAACCTAGATTCAATCCAGACGACGTCAAAGATAAAGAGACGCGTCACAAGCATAAGGGGACGCCGTCGCAAGATTAACTTGGCCAAGACGAAACCCTAATGACGGCGAACACGCGGCGTCACAAATCATAAGGTGACGCCGTCGCACATGTAATCTTATATATAGAATCTGAATTTTTTAGTTTTTAGAGTAGTCTTTTGGGTAAACTTTTGGAGTAAAACCTAAACCGAACCAAGGTCGTATTTTAGGGTTTTACACCCTATCTTACACCAAGATAAGTTGTTTACTTCATTAATTTTATTATGTCTTCAATTATTTGTGTGTATGCTTGCATGTTCTCCATGTCCGGCTAATATATTTGTGTGTTTGCTTTAGGAATATGAAACTTAATTATTGAATATTGATTGGTTTTTCTTATCTTAGTTGATTAATGATCTAGTAATGCGATAGGTCATTCGTTGTGTACTTAATGCTTGATTAATCTTTGTGAACCTTAGGTTATAGCACTATGAGTTGTTGTAAGCTAAACTATACAAAGAGGCCTTAGAGTTATAGTTTATCATCCCTAGTGGGTTTTGTAGACGAGACCTTTTGGTAACTTCAAAGAGTAGGGAGAAACGCATACCTACACTTTAGCACACAACGCAACTAGGATAAGGACGTGACAATTCAACCACCAATAGGAGATAATTAAGGAGTAGTAAAACCTAAGTAAACACATCTTTAAACTATCATACGAGCACACAATAATTAGACATAGACTACCACCACCTTAGGTTAGATAATTAGATAATAGTAGAGTAATCGGTAGAAATACCAACCCCCAAACCAAACCCCAGAGATTCGTACTTTTCATTTTCTAAAAAACATAAAAAGATAAAAAATAATCTTCCTCAACCCAACCTTAGCGTAGTAACTTCTCACTAGCATTCCTATTCCCCTAGAGAACGATATCAATTCCGTTGGCTTACCCTAATACTACACTACAACGATTAGGTTCACTGCCTAGGGTATTGAAAAACTTGCTCGACGAAAAGGAAGTTCCTTTGACCCCGAACGCGCTGTGTAAGCGTATCACGTATTCTTAGTGTAGTCAGTGTAGAGATCTTTCCAATGTATGGATACGATTATCTGAAGAAGATCGTCCTCAGAAGAGCTGATCTGAAAGACCATGTGATTGAGGAGAACGACTTCAAACATCTATATACAAGTGATTTCGAAGATCTATACTTATTGAACCTCCAAGGCCACCTTGATCACCTGCCCACTCGTGAAAAGAAGTCTCTTGCTGCAGCAGTCAATTTTTGGATAAGAGGATTGGTGATACGACAGAGAGTGGGTGACTTTCAGCTCGTCATGGAAAGCTATCAGACTCAAGTCAATCTCACCAAGCCTTAATGGGAAGCCACAGGATATGAATACAGACATGACTACTCAGTAATTGACTCTCCAAGAGCAGTTGTCTTCACAGAAAAATATGGATCAAGGATGCTAATGAGGCTGTGTGAGCTATACAAGTTCAGTGATGGTACTCAAAAGATTATTGAAGAAGAATTGGATTCGAGGTCAAGGATTTAAGCTCAAGATGAGACCAGGGATAATAGAAGGTTTGGACGTTGCATGATGTGAAAAGGTGTGAAGAGTTCATTGCTGCTATACGAAGAAGGCTCAAGACTAGGAAGATCTTCCGCAGCCTAGAAATTTTTGTGGGAGGAAGAGTTCGTGAAGGACATTACAAGCTACTTCAGAGAACATAATGATGACATCGTCTTATGGTGGTTACTATTTTTTGTGAACTTTTATTTGTAATGTGGTGATTGTAATATGAACAATAATAACCATGAAGTAAATAGTAGTGATAGGATTATGGTTGTAGCTTCCCTCTCTGTCTTAAGAGGGAGCATTGTAGTGTTTCGTTTCAGATTAAATAAAACATGACACATTTTTCTCCAAAAGATTTATACATATTTAAATCACTTGAGATCCTAAATCTCAAAGGATTTGAAATTTTTGATCGGGGGAGAAAATGTGATATAAATATGCAATCTGATAAAATGTGATCTTCAAAAGTCTCAATAAATAGGCAACTCTCCCCATATGTGCTAAACTTTTTCGTATATCGAAGCACATATTGAGGGGGGGGGCATTTCAAAATCATCCTAAAAACTATCAAGGTACTAAAGCATCATTGTTTTATCAAAAGTACCTTGATTGAAATTTTAAATGGTTTCCTTTGCTATTGTGATAGTGAATACTGGTTCAAAACACTCCTCCCTTATGTACTAAACAATCTTCAAAACTCTTTCGAATATCGATGCGCATATTAAGGGGGAGCAATCAAAAGAAAGCCTCATCCTTTCCCAAAATACTATATGTGATCGAGAAGTGATGATGATCATTTTAGAAAATGTTAATCAAAGATTGGATCTTTCGTTCTCAATCTAAGATTTCAAAATTCCTCTTACCTCCATGTGTTAAAATAATTTTCAACACTTAAGCACATGTTGAGGGGAGCATTTCTAAAATATCAAAACAATTAAGGTATAAAACGCTTTGATTTTATATCACAAGTACCTTGATTGATTTTCAAATGGTTTTCAATTGGTTTCGAGGCGGAATGAACAATACCAAAAGATCGACCAATTTATTTTATGCATGGAGATATAAGGATGGTTAGGTTAGGTATTCGTTCCCATGATCCCATCAGAGCCAGAGGGATCTACCCAGGGATAATCCACTAGATAGTGTAGAAGTCCTTAGGTATGATGAAAAAGGAGAAAAATGAGAATAAGGGAAGAGTGTCGACTGAGATTAAGCTAGAACTGGAACAAACCCAACAAGGTTCTAGTAATGAAGTCTCGGTAACCACTGAAGGGGTTGAAGAATGAAAAAGAATTGAAAGTGAAAAGGGTGAAAAGAAATTGCCCTCAATTATTTCAACCTTAGGGCAGAAACCGGGTTCAATTCATATGCTATTGGTTGTTACTAAGGTAACACCGGTATTGAAGAAAAGACGTCATGGACTCAGTGACGCACTGCACAAAACCTTCCCAAGCTACTCAAGTTCCTCTTAAAAGGACTTGTTTCATTCTCACAGGGAACCTACATAATCTATCGACTTTCTCTTAGATTTTTTATATTGAAGAAGGAGACCCTCTCCCTAGTCTCCGGCATAGGAAACCAAAAGTGCACTATTGAGTCTAGAGCCAATAGATCATCAATAAATCTCATTAGGACACAATTAATGAAGACTCACAGTTTCACACAATGTGGAATGTGAGAATATATTTTAAGAGTCCTACACTTTATCCTTGTGGTATTGCCAGAACATCCGAGTGATATGTAAAAATATTCACGACGAAGATGGAAAGCCTTCTAAAGCCAACATCAAACAAGCTCTTGGTGGGTGTCATGTGAGATCTATCCAATAGATCAAGCGTGTGACAACTGGACAGAAACAATGGAGCGATTCACTCTTGAATCAATCCTGGTTCAGGAAATGTATTGACGGATACCTTTGAAAAACCGGTCGTTGTGCTCAAAATTCTTTTCTTTAGCGCATCGACTGTGTATTAATCTTTCAAAATTAAAAGGTTTTTTATGATTGAAAATTGTTTTTTCTTATAAAACCTTCGTCGTATTGCAAAACTCTTTCTTCATGCAATACGCGATTGTTTTCAAATCATTTTTTTCAATCAGTAAATCTCAATTTGCTGGTTCACTTACTCTGTGTTGTCTTCTTTGAGACGTTCCGGTTTGAGAAAGGCTAGAGCAGCTGCGTAACCCTGTCAAGGAAATTCTTTGGAATTATAACTGGTCACAGGCAGTATTTGTACTGATCAATGGGGAACCGTGGTTCTTGCAACATATTCAACGAAGGTGATCAAAGATACTTTCGTGCGCTTTATTGCTAACTGTTGTTTGCAGGGACACCTGACGGTTGCAGCTGATCAGAATTGAGGAGTCAATCCATTACCGCATGCTCACACAACACATTCATTTCTAAAGAAATCATGATAAGTGCATATCTTCATCAACTGGTTCTGATATTTTCAATCCATGCTTCTGCTACGCTTCTGCAAATACTATGAATCAACGAAAGCTTCCGCAACTCTGATGAGAAGATATCATGATCCAAAATGTGAGCATGTCGGTCCTGAAGTCACAATTTCACATGGTGGCAACTTTACAACGGATGATCCGGAGATTATGTATTGTCGATGATTTCAATGAAAGCTCCTGATCACTTATCAAAGAAACACTTAAAGCCAAAGAATCGCTACTACAATGCAACGTTAAAGTTTGAGAAGCTTCAAAGTCTACGAGCTCGAGCATTAAAGATTATAGATAAAGTGCTAAGATTTTCAATTTCACTCTTGGGGTGACCTCCCTTAGGGGGAGATTGTTAGGATTTAGAAAATCCATGTAGAAGTGTCGGTCACCCCGACAATTTTTTAGCATATTACGGCTCGTAGACATAACGTTATATTAATTAGTTTCTTAGTAGTGTAAGTAACACCGTGGAAGAAGGACGGTTCTTTACCCACTGTATGCCTGATCCACAGCCCGAAGGAGGGCGTAGTCATTTGTATAAATAGCCTTCTCCCCACAAGGGAGGGTTGATGTCCCATTGCTAAACTAACCTTTCATTTTGATTTTATCTCTCTAGAACATCTCACCTTTCTTTCTCTAAACCTTACATCATTCGACCCATATGAATGTGTGATTATGTGTTTGTGAAAACCAATATGTAACAAAAACTACAAATACTAATGTTACTAATTCAAAAGTAAAAATTCCAAAAGCCCAGTTTAAAATAAGTGTAGCAGCCCAGAAAACCAAAGCCCAACTAAATAACAAATACCTGATCGTATAAAAAAATCCAGCGGAAGAAACAAAGTTATCCCCAATTCAGGAACACTCTGTTCTATCAAAAACAATTTCCAAATCTCCCTAAAACCCAAACGAATTGAAGAAAACGTTTCTTCACTGATTACTCCAAAACAAATTCAAAACAAAAACTTCCAACCCAATTCCAAAGTTCGAAACCCTAAGTTCGAACAGATTCAGACGAAACCCTAAGTTCGATCTAAGAAACCCTAAGTTTGAATAGATTCAGACGAAACCCTAGATCGACAAGCTCTGATACCACTTGTTAGAATCAACAATCGATAATCAAAGATGAAGAACGAGAGAAGAAACAAGAATCGACAAATTTGCGGAAGCTTTTCTTTATTCAAAACGAAATTCAAAGGTACAAAGTCTAAATTTTATGATTCCCTATATATAAGAAAAACAACCAACCTAAACAATAGACTCTTAATACTTTCCTAATACTAAGATACCAAAAATACTAAATGCGAAAAATACCAAACGACCCTTAGGAGTTCTAATCACATTCATAACAATACTGTATGGGACTGGAACCCGAAAAAAATTATCAGATTAAGGGTTTAGGAATTAATCCCGAGGAAGAAAATTAATATACTACGGATAGATAAAAGAGATTTAGAGAGAAGAAAAGAAAAAAAGATTAATGTTAGGTCACTAGTTTTACAACACAAGCACAATAGAAAGAGATAGAGAGAAAGATCGAATGAACAAGACATAAACCAAACACTATGCGTATGATGATAAAGAAAGGTTATGCGTGGCTATAGTGAAAGAGAATGAATTGAACAACAACCCTCAGTGAGGGTTTTACATGATGTATTTATAGGAGGGAAGCTAGGGCAACACTCCTAGTTCCCATCCTTTTTCCTTATTGGACAGGCCCTAGGCTTATGGCCTTCTACATAATCCTAAGGCTAATTACTAACATAAAGGCCATATTAAGCTAACTATTACATATAAATTACTAACACTTGAATTAAGGTTTAGGAGTGATTCCAACAATCTCCCCTCAAGTGTTGGTGATGAATGACTGCAAACGGTGAAAGTGCTATGTAAAGTAGCGCTTTGACGTTTCTCGACATTCTTCTTTCTTGTGAGAAGAATTGACTTGATTCGAACAATCTCCCCAGTGTAGAGAAATTGTTTTCTTTAAACAGTTCTGCTTTGACGTCATCATAATCTTTGTTCTTTGAACATTGTTCTTTGTAATGGTAGTGATAGTATGTTGTTGTTGTCTGCATCAAGTCTGCCGCAGGTCTGCTTCGCTGCTCCAGTGTCTCCACGTCATTCTTCAACATGCTCACACGCTCTTTAACGTTGGAATTCAGTACTGATGAAGTTCTTTAAGTCTTTAAACTTTGTAGATTCTTTTATTGACGTAGAATCATTCTGACTTTTGTGTTGCCTTTCGAGAGAACTTCCATTAGTGATGATGTTGGCATTAGCATGTGAAGAATCTGCACGATCATTCCGCTCCAGAGCTTCCATAAGAAGAAAACATAAGAAAGGTTAGTAATAAGCGGATACCGGCACTACAAGTTCGACTTCGAGAGTGTTACATCAAGTGTAAAAACAATCTAATTCTCACAAAGGCCGTTCCCTTGAATCGAGTCCCACAAGTGAGATAACGCGATGTACCGAAGTACATCTACGGTTCAGATGAGTCGCTAAGGTATACCGAAGCATCACCTCATGACTTGTGACCGTTGAGACACACTAAGCGTAATCCACGGGGAGTTACCGAAGTGACCTGCTGTCAGGGCTGTTTGATGTTGACCCTGGCAGGAGTTTTCATTCAATCACTAAGGATCACAATTGTGAACCTCTCATAAATGTTCTCGACAGATTGCTAAGATCTGTGAAGGACTCGATAACATACCACTGATGTTCTTATTGTTGAACACCAAGTGATGAAATGTCAAGTGTACCTTAGAGATCTTTTGATGAATCTCGTGGCTCTAGACTCAATAGTGTGTTTTGGTTTTCCTGAGCGGAGACTAGGAAGAGGGTCTCCTTCTTCAATACCAGCGATCTCTAAGAGAAAGCCAATAGTTTACGTAGGGTTCCCCGTGAGAATGAAACAAGCTTCTGTTGAGAGAAACTTGAGTGGCTAAGAAGGTTTAGTGCATGCGTCACTGGGTCCATGACGACTTTTAGTCTTCAATACCGGTGTCATCAAGTGACAACCAGTAGCATATGAATTGAACCCGGTGTCTGCCCTAAGTTGAATAATTTTGAGGGCTATTTCTTTTCACCCTTTTCTTTGCATTTCTTTTTAATTCTTCAACTCCTTCTTTTTCCGATTCTCATTTTCTCCTTTTTACAATCATACCTAAGGACTTCTAATTCTAACTATTCGTAGTGTCCTTGGGTAGATCCCTCCGGCTCTGGCGGATCATAGGACGGTATTCTAACCTTAATCTCCTTTAACTCCATTGGCATAAAACCATTTTCAAGAAAATCTCCGTAGTGTTTATGAATGAAAACTTTTTGTACCACCCTGTGAGAGTTTTTATCTTTTAGCATAAATACCCCCTCCACACTGCTAATAGTTAGGACAGAAATCTGCACGGTGAGAGTAGAGCCGCACTTTTGAATTGATCGACTCAAGATAGACAATTCCCCGCGAGACACGGTTACGTTGTATAGTTAAAGAGTTACATTGTCACTTTTATGACAACTAGCTCTAATAACTATCTTGAAGGTGTGGACAAACCTCGAAAGGTTGTCAAACCCGTCAAAGATCATGTCTACCAAGAGTTTCTCGAATGGTACATTTTACTCGGACAAGTCCTTTGCGAGACACGTTTACATCACTACCGAACTAGCTTGAAATTATTCCCGTCCCAGACAAGTCTTTCGAGTTACTAACAGTTAAGATCTCGTCAATTCGTTGGTTAAGTCTATAGCACAAAGATTCATTGCAGTTACACAACATATTTCTTATCACATAAATTTTCTCCCCATCAAAATGGCATATCAATGTTATTTTTGATGAAATGTTTGAGAATAAATATGACCATTTTGAGTTTTATGGGAAGATGACCACTGTGAACAATTTGTGAACAAAGATATTAAGTCAAATACTCCCCCTCAATGAGTGATATAAACGGTTGAGGTTTTGAAAATCATAAGGGGAAGTACTTGTTCTTTTGAGCAAAACCTTGAAAATTGAAAGGTTTGATAGGTTTTACACAAAAGTAAGAAGCTTTAGCTCCTTTTATAAGGATTGTGGCACTGAAGCGTACCACAGGGTCCTTTATTTACAAGTGCGGGTTGTACACTGTTATGTGTGCACAAGCCATCGACATATAAATCACAAATCCAAAGTTATAATGAAAGAAGCAGTTCAAGGGGTACCAGGTAGTCCAGTGATGTTGTAACACCCCAACCCGACAAGGGTAAAGATATCACAATACGGTTTCATATCAGAACTTTAAATACTGTACAATAGCGGAAGCCTTTACAAAATACTCAAAAAGAAAACATAATGCTAAAAAAAAAAAAAAAATCTAAGATCCCTATTTTCCAATCTTGCTCAGATCTACTCTCAACCCCGGATCAGCTATCCCATAAGCTCATCTTGAATGCTTAAAACCTGCCGCAGGAAAAGAAATGCGGCTGAGCTTACAAAGCCCAGTGAACAGATATAACGAAACAAAAGCTAAACAAAACAAAGATACGAATAACAAAATCACAACGGAAATGAGAATACTGAATCATTGAGGATTCTGCGGAAGCGCAAATATACAGAAATCCGAAAGAACAACTAACAGATAAGAGACAACACATAGCACCTTAAATGACACCAACGCAAACACATCAAAATAACTAGACATTCAATACATCCATATAGTAGAGTTCCTATAAGCCAAACGAATATCTAAAGCTAACGGAAACACTTTCTAGAAAAATAATCATGGCATTCATAGAAATTAATTAATCCACATTTAACACGATTAATTCAATATTGTAGCAGCGGAAATAGCGGACAAATCATGGCATCCACATACGATAGAAACCCAGTAGACAAACTATAACTAAATAAACAAAAGACATATCATAGCAAATAGCAATTTATCAAAACAAACATCATAATTAAACCCAGTTTGTCAGATCAAATCTAACATCAGCAGAGTTAACATAGCAGATCAAATCATAAACAGATAAATACCCTAACGATAGGCAAGTTTACACAGATTAACGGAACAATTGTACCTATCAACTTTCAGGATACTTACTTTCACATTAGCACATTCATCTCACAGATAAACGAATTCACCTAATGATAAACTAACATAATGTCAGATATACGAATCATGTTTAAACATATTAATCCTATCCTAGCATAACAGTCGGTAATCACATAATTATACAAAAACATAAACACTTGTACATACCGAATCATAATCAGAATACTTAACATAGAAATAACAGAAAAAGATTTAGTTAAACTACCACGAGCCAGAAGCATATCATATATATCAGAATAACTACTTATTCAAAAGTAACTCAGAAAATAATTTGAAGTAGCTAGCTCCAGAATTTTGTGAAAGACGCACGTATTGCCACTACATCATTCACCAGACAAATCATATCGGATCCAGATCGATCTAGGATGCATCCTTACGCCCCAAAGACGGATAGTGGTCTACTATCATAACAGATAACGGAAAGGACGTGGCGAACATCACTCTACTTGCCCAGAGTCATGTCAGAGGTGCACACTGACGCGGACTTGAACCCCCATGACTATGAAATATTTGGCTCGGGTGTCAAACTAACTTAGGTCAAACAGATCTTCAGATATAACACAGATCATAATCAACACAAGGTCCAGATAACATATCATATTTTCATACCATAAGTTCATATTCCGATATTCAGAGTCAAATTTCATATCACAATCCCAAATCATACATTCATAATTAGAAGTCATAATTACTAGTAAAGTTCACATATGCATATCGGAGTCTTCATAACACAAGTTCAAGTCAGATATTGCATGGTTCAATAAATCAGAAGTTCCATAGCAACAAGATCCAACAATCAGAAAAGGGTTCATAGCAATGGCATGGGAAACCTAATAAGTAAAATAAGAAAGCTAACGAAAAGAACGTCTAAGAACCTTTACTGAAAAGGTCAGAATATCTGTACCTTAAAGCAAATGAGAGGGAAAACAAACGAATGAGTGAATCACGGAGATGTAACTTCCGCGTCTCCTTCAACGAATCTACACGGATTATGATTTATTTAATACTTATTAGCATCATTAAAGTTATAACGGATTAATCTCATTAATATTCTTGGAGTTATTAGGATATTCTCATTTTTGTGACGACGGAATTCCAACATTTAGAATCTTAACCATTAATTAGCCAAACTTATGAGTTGCAAATGACAAATTGTAAATTTAAGGGTTTAATATGACAAATATCTTAATTGAGGGCTTATATGATCGTCGTTCAAAGTATAGTGTTTACAATTTCAAGAACGTTTTAGGACTCTTTTTCAAAATGTTTTTTACACACGCCTTCATAACTTACATGTTAACCAAGACTCACACGAACATTGTTCGACACAACCTTAATGAGACCATGCATGCAATACTTTTAATTCGTGACACTTAGTTCCTTACATAAAATCATAACTCACGCATGTTTACATCACGCTTAGCACTAGCTCATTATACTCTTAATTACTAATTATTAATGATTCCAAAACTTACCATTCTCACATGAAAACACGAATTTACACATTTAGCTTTTAACCCTAACCGACTTCCTATTTATGTTCTAGGGTTTTTCTCATGTTTTTAATACCACTTAATACGCATTTAATTTAAATGTTACTTCTTTTAATAACTTCCAGCTTGACCTAGAACGTATGAACTGAAAAACGGAAGTTAACTCAACTCATGCATGTCTTTACGAAATTAACTCACACATGTCGACCCTAATTACTCCGAATTACATATTACACCTTTAACATCTTTAATTATACCTCTACCTTAATATTATCAGATTTACATTTTAGCCCAAAGGTTTTAGAATTTACAAAACATACCCTTTTAAATAAATAACGATTTGAATGGCCTCTAATATCCAAAATTACACGTTTAACCCTCATACTTATTCTTATACGTTCAGTACCTTTATTTTACTGTTTACAGAAATAACCTTTAAGTTTCATAATTTACAAAACCAACCCAAAACTTTTATTTAAAACCAATTGATGCATAATTCAAGAACAACCCTAAACCTAGGTTTAACCCATCATTAATTCATCATTACTACAGCATTAATTAATCTTTACCATAACAAACAAACCCTAGTTTTATCCAAGCCCTAATCGTCCCTTTTTAATTCTTCCTTTTTCATACGCTATCGAACAAATCAAATCCATAACAATTCACACAAGCTTCGAATTCACTAATATCTATTTATTTCAGGTCGATAACATCAAGAGTCTCCAGAAAATTTAGGATCATGTGTCCCCCAAAAATTATTATATGCTCGTTCTCTATTTATACGCTTTTAGGGTTTTAATTCAAACAATTCCATACTACTTGTTAAATATGCATGCATAATTTTTACAGGTTCTATATGTTTTTAGGACTGAAAAAAAAATATTTGAAAGATACCTTGATGAAATCGGACGTTGAACAAAAAGAATACACCAACTCCACTCGGTAGACCCCTAATCGACCAAAAATCACAACGATCAAATCAGCACCTTAGAACCTCGCCCAGATTTTTAACACCTTCTTTACCTTCAAACTCATCCAAGAAAATCTCAAGCCTTGAAAAACGATGTCGAATGTTTATGGTTTTAGAGTGTCGGCCAAGGTTTGGAATCGGGTTAGGGATTAGAATAAACCGTATAATGTTTTATATATGGTTTTTATATAATTTTTATATGGGCTATAAATAATGTATTGGGCTCATAAAATTACCATACATTTGTCTTAAATTACTTTGGCCTTATTCTTAATTTATCATTTTATTAATTAGTTTAATACTTTTCGGGCCTTAAATAATTATATGGCCGATTTTTATACTTTTCAAAAAAAACAAAAATTAAGGTATAAAGTTCTTAAAATTTATTATGATCATATCTGAAAATTTTCTGAATTTACATAGCTTATTTGGTACTCTTTAAATTAATTATTCATACTTTTTGATCATAGGGGTATTTTGGTCTTTTTGTGAATTTTAGAAATTCGGGTTTTACAGATGTTGCCAGGAGTGTGAACCGGGCGTTGAAAGCCGGTGATGTTAATCCTAGGTCGACCACCAACAAAGCTTTCCAATCTTCTGAACTGATCCCTTCGATACAACCGTTCATCAATCATCGTGATGATCCTCTTCACATCCCTTCGATCCTGAGAATTCCATCGCTTAGGAGACCCAATCTTTTGATGTATATCCTTCAACCGATAAGCCAATCCGTCCCTAACCATCTTCAAAGTGTGATCCCCAAACTTGTGAAGATCTTTACACGCCATTAAGCAATTTCTTTGAAGTTCACTGCGGTAAACGACTCCGAATGGTTTGCTGATGATCGTATATTGTGGCAGCTGGTTGATGTCGGGAAGATCAAGCTGAAGTGGAGTGAAGTTGACACGTGCGATAAGATTCAACGCAAGCTGGAGATCTTCTACACGTTCTTTGATGACTATGCGTCCGATGAAGATGAGCAATGACTTGATGAATTCACGTTGTACTTCAGTTGAAAATTGTCTCATGCGAACCTGTACTTTGGCAAGGTACATATCTTCAATGTCGTTGATAGACAAATTCTCAAAGTCAGCTTCATAGAATGCATAATCCCTTTCGTCTTGCCTTTTGACCACAATATTCTTGAAGAAAGTGTAGTCCCATTTGGACGAAAGATCAACGTGTTTGATGGCAACGATACTCTTAGTACTGAACACTTCATGTTGAGATTTCTGAACCTGGCAGCGTCTGTAGTAGATTCTTGGCGTTCGGCCAATGGTGAATCCCATACATTGCATCACGGTCATACTCTTCCACTTTGTTGGAGAACAAGTGGTTAGATCTTTCCTCGATGGCTATGCGGTTAGAGTATATTCTTTGGGAATGGAAGTGTCAAAGATGTAGCGTATTTCCTTGAACCATCGCCACCGTGTAGAAGAAAATCCAAGTCTTTGTTGAAGAAATATCGGAATGGAATTCGAGGCTCATCTGGTTGGCCAATTTTTGATAGAGGTTTGGACCAGTCGGTGTAATATGGAGGGTTGTCCCATTTTGTGAAGTCGATGTTTGCTTCTGGGTTGAGCCAATCCATGTTGTTAGACATAGCTCGATCAATGTTTTCAAGGTGATATTCGACCTCAATGGCACTTTCTGAGCTATCTTTTAACAGTTGAAAAGCTTCATTCTTGATTCGCCGCAACTCAGATTTCGTCATCTTCTTTACTCAGAATTTTTCTTGCAGTAACTTAGCATACTCCAATGTATTACCGTCTACCAGATCTTGACCTTCAGTAGGGTAGGGAGTGTAATTAACAAGTGTAGAAAACCATTCAAATTCCTCTGTGTTATCTTCATCTAGCCATGATAAGACGTCAGCCTTGGGCGCCTTCTTCTTCTTTTTCTTAGGCCTAGATGAGGGTTCTGGTTTCTGTACTTTGTCAGGAGAAGCGGGTTGTTGTTGGGGCTCATGGTATTCCTCATCGTCACCACCCGTATACTCAAAGTGATCATCGGTTTTTTGAGTGGGCGGTGCTCGAGAATCCTAAGGTTTATCTGCGAAGAAGCGAGGAGGGATCTTTGTTGAGCTGGAGTCCTTTGGGGTAGAGGCTGCATTGAGTACTGAATGGAGGATGATTCACCAGACTTTTTTGTGCGTTTGGGCTCATTATCCTTATCCTGGTCTTTGTCTTCGTCATCTCTTGAACGTTTGGGCCTTACAGCTTCTTCTCTGTATCTTTGACCTGAGTTGGTATTCCAGCAATGCTTCAAATAATTTAGCTTCGTGTGAGGCAAACATTGCAGAGCGTTTCGACATTTGAGCTACTAGCCGGTTCACCAATTCATCATCTGAGAAGATTGTGGATTCAACTAGATTGATGCTCAAATTCAATGGAGTTGATTTCATGGCTTGCTTGGCTAGATGTAAGAGATTCGGATAAAGTTGTCAGGTATACATCTCTTTTGTCAGTTTAGGAACGACCTCCATGAGGAACTTGTGAGAGTATCCTTTGATCATCTCATCCATTTTCCCTTGAAGATCATCTTTCATGAGCTTCTAGACATACTCCCTTTCAACTTTCATCTCGTCTTGCTCATCATGAATATCATGTCAGTCAGCAAGAAAATCTAACTTCTTATGTGTAATATTTTTCTCTCGACTGTTTGACAGCTTTAACGATTCGAGACTTTGCATGAGACATCCAAGATGCAGTTGGCTTCTTCACTGACTTGGATGATGATTTGGTTGGTCTTTTTAGATGGTGGTGGTGAAGAATGAGAAGAAGAATCTGATGACGAAGAGACATGAGGAGACTCGTGGTCCTTAGGAGGTTAGAGGTTTTTCTCCTTGGGCGTGTTGGACTGTCTAGAAGAAACTTATCATAATCAGCGTCATCATCTTTTCAGACTTAGTTCGTATCATCGATCTTTGTTTCATCACAGAAGTCTTTTCGATCTTTTCCTTTTCGGTTCTTCAAAGTCATACTCAAGAGTGTCCTCCACACGCGTTTGTTGTTGTTCCAAAGTGGTGGCACCAGATCCCTTATCGGGTCGATTAACCGCATCGGGATTTGGTGTAGGTTGAACTCCACCACTTGACCCTCCGGGGCCACCCATTTGATCTTTAGCAAATTCTTGTGCCACGTGTTGGAGTCTAAGGAATTTGAACTTTTTCCTGTAATCAGTTTCCAGTGGCTCTTCATCTGAGCTTTCTTCATAAGGCACAAGTGCTGGAGTCTTCCCTTTTCCTTGGTCAGCTGGAGGACTGGGAGGTTTAGGTACTGTTGTAGTGTCATCTTTAGCAGTTTCAGAGTAGAAAGTCTCTTCATATGATGCAGTACCCTCCGAGTCCTCGTCAATTAGCTTTCTCTGCGGTTCAGGCTTAGGTACGGGAATAGGAACAGCTTCCTTGGCGGGAACTGTCCTCTTTCTTGGAGGATTCCTCTTGGGGTACTTCCTCTGACTTTCAGTGCTTGCAGCACTTCCTGCACTTCCTCTTCTGGTTTTCCTTGCAGGTGTACCAGAAGATTTTTCATCAAGAAATCCAACTTTGTTCTCTTCCACCGCAACCAAATATCTTTTATAAGAATAGAGCTGTTTGAGTTCATATGAGAGAAGGTGATCGGCAACCAGACACCTTGTTTCTTAGTCGTTGACTCCTTAAATCTGGCTGTTAGAGTGGGTTCAGTCAACATGTCATGTTTTGTCAGGGTCATTGATTCTTTTGGGGATGTGAGGGTTGTACCCAAGTGCTCTCTGGATCAACAGTTTAGTATATCTGATGTAGGGAATCTTTGAGCCAAGCTTTTTGAGGAATGTCATCATGTCATCCCAAATCAGAGCTTCAACTTCGATGTGCTTCATGTTGATTAGAGCCCAAAAGATTTGCAGTTCCACGAGCTTGGGATGGCCATAGCCGTTGTCATGACCAGAAATGGATTTTGTGATGATGATATAAAGGGTTCTCCAAGGCTGAGGGATGTTCTTGAGATCCATGTGAGAATGCTTAATGATAACCCCTGAAGCTTCGTCATACCCAATATTGATCAAGAATTGCAGAACCGTCTCTTCAGTAGGTGCAGCAGAGAATTCAGTTGGTATGATGTCGGGAATGAGGAGAACAGCCCTTAAGTCAGCAGGAGTGATGGTGAGTTGCTTGTGATTGAGCGTCACTGTCACAGCATTTTGACCTTTGACCATCTGCATTGTATTCCAGAATTGTTGTATGTAGATCTCTGGAACAGTGGCAGAGTGTGAGAGCATGTTCTGGTAGGGATGATTCTTTAGAACATCCACAGCAATGAGACATGAAGATTCCGAGCAGGTGAGAGTTTCAAAGTCAACTCTGAGATTGTTCTTTCCAATCTTCCTCGGATAGCCATTAGGGAAGATATCAGCAACTGTGAGAACCTCAGGTGCATCCACATTCATTTGAGCAGCCATGTCGTGATCTGAAATAACATTAGCCAAAAGAACCAACATATCGAAAGACATAATGTTAGTCAACAGAAGGTTTTATTGTCTAATTATTGAATGTGCAATGTCAATGATAGTTACGAGTCCAAAGTCACTTGTATGTTCAATGGTCCAATGATGTCGCGATAAGTTTCGTGAGTTAGTTAACTTTAAGTTTTAAAGTTTATATTATCACTTATTTAACACAACATATTGAACGTTTAAGCTTATTAGTAACATTATTGGTTTCGTGACGTTATGATTTATTTATTTACAAGTTTGCACGCGTAACAATTCATAATGAAGGTATATTCAAGGCTTATGCGTAGAAATCGTAGCTTATGCGTAAACATGAGAAGTATATGCGTAGACGCAAGCTTATGCGTAGGATCCTTACTTACGCGTAAGAAATGTTACGCGTAGGAAAAGGGGACCTTATGCGTAAAGCTTACGCGTAGGCGTTTATAAAACCTTACGCGTAAGGCTTACTCGTAGGAGTAGACCTTATGCGTAGAGGTCACTGTTTACGCATATCCTTCACATGATACGCGTAGTCCCTTTGTAGAACCTTTCTACGCGTAAGGTGATCCTTATGCGTAGAGTTTCAATAACCTTGATTCTGAGTTATACGAGTAGCAAGCCTGAAATAAAATCATCATAACATCAATTTTGACCCATACATTTATTCTAAAACAGATCATGGCATGAAACTACATCAAACATTCTGCGTAAAAATCTTACGCTTAAGACTAAAACCCTAATAGTTCAAGAATTACGCATATGATTTCTAACCATGGAAATTGCACCAAATAATTTCTAGTAAGTCTTAGAAGCCTATTGAGTTGTTTTGTTCAAGTTTTAACATCAAACACCATGTGAATCAAAAATACCCAATTCGTATGAACTAGAACCCTAAATTACAATTCTTTCACTTTTGTTGTTTCTGGGCAAGTTCTAAGCATGGATATAGTTAATTCATTACATAAACAACACATTACAAGCAAACAATTAGCCAGAAACGTTCACTCATGAAAACACCCAATTTTACGCATAAACCCTAATTTTCCAGATTCAATCAATTCGTGTTTCTAGGTAAGTTTTGAGGATAAAAATACTATCATTGATGTTATAGACACGTTTTGACACAATCTTTTTAACCACAAACCCACACCAATGATTGTGTGTTCATACGCTTATGAGTAGAACACATAATCACACATATCTCACGTTTTAGCCATTGGATTTGCATAAAAATCAAAACCCTTGCTTGTAATTACGTTTAGATAGTGAAAACACTTACAATATGATGATCAAAAACACGGATTTGAAGATGAAATCTTATGCGTGGGATTGGGTTGGTGAGTAATAAATGAAGTGAAGTAAATGAGTTAGGTGGGATGTTTTATAAAAATAAGTTTCAATTTTGTGAGTTTTAGTCCCTCCATTTTCCATTTTCATTCAAAGCCTTTTAACTTCCATTTTGGTTACCAAACGAAAGATTTTAAGAAAAGAAACTTGACGACACTCCCCCTCGACTTAAGAAATAATGAAAGGTTATAAATTTTAGTCCGAGGAGTGTCAGTGAACCAGAAATGTGACCACCATTATTCAAAGAAACAACCGGGATAGGATAACATGCAAGTACATAGTTATTTTGAAACAGTTAAATATTCATTTTCTCCCCCTCAACACTTGATCGGAAAAATACTGAATTTTGAAAGATTTGAGTGTTGACGGAAGGGATGTACTTGCAATGTTAAAAGAAATATAGATAGAAGAATATTTTTGTTGTTTTATCTGATTTTATATTTTTGTATTTTGTTTTTGAAAAATATTTACAAAAGAGGTTTTGGTGTTTGACTGGTTTTTAAGAATGTTTTAAGAGTTCATCCAGTTCCTCTTGAGTCAAACACCTCATACCAATTCGGTGGACCAACTCATTAAACCTAGCAGGAGCTAAGGCTTTGGTGAGAAGATCTGCCAATTGGTATTCTGTACCCACGAAGTATAATTCAACAGTACCCTGTTCCACGTGGTCCTTGATGAAGTGATATCGAAGATAGATGTGCTTTGATTTGAATCTGAACTGAGTTGCATGATATCGCAATAGCACTCGATTGTCGCAGATACATCGGTATTCATCAAATACGTAACCATAGTCTTTGAGTTGTGTTCTCATCCAAATGACTTGAGCACAACACGCCGACATGGCTACATATTATGCTTCGGTTGAGGACAGTGATGTACAATCCTGCTTCTTCGATTGCCAAGATACCAATTTGTCACCAAGAAATTGTAGTGCTCACTGAAGTACTTTTCGAGAGTCTAAGCATCTGCGTGGTCAGCATCTGAAAAGCGATTAGTTCAAAACCAGAATCCTTCGGATACCAGATCCCCAAATTAATGGTTCCCTTTATGTATCGGAGGATTCTTTTAGCCTCTGAGAGGTGGGTTTCAGTTGGTCGCGACTGATAACGGGAGCAAAGATAAACGGCAAAGACAATATCAGGTCTGTTCGCTGTTAGATACATGAGAGACCCAATAATACTACGGTATTTGGTAGGGTCAACCAATTTCCCATGCAAATCAGCGTCCA
Source organism: Chrysanthemum makinoi (assembly GCA_910596185.1). NCBI lineage: Eukaryota > Viridiplantae > Streptophyta > Magnoliopsida > Asterales > Asteraceae > Chrysanthemum > Chrysanthemum makinoi. The sequence continues at coordinate 192,444,260 of OU343223.1, forward strand.
GCTTCTTGGTATGTGCCATTGGTGTGGCATAAGTATCACAATTATTCATTCTGAATTTGTTCAGAATTTCAAGGGCATATTTGGAGTGACTCAAGAAAATACCACGGGGTGATTGATGAACTTGTAGTCCTAGAAAGAATGTAAGTTCACCCATCATGGACATTTCAAAATGTTTCTTCATTAGTTTTGCAAAAGCGGTTGAGTACTTTTTATGAGTTGACCCAAATATGATGTCATCCACATAAATTTGAACAATTAAAATATGTTCCCCGTGATATTGTATGAAAAGATTTGGGTCGACCGAAACTTTGGTAAAATTATTGGCAATGAGGAAAGATGACAGCTTATCATACCATGCCCGAGGAGCTTGTTTGAGACCATAAGAGCTTTGTTCAGTTTGTAGACATGGTTCGGAAGCGCGGGATCAACGAATCCTTCTGGCTGGCTGACATAAACTGTTTCTTTCAGTTGACCATTCAGAAAAGCAGTTTTGACGTCCATTTGAAAGACCGTTATGTTCATATGAGCTGCGAATGCCAGAAATATACGAACAGCCTCAAGACGAGCAATCGGAGCAAATGATTCTTCAAAGTCAATACCCTCTTCCTGTCTATAACCCTTAGCTACCAGGCGTGACTTGTTTTGATGACGTTCCCTTCACATCAATTTGTTTTCCAAATCCATTTTAGACCAATGACGTAGACCCCTGTTGGTCTTTCAACCAGTTCCCATACTTCAAGACGTTTGAATTGGTTGAGTTCTTCTTGCATGGATTCAATCCAGTTATCTTTTGTCATGGCATCCTTAATGTTTTTAGGCTCAGATTGGCAGACAGTGAGTGCATAAATGCAATGTTCACCATCTGTGTGAAGGCGTTGTCTCGTAACGACTGGTTGATTCGGGTTGCCAATAATATTTTCCAGAGGATGGTCTTTTGTCCATCTATGTGTAGAGGGTTGATGTTGGTATACGTTGTGCAGATTTTGAGGATTCAAATGATTTGTTGATGATTCCGCGACATCAGGTGCAGCAGATTCATTAGCAAACGGGTTAAAGAACGCATTTGGATCAAAATCTGCAGGTGGGGGTACTTCATTCAGAATATCATCAGCTGGTTCATCATTTTTGGAAGAGGTTTGTTCAACTGTTGTAGTAGAGTCAACTGGTGGTGCATCTTCAACAGTGGTTGTTGTAGCAGGTGTATCAGGTATTAGAGTATTATCAGGTTGAGCAGCGGAAACAGCGGATACACCTGGAGCACGTTCATCAATATCGTCACTGAACAGAGGAGCAAATAGTCTTTCCATTTGTTGACGAGTAAGCTGAGGGCTTATATCAGCTGATGATGGGGTTTGGGGAAAGTTTAAGCGGTTGTGACCGGGTTCCAAGCTGTTATACTCGGAAGCCATTTCAGTAAGTTCATCAAAATTAGCATGAATCGTTTCCATAACCTGCTTTGTACGACGATTCCATATCCGGTAACCTTTTGAATTCTCACAATATCCAATAAAGACTCCAATGTCAGCTTTAGCTTTGAGCTTTCCAAAGTCATCACGATCATTATTTGGATAGCAAAGAGATCCAAAGACATGAAAGTGTTTGAGGTTCGGTTTATGATTGTGGAGAAGCTCAAATGGTGTTTTGTTGTGGCGTTTGGTAATCATTGAACGGTTTTGAGTATAGCATGCAGTTGAGACAGCTTCAGCCCACAAGTAATCTAGAAGTTTAGCATTGATTAACATCGTTCTAGCAGCTTCCACTAACGTACGGTTTCGTCTTTCAACAACTCCGTTTTGTTCTGGTGTGCGGGCTATAGATGTTTGATGCTCAATTCCCACTTTCTCATAGTATTCCTGAAGAGTTTGATTCACGAATTCAGTTCCTTTGTGTTGAATTTGTCTAACGGTGTTTCGGAGCTGAATTTGAATTTTCATGAGAAAGGTGATGATCATCTGTGGAGCTTGATCTTTACTTCGAAGAAAATAAACCCAAGTCCATCTTGAGTAGTCATCAACAATTACCAAGATGTAGCGTTTGCCATTTATCGTCTGCACGCGCATCGGGCCACACAAATCCATGTGGAGAAGATGAAGCACATCTGAGAGCGTGTTCCACCTTTGAAGGAAAATGAGCACGAGTGCTTTTCCCTTGTTCACAAGCTGAGCATAGGTGATCTTTAGAATACCAGAATCGCGGGAGACCTTCAACGAGTTTATGTCGTGCAAGATTGGTGATGGTTTGAAAGTTTAGATGTGAGAGACGACGGTGCCATAGCCAAGATTTTGTAGATGTAGCCTTTGAGAGTAAACAAATGGGAGATGAAGCGATCATGTCTTGAATTGAGATAGTGTAAAGACTGGATGAGCGTTGGCCAGACATAAGATCATTTCCTTGAAGATCACGAATGAAACAAGTTTTCTCCCTGAAAGCTACTTCCAAGTCTCCATCACAAAATTGACCAACTGAGAATAGATTGTGACTGAGGCCTTCCACATAATAAACCCTACTAATTTCGATGTTGCCATTAATGTAATCTCCGTAGCCCATGATATCTGCGAAGTGATCATTCCCGAATCGTGCAGTGCCAATGAACTTTGAAACAAAGTTTGATAACAGTTTAAGGTTGCTTGTCATGTGTAGGGGAACATCCGCTATCAACAATCCAGAGGATGATCTGTATCACCTGCATTAGAACTACAGGCGACAGATGGAATAGAAGTAGATGTGGAACCCGAAGTGTTAGAGGGTTCCTCAGCAATTATAGTTGAAATACACACATCAATGATTTTAGGCATCCATTTAAATCCTAGTGTATTATGTAACCATTTTTGCCATCTCCAACTAGTCTTAGCTTTAGTCTTAGTGAATGTGCTAGGTGGTACAACAATCCTTGGAGGTGATACTGGAACTACAGGGACATCAATGCGTTTCTTAGAATCTAAAGGAGGCGGTTTACCAAGCACAGACTTAGAAACATTAGTAGGCCTAGAGGTATTCCGAATCTTAGGATTCCATAAACGAGAGATGATAGCTTTAGCGACACATTTTTCATGACAATCAGAATTCATACTTTTACGACAAATAAAACAAGGTGCATCAGACTGAATATCAAAAGTACTTAAAGGTTTAGCATTTGTTACATCACTATTCCTATTATATTTGCCAGACGCAATATTTGTAGTGGAAGCAACATGAGTCTTATTCATAGTCCTATGGTGTTCTTCTACTTCAGCATTCTTTATTGTTCTTTTCTTAGGTCGCAACTTCCTATTCTTCCTTGTATTGCTCCTAGGCTGTGAAGTGCGGACGTTTGGTAAAGAGGCAACTATTCTGTTTCAGATAGAAGAAGCACGTTAGCAACTTGTGATTTGGCAGTAGGGATTCTAGGTTCACGATTACTAAGTGTTACTGGTGCTATTCTCTTAATCACAGTAGGCGGAAGTTGTTCATACTTTCCTAACATTTCCCTTAACTTAGTGATAGTGTGCACCAAATCTTGATTTTCAGAACGAAGACTTCCAGCAAAATTCATGACTTCTTTAGTGTGTGAAAGATAATGATCAAGTTCATTTGATGCTTCATCATGAGTCTGTTTGAGTAAATCAAATATGACACCATATTCCTTTTTAACTTTTGCAAGTTCTTGTTCATATTTTGAGATTTGACACTTAAAAGACACGTTTTGATCATCCAGTTGCTCAATTTTAGGATCAGAAGATTTTGCACGCAACTGGGCGATTTTGTGTTGAAAAGCAAGTTGTTGATCGTGAATATCTTTTTGACACCAATTAAGACGACGTATTGCATTTGAAAGCTCATTTGACAATCGTTTATTTTCAACTGTTAAAGACTCTATCTGATGCATCATATCAGTATTCATGATGAGTGTCTAAATACTCATCATTTTTGTACAATCTAAACTGCAAAATCATCTGAAAACACTCAGAAACACATCAAATGATCAAAATATCACAAATCAGTGTTTTATGTGTTTTAAATGCAAAAATATCAAAATCAGATGAAAAATGTATCAAGTTTGCAAAATTAGCAGTTTTAGTCCCCCAAGTTTTAAAAGTTGTCAAATCTAGTCCCTGGAATTAAAAAAATGTGAAGTTTTGTCATTCAAGGTTCCTGAAGTATTCTAAGTTATCAAAAATGATCCTTGAATGATTCTTTGGTCAATTGGCGAGAAAGGTCCCTAAACTTTGGAAAATTGCAAAATTAGTCCTTGGACCTTTTAAAATGGAATTTATGCAAAAAGGATCCTTGTGCTATCAAATTTTGTCAAAATTGGTCCTTGTTATAAGTTTGGAAAGTTGGCATTTTCAGTCCTTGAAGTTTGATGAAATTACACTTTTGGTCCTTGTGCTTAATACAATCCAAACCGGACCTTATACACTAAACCCAAACCCAGCTAAGCCCAATGTATAACCCGGCCCAACTTTTAAATTCGAAATAAAACCGCGCACTGTACACTGTCTCTCACACAGCTGTTTGAGCTAAAACCAGGTGGTTTTAACCACCTTTTCACCACTTGATTTCCTTTCCACATCACCCTTAACACCTGGTTACCCACTCCCTCCACCTCCACATCAAACCAAACCCAATTAATGCAAAGAACCTGCTCAATTGAAAAATGGCACCAAAATCGACAAATGGCAAATATGGTGATCTGGCCCAAATCAACGGTTAAAAAGTGGTGGGATTAGCTCAGAGATGTCGACAAGGTTAAATGAAGTCAATAAATACAAGTTTGAAGCAATGTATCTAAGTATCTAGTGTAATCTTTAATTTTCATGTCGTTTTAGCTTAAGTTTGATTTTCAGTGTATATTTCAATTTCCAAGCCTTGTATTTCATGTTTCGTGAGTGCAATAAAACTTTTGTAATCAACAATTTCAGTATCAAGTAGTATTTCTGTTTATGCAAAAATTTACCTTTGATCAAAAATCTCAATATGGTAAAATGTTGTTAGCAGTTGTTATTCTGGACTCATAAGCCCACATAAGCTCCCTATATAGCTTATTAAAGCTATTAGATACTCTAAAAAGCAGTTTAGTAGCCAAAACCAGAAATTCACAAAAATACCAAATAAATAGTTTAAAAATAAAAAGCCATGGTGCAAGGTACAAGAAGACTGGAGCAAGGTTGATATTGGATGGCCTTGGGATTAGTGCTTCTTGGGAAGCTTTAGGAAGTGTTTACAAGTTCTTTTTCTGTGTTATCAGCTTGGATCAAGTTTGTAAGCTTATTGTTCAATTTTTGTATTTCACTATACAAGCTAGTCATTAGCTTAAATCTGTGTGTTTCTGTTTTAATTAGTCATAGTTAAACATAATTATCCAATAAAACCAGTTTCTTATTCCTTTAAAATTGTAGTTAGTAAAGATTTCATTTTCACAGTTTAAATAGTATAATCATCATATCTTAGTTGTATGTTGTTATTGTTGTTAATTTTTATTTCTTTAGTCTTATAAAATAATTATATAAGGTTTGAAATCATGCTCATGGTCTGAATCTGTGTTATCCTTTGAAAAGCTTCAAAATCAGTCTTGATAAAAGGTGTTTGGATCTGCTTGTATCACTGTAATATAGGCTGTTTAAGACTTTGGTCTTTGTTGTTCTGTGTTTCATTGGTCCATAATAACTCTAAGAAACAAGAAAAACTAGTGCTTACTGTGTAAAAAGTCAAAAATCCTTTTAATCTCATATTGTGCATTAACTGTTGAATTTTTTAAGTCTTATAATCATGGTTTTGTGTTAAGAAGTTGTTATACTTGTTCAATTCAGTCTTAATATACTTTAATACATCATAATCAGTAGCTTAGGATCATTCAAATCTCACAATAGTCAACTGCTTCATTTTCTCAAAAAGTCAAAAAGGTGCTCTGTGCACAGAATTGGTAGTCTAGTTCATAAGCTCTTAGAGAGCTTATCAGTTAGCTTAAGCCTGTGTGTTTTAGCTTTTTGAGAAGCCAACCTAGCTATCTCAATGTCCCAAGTTTTTGTTTTTAGTTTGTAGCTTTTTAGATAGGGCTGCAAGTGCTTATTAGTTGGTCCCATTTTATTCAGCATTCACTAAATCATACTCAGTTGTTTTTTCAGTTTTTTCTTAAGCTTGTCATAAGCTCAACAGTGAATCCCACTGTGAGTACTTTAGCTTTTTGAAAAGCTGAACTGGTCAACTAGTTAGTACCAATCTTTGTTTTCAGTTTCTAGCTTATTTCATTGCTTAAAATTAAGCTATAAGGTGCATAGTGATTTATAGAGTGTCCTGTGCAAACAGTTACACTAGTGCTTATTTGTAGCTTGTTTAGAGCTTATTTGTCAAATATTGAGCTTAATCAGTTTTCATATTAGCTTGTTACCATTATTTAGCTTATTTCCAATTCTCATTTTGCTTGTTTAGTAGCTTATAAGCCATTTGGCTTGACTCTTTAGCTTATTTCCATTTTCTTGAAACTGTTAAGAAAATAAGCTCTCACAGAGCTTATTACTGGTTTTCATAAAAAGTCACAGTTACAAAAAGTGCTTATTTTCTTGTGCTTAACAACTTTGTAAAAGAAAAAAATCAAAAATAAAATGTTTAGCAAAAAGGGGGTAGGCAGGCTCGAACCTGAGACCTCCCCCTTTGGAGAGTGTTAGTGGTGTACCTGTATGCCATTGCGCCCTTGGGTCTTTGACTGTCATAACTCGCACAAATTAATCTCTTATATACGTTTGGCCATTTTAGCTTATACAATTGTTTTAGCTTATTTCGAGCTTATTCAGTTGAGTTTTTTCCACTTTTCTAATTTTCATAAATTGGTAGTGTTATAAAGTATTTTTACAAAAAGTTTCAGATTTTTCCAAATAGTTTTAGTATTTTTAAACATTTAATTAGTATAAAATCTTATTTAATTCATAATAAAAAATATAAAAGTCTAAAAAATATAAATCTTTTTTCTAAAATTTTCTTTTGTCATATAGTACGTAAGAAAATTAGTTTTACACTCGTAGGCCTTTTATTTCATAAAATTTACGTTTTTGCTTGCGCACTCGCGTAATTTTTAGACTTAACGTACGTTTTCATTTTAAATCTAGTTTTTAGGTAATTTGAGTTTACGTTTTAGTTTAAATAGTTTATTTAAGATATTTTGTTTTATAAAATCACAAAAACATCATTGTAAAAATAGTGATAGCGTTTATTTAATATATTTTAACTTTTTAATTTTCTTAATTTGCATTTAAGTCGCTGTAATTTATTAATCTTTTCTTTAGGTAATTTTCCATCAATATCCTTACTGATCACTATCCTTAGTGATCATTCTATCATCTGATCAAGTGTTTTTACACCAATTCATCCTCCGTGGGACTTAACGACCCAGGAATCCCCTATATTCCTCTGATCTTAAATTGCATTGGTGTGTGAACTGTTTTGAGTTTCTTACGGTTGGTCATTCACAAGTGGCTAGCTTGCGTGAGATAACTTGACGGTTTAGCACCGATCAATTCACAACATTATCAACAGAATCATAATCAGCAGAGATATCATCAGATGCATATGGCAAAGAATGTAATAACACAGCATTATGGATATCAGCACAGATAACATCTTCCAAGAGTCGATCAACATCTTTTCTCAACAGTTTCTTTTTACATTTAGTATTTGAAATCGATGTTTCTATTTTCTCGAAAACTATTTTCATGAGACCAAGTTCCTTGTGAAAATCCTTTTCCCAATATAGTGCACAATTTTTCAAATTTTTGACATGGGGTAAAATTCTTTTCTGAAGAATATCTCTATGTTCTCGCGCCATGGGCGAGGCAAAATGTTGAACTTTTATTTCAGAATGAAATTCAATCTCACGTTCCAAAATTTTGAGGTCATAGAATAAAGTGTCAAAGTATTTGATAACTCGACAACTTTCGGCATTAGTTTTTACTTCACTAAGTGAAGGTAAAGGACCATTAATTTGTGCACCTTTTGGTTGAGGACTGATTTCAGAACTGGGTGTGATAACCAAAGGTGTGTTTGAAGTATCTTGTTGTGTGACAAAAGTTACGGCTTTCGAATAGTTAAATTGTTTGTTGTAAACGACATTTTCCATTTTTGACCGACTCTCGTCATCAGCATCTAATTCCTCCATCCGATTATATTCAACAACAGTCATAATTGAATCATCAATTCTATGTTCTGCATTGTAAACTTCAGGATTTGGTTTGAATGCTCTGTGTGAAAACTTAGGTTTATAATCAGCAAGATTCGGTCCATATCCATTTGGATTAGGTTTGAAAGAAAACTTTTGAATCGTTGTGATTGATTCACCATGTTTATAAACAACCGTTTTAAACTCTTTGATTTTGGTTTGTAAGTCGACAATTTCCTCAAGATAGTCATCTATTCGTTTCATTGAATGCTTTTGTATTCGAGAACTGTTTTTGACAAGTTAACAACTCAGCCTTGGCTTTTTGAGTTTCCAAAGTAAGAGCATTAAGTTGTTGTTTATGTTCATGTTTCATTTGTTCTATTTGGGACAACAAAGCATTCTTCGAAGAGGCTAGATCACAAATCTGTCGTTCCAAATATTTTCATTTTGGTGTGATTTGGCAAAAGCGGCTTCAAAACCTTTTCACGGTTTTCTTGAGTTTTGAAAAAATTGAGTTGTCGAATTAAACATTCATTATCCCTGGTTAACAGTGCATTTTTCTCTTTTAATTTCGTGCAAATTTCCAAACGAGAATGTTGGTCTTTAATTAAGGTCAAGAGCTCGGTTTCTCTTTCGGAAAAGCTCATTCGTTTCAACGTAAGTGTCAACATGATCATTGTTTAGATCCTCAAATATAACCACGGAGTCAACTTGATTATCAATATTAACCATAAGGTCATTTTGATCATCAAATATAACTACGGGATCTATTTGATAATCATCGGAATGAGATGTGGAAGACTCATGTTGAACATTTTGATCCTTGTCGGATAGAAAAGTGGCGGAGATATCAGATCATTGATGATAATTGTTTGTTCAGTACACGAGACAAGCCGTCGGTGTCATACAGGGCACATCACTCATGTGTAGTGCTTGCATTTGTGCCATCAACATCACTTCTGCATTAGCCTGCAAGTCCTCCATAGCATCATCAGAATCTGGAATCGCCATAAAGCTGTTCCTTGTTGGTGAGAGTTCCACCAGCTTCATCCTTGAGAGCCAAAAGCAAAGCCTCTTTGAAATAAGCACTGCCTCTTGTTCTTGGTTTAGGACATGCATTAGCCAAATGACCCTTCTCATTACAGTTATAGCAACGAAGACCATTAACCCCAGTCTGAGCATTTCCTTGTTCAACCACTTGAGCCCTTTCTTTGCTGCGGAGCACCAATGTTATTCCTTCCCATAGCATTGAACCCTTGACCACCTCCCATCGACTGACCATAACCCGATTTTGAACTTCAACTCGTCCATTGTTCACAACAGCCCGATTTCTTGTATTAGATGAGGAACGAATGCGATTGTTGGATTTGTTTGTATAACGGCCAAATGCTTTAGCAATCATAACAAATCCTTGTTGCAATTCATCGAAGGTATTGGAGTCCTCATCATCGTCCTTTGTAGAGAGCTTGGCGTGTTGTTGTTATATGGAACCAATTGATTTTGTTGAGGTTGTAGCTGTGATGGATCAGAAGATTTGATGGTTTCAGATTGTTTGAGGAGCGAGGTTGAGGAACTTGTTGAGGAGGAATATTTGTTTGAGCCCACAAAGCAAGTTGTTGATTGTCCCGAAGTGATGGTGAACAAACAGTTTGACCACGGAGAATCCTTTCCTTATCAACTTCTTTTTGGTGAGGCTTCGGATAGTCGTACAACAATCCGTAGGTAGCATGATGCATATCTTTAGCTTGACGGAGAAAAATGACATACTTCTCCCATTCCGGACCAAGACTACTTAGGAACTTTGTGTTGACAGCAATTTGTGGCATGATGATATTGTGTTTGTCCAAATCATTAATGATGTCCGAAAAGCGATGATGATAAGATTCTAATGACTCTCTGGTTCAATCATGAAGTGTTCATAAGCCAAGTAGATTTTGGATTCCATGTCTTCCTGATTGAGTGTTGTGCCTTGTATAAGAAGATGAATCCGTTCCCACATTGCTTTGGCGAGTCTTTTGAGCATCAACACTTCGAAGGATTGGATTGGGTAATCCTAAAAGGATGTATTGCATTGCAAGTTCGTCGGCTTCAAAGTGTAGAAGTTGATCACCCATGAGTTATGCAACAGTTGCAATGTTGGTGACATCATCTCTTGGTGGAACATGATAGGATCTCGGTGTAACGATAGTATGCATCTGAAATGGACCTTCCATAATGACCTTCTTTAAAACTTTCCATGTGGCTTCTTTAGATCACAAAACCTAAAGAACCGAATCACCCATTGATCATAATTTACGGGAGTGAGCATTGGAGGTCTATCAAGTGAGCCAGCTTCATGAATTGATTGTTGGCTACTCAAGGCTTCACACATCTTGCCAAACCATGCTGGTTCCTTCATAGTATTCCTGGATGGATGTTGATTGTAGAAGTTTGTGTAAGGTTGTACTTGAAGACTAGGTGGTGGTTGAATCATTTGAGGTTGTGGAATTGCTGCAAGTAGTGGAGTATGTTGTTGATTAAATTGTTGTTGATAAATTGCTTGTTGTTGATTCCATTGTTGATGTTGTGGACTTAGTTGTTGTTGTTGTTGTTGATTATAAGTGTAAGGAAAATAGTTAGAGTATGGTGGTTGTGACATGTTGAAAACTTGTGTTGTCAAATGGATCTTTGTAGTCGAATGAACCGTTGTTGATGAAGTATCCTTAGGCGTAGAAATCACAATAAACCAAGTAGGACTTATGCGTAAAAACACCAAAGTTACGCGTAACAGATAGAGTTACGCGTAGGTTTAGCTTACGCGTAAGTAAGGATAAAAGACTAAAGTTATGCGTAAAATGATAAGTTAGGCGTAGAAAACTTAGGGGTAGGATTACCTTATGCGTAAGACTAGGCTTAGGCGTAAGATGAATCTTATGCGTAGGATGATCTATGCGTAAGCTTATGCTTATGCGTAAGTTTAGGGTTTTATCCCAAATGATCTTTACACTATCACAGTGCAAAAGATATCCAAAGTCGACGTGTTTTCAGGCTTATCCAAGCAAGAAACCACGGAGTAAACCACGAAACTGAAGATCAAACCAAGGATAAAGTTACGCGTAAAGCTAGGGTTTTGTTACGCGTAGCTTTACTCGTAAAAAATGATTTTGCCCAAAGATGTTTCTAAACCAGATTTTTGTGATGAGATAGCTTCAATATCACCAAAATAACACAAAAGTGTGAAACTTGATGAGCCAAAACTCCTAAAACGGTTACGCGTAGGATGAAACCCTCGTACAAAAACAAGCTTAAAAACTATGATCCACGCATAAAGTTTGAAACTTTTTGCCAAAAACAGTTATTTTATCACCTTAAAACATTGAAAGTACAAGAATCTTGGATTAAAAAGTGTAAAAAACGTGTTTTTAAGCGAACCAAAGTATCTCGTTAGCTTTACGCGTAGGACCAAAAACCCACTTCAAAATCAATAACGATTCACCCAACTAGTAGGCGATTGATACCACTATTAGGTCACTAGTTTTACAACACAAGCACAATAGAAAGACATAGAGAGAAAGATCGGATGAACAAGACACAAACCAAACACTATGCGTATGATGATAAAGAAAGGTTATGCGTGGCTATAGTGAAAGAGAATGACATGAACAACCAACCCTCAAATGAGGGTTTACATGAGGTATTTATAGGAGAGAAGCTAGGGCAACACTCCTAGTTCCCATCCTTTTTCTTATTGGACTAGGCCTAGGCTTATGGGCCTTCTACATAAGCCTAAGGCTAATTACTAACATAAAGGCCATATTAAGCTAACTATTACATATAAATTACTAACACTTGAATTAAGGTTTAGGAGTGATTCCAACAATTAAAAAGAGTATTCTATTCATTTATAAGCGTGAATCGTGATACGAGTACAACTCCCATATATAAGCGACTTATCGAGACACTGTTGTTAGTATTGTCGTTAGAGACATGGTACTTAGAATATGACAAGGTCTCAAGTTCGAGTCTTTTCTAGGGCGATAGGGGTTTCCTCCCGCGTCGTAAAGGGAAGGGTGATTATTGCCTTTTGGGCTGGACCCAACCTGGTTGTGTGGGCTCGCTTCACTTTAGCCTTTATTTCAATTTCACGTCAAGTCGTGATTTAAAATTCACCCTGCCGAGTTTAATATTCTATGATTTTTATTTACTAATGTAATTGTAATTCATAATCATCCGGTTAAGATCGATCTAAACCAATCCATTATGTATATGATTATGAGCTAGAGGCCATGTAGCCACAATTGCCGTTCAAAAAAACTTAGAATATGACATAAAAGACCCTAACCTCGATATAGACACATAACATATGTGAATTGATACTCACACCACATTTTTAATGAATGCACCACAATCTGTGCATTACAGTTTGTATCATACAATATTGTAATGCACAAATTGTAGTGCATGCATAAAAAAATATGATGTGAGTATCCTCCCATAACATATTAGAGCCTTGAAAATCATTGTACTACTTTTCTAACTGTTATACTCTTGACTTGTGCCTAGTCTTCATAAACCATAAGGCTAAAGTACGTTTATAATAACTTACCAAAATAGATTTGATATTGTCAAACTGTGAAGGCGTAATTTACTGATTACTAGCAGCCATTCTTACATTCACTATGTAAGTAAAGACTTAAGCAATGAGATTTTATAACGCAAAATTTTTATAGTTATGTGGTTATTCATTTTCATCAACTATTAAATAACAGAATAATAAAAAAAAGTTGTGGATGAAGTTTTATAAACTATTAGTGTTGAAATTACATAAAAAAATAATCTCAATTTTTCTAAAACAACATTAATTAATTATTTTTTTTTCAAAAGTTGTCATACATTTTTTTAAAAATTTTGGGTGAAATTTTAATGCAACTATTTTATTAAGGAAGCATTGTTTAAATTTTTTATGTGAGAATTTAAAGTTTGAAAAGGTTATTTGAGGATTAAACATTACTCATTTTAAGTTATAAGAAAAAAAATATACATGCTTTATATGTAGTAACTAGCACTGGTGCACGGAGTCAACATTTAAGATGGAATTAGAACACGAATTGAAGCTAGCTTAACTGGAAGGGAAGTGCTTAAACCACAAAAGATTCACAAAAAAAAATTTCACAAAAAAGATTTGTAATGTGAAGGCACTTTATTTTGCATACTCAAAAATCCTTGCATACTAAATGATAAATCTCCACCTTCCATCTAGTTTAATCTAATGGTGGTGATTAACCTAAGATTTAATATGTCTAAACCTAAATCCATTTTTTATTGTCTTTTTCTTTTCTTTTTGTCTTTCTTATTTATTTTCTCATTATTTATATTTTTTTTAACCAATTTTTTTAATTTCACCTTTTTTTTTTTTTTTTTTTTTTCCGTTTTCGTCAGTTTTCATACGTTTTTTCCGCTTTTTATACGTTTTCATCCGTTTTCATACGTTTCGTCCGTTTTCTTACGTTTTCGTCTCTTTTCATACGTTTTTGTTCGTTTTCTTACGTTTTCGTCTGTTTTCTTACGTTTTCGTCCGTTTTCATATGTTTTCGTCCGTTTTGTTAACGTTCGTGTCATTGCCGTCTTGTTACGTTTTCGTCAGTCTTGTTACATTTTCGTCTGTTTTCTTACGTTTTCGTCCGTTTTCTTACGTTTTTGTCCGTTTTCATACGTTTTCGTCCGTTTACATACGTTTTCGTCCGTTTTCTTACGTTTTCGTCCGTTTTCATCCGTTTTCGTCTGTTTTCTTACATTTTCGTCCGTTTTCATACGTTTTTATCTGTTTTCTTACGTTTTCGTCTGTTTCTTACCTTTTCTTCTGTTTTCTTACGTTTTTGTTCGTTTTCGTCTGTTTTCGTCCGTATTCATACGTTTTCGTCCGTATTCATACGTTTTGTCCGTTTTCATACGTTTTCGCCCGTTTTCTTACGTTTTAGCCTTTTTTCTTACATCTTCCTCCGTTTTCCTATGTTTTCGTTCGTTTTCTTACGTTTTTGTCCGTTTTCTTACGTTTTTGTCCGTTTTCATACCTTTTCGTCTGTTTTCTTACATTTTCGTCCGTTTTAATACGTTTTCGTCTGTTTTCTTACGTTTTTTTTCGTTTTCATCAGTTTTCATTGGTTTATATACGCTTTCGTCCGGTTTTTTAGGCTTTCGTCTGTTTTCAGACGTTTTCGTCCGTTTCCATACGTTTTCGTCCATTTTTTCCGTTTTTATACGTTTTCGTCCGTTTTCAGACGCTTTTTTTCTGTTTTTATACGCTTTTCATTCGTTTTTTGCAGTTTTTATACGTTTTCGTCTATTTTCATATGTTTTCATGTTTATTATTAAACTTTATTATATTACATGTCTAATATCAATTGTGATATTTTATTATAAAAAAGTTAATGTCTAATATAACTTGTAATATTTCATAAACAAACAAGTATATTTTTTAACATTGAATATCACCTGAGATATTTCATTGCTTTGTATATTTTTATATATTATCGCCTATGTGTTTTCTAATATTTTTATAGTTTTCAGTTACAAGATAGTTTTTGTGCCTTTCATCGCAATTGACAAGCGCATATTTTTTTTAATGCAACCAATGTTATCTATCACTTGTGATATTATAATCTTAGTAGAAAGAAAATGGTTAAAGTCTCTTCAGGTGAATTCTTATTTTGTTCAAAAAAATGATAATTTAATGCAACACTTATTTGATTTTGAGAATATACCAAGTCTCTATTTTCATAGTTTGCTTCCATTTTATTCATTTTGATATTTTTAAGTGACACTTATTTATCTCTTGTGATATAACACTGTAAGAAAGATGAAGAGTATTATACTCTTCATCATATATGTGTTATCAGTTGTGATACTCAACTAAGAATGTGAAATATTAAATTCATACCAAATGTGATAAGAATTTAGTATTTTACCAAGTATATATGAAAGGAATGATAATAAACATCACTTATTATATTAATGTGATGATC